>JAMWET010006438.1:1025000-1082500 GCA_024036415.1 Prochilodus magdalenae | reverse complement strand
ACTGGCCTCCCTGGACCAGAGTTGTAGATTTGTGCCACCTTTATATTTTAAAACACGGCTAAACCATAAAAGTAACTGTTCTCATCATTAGCAGGACATTCCTTCCCTCAGTTAAGCTCTGCAGATGCTTCATAGCAGCCTCCCGCATCGCTGAATCAATCTGCAAACGTCTGTTTAATATTTGATGAGATTACTTCTTCTTCACTGCCTTTGTTCTGTTTTTTTTTTGTGGTCCTACTTTGCAAGTCTGGTGTAGTGGGGATGAACAGACCCAGAGTAAATAGCAGATCTATGTACAAGCATAAAAGTAGCCTAGGTATCAGTGTCTTCATCTGGAGTGGCTTTGAGTTGGGCCTGTAGAAACTAACCCCCATCTGGAGGCCTAGAGACATCCTGTAGGTTTAAGAGGGTGCCTGTAAATAAGCTCTACTCACAATCTGAACTGTGCGTGGTTGTTCCTACCATTCAATTGGAACACTAATCGTGATTTTCCATCTCTCAAGGTGTGCCAACTTCAATAGTAGAGGAATTGCCTTGAAAAACCAAATGGAATTCATATAATTCATTGTGACCTCTTTGGCCTGGCCATTGGAACCCATTCCTAATCTGTGAGTTCCTCAAAAACAGGTACTTTAACCGTTAGCCATGGCTAATCCATGATGACTGGGATCTTAGCGTACATGTTTCACATGACTAAGAGTTGTGGTGTTTTTAGCAGAGTCACAGTGAGTTCTCTTCAGTAGCTCAGTTTATCATATTTAAGCCTGCCGCTCTGGGAATGTGTTGCTCTTTGCTTTAATAGGGCAACCTTTTATTTCCATTCTTCACATCTAAACAGGAAACCGGGGCTCAGTTGAGAAAATATGAGGGAGGATGTGAAAACAAATTAACTCTCAAATCGGGAACACTGGGAACTAGGCCTATAAACCAAGATTAAGCCCTGTTCTGGGAAAGATGGCTTGCATATATATCATATTTGGTAAGTTAACTTACTCTGAATCTTTTGTTTGTCATCTAATGAAAATCACTTTTCCTTAAACTCCTAAAAATTGGATTGTCTGTGTAGCTCTTCTGTGTTTGCTCAGAAGAGGAATGCTAAGATCTAGTCTCTGGTCTCCGCATCTTTTTGGAGGCTCCCAAAAAGCAAAGAGGAAAACGCAGGTATTGTTCCAAAGCACAGCTCATCATATTTCAGTTTGTTTTTGTTTTATTGGGCTTCGTGTCAACAATAAACACAGTCTAATTCTGGCAACTGATTTGTTTTTATTGGTCAAAGGTGGTGGGGGGGGGTGGGGGGGGGGGGGGGGGGGGGGGTGGAAGTGTCCCTGAGAGTGAAGCAATGAACTCCAGTGACTTTTTGGAGGTGTTTGTGTGTCCTTAGTCATGAGTGACAGGCAAAAAAGGAAACAAGGACCTCCACACAGATCTCAGTTGGGCGCTATGCATGACACCAAATGTACGCAACAGTACTTTACAGAATAGGTACCACTTCTCAAAGCCTTGTTGCATAACGTTGTCTACTGATGACATATCGTACTCCATCATGAGGTCTCCTGCTCTTTAAAAACAACGGGGGCCAAGTAGGGTTCCTTCGAGCGGTGCCATAGAAGAATCACATTAAAAGGTTCTTTTATCAATGAAAATTTTTTTAACTGAATGTATTTTCTTACAAAACTATTTTTAACATTAGAAAAACTTAAACTTGAGAAGGTCTCTAACCACCCTTGTGTCCAACAAGCTTCCCCAGACACAGTAATGAGCTTCCACAGGTAGACTGAACAGTTGTTTTGGTTGTATTTGGCCTATGTAATATTATGCTGAGTGCTAACTAGTTGGCCAACAGAGTCAGACTATTCTTAGCTAATGTTAGCAATAATGCTAACTAGCTATGAAAGCTGAGATTTTAAAAGAAATCATATAAACACATTTTATTACCAACTACATGTGTTGACTGAGTAATGGACATATTATGTCTGTCGGGCTGGCTCACTTTTCTTACATTTTGAAGGTTTCGTAAAGAGAAAACGTATCACAGAAACGGCCAATGTGATGAATATATGTCTATGAGCTGCCCCAACCCCTTTATCTGATCCAGCCAATCAAGAACTTGGATAAAAGTTGACTAGCTGGAGCATGTGCAGCAAAATCTGGGGTTCGCACTGCACCCTACAGGAAAGTAGTTCTTCAGGAGGAGGGCTGGAGACCTGTTCCATACCAATTTAAGCTGAGAACCATTTAGGAACTTTTTTGAAAAATCTTTATATTTTTGCTAAAACTGTAGAATCCATTCAATTCAACAAATATGCAAATGCAGTTTGATTTGTTTTTTAAATTCTGTGTCTTTCCAAACCAAATTGCAGAATATGGATCATTATTTGTGTTGTAACTGATAAAACCTCTACATTAGCCTATCATATGCCACATTGGTGCATTGTGATTCAAAGTTTTGATGGCTGATACTTTGATGATCGCTGTTTATGATGTAATTTAGACTTTTAGTAGTCTCTGTGCTTTCAGTAGTCCACACAAGTTAGTGTGTCCTACCACTCCTTTTACATTAACACTAAATCAGCATTCACTGGTTTCAGTACAAGTAATAATCATTTACACATATTAACATATTACACCATCAAAAGGGAACTTAGCTTCACTGCTTATCATGCATTAATGGACAACCAGAGTAAATGCCTGATGCAGATATCTCCAGAAAAACACTGCACGTCTCAGCTCTGCCAACAAAAATAAAATACCGAATATAAGATTGCAAACTGCTGCCGAGGAGGGGGATATTTTTAAAATCTATTCTGGCAGAAGGAGCCCCTCCCTGTCTCTTCAAGTAAAAACTCAACAAATCTAGACGATTCATTAACATACTTACCATTAAAACTGGCATGTTTAGGTAAAAGGTGACAAGTGGTGCATGTATGTGGTTTAACTGTAATCCTGCAGGTAATTATCTGCTTTTAGCACATACACACATACTTATAATCAAAATACAGTTGTCTTTTGATTGGATCCTGATTATGTAATGCTGTTACATGTATTGTGTTACCACCCAACCCTGTTTCTGAGTATGTGAGTGAATTCTCTCATCTTATCTACTATTGCTATGGTATATTCATCAGTATAATGTTGACCTTGCATTTGAGACCTAAACACTGAGCCAATAATATCTGACTCTTGGAGCACACCTAAAAAGATTTCTGTCCATTGTAACAATAAAAAAAACATACATAGTGCAGATTTAACTCTTAACCCTTTATTCACAGTAAACAACTTCCTCTTGTTTTGAGGTTCCCCAGTTTCTCTTTGGAAAATATAACATTGGAAACGCTAACCAAACAAATCACCTTTACATTTAACATGTTTACACAAGTTTCAATATTAAGTAGCCTTTGGATAAGCTTTTAGGCCCAACCGGCTTTATATTAAGACCTGCAACATAAAGAAACCCCTGCAGGGTCTGCGTTAACAGCATGAAATTACAGGTTGGGACAAATTAATTAAAAAACCCAAAAGAACAAAAACAAGAACAATTTACCCCTAACATTTATTTTTGTTAAACTGCCTAAAGAAAAGCACCAGCCCAGTAATGAAGGCTGCGGAGACCTGCTTCTTGATGAAGACAGCTGAAGAACGGCAAGTTGCGGAGGATGGTGGATGTGCACCGAGGCACAGAGGACACTGGGAACACAAGCTAAGTGCTGTGGAGCTTTGTGACAGTGATGCGATGGGATGGGTTCAGCGAGGCGGAGAGTGGAGGAGTGCAGAGTGAGGTGGCTTTTGGGACAATGGGCCTGCTCTTCTCGAATAAAACATGAAGGCCTCATCACAGGGTTCTGGCCTCGCTGTACGGCCTTTGTGTGTCGGAGATTCAGCAGCAGTAACAAGGAGACAACAGAAAATGAAAGTTCATCCAACAACGTACAGGGAACGTTGTTAACACTTTGGCTGCCGATGGAGGCCACAGTTCAAATCATGGTGCTGATTTGATAAGCCTTGGAAAAAACAAATGAACTAATTAACTAAAAACTAAATCAAATACATCTTTTTTTTTATTCCAAAGAGTAACTGGCTGGCTTGTCGTGGCTTTTCATTGTTTCACGTTACAGGGTGAACACGTTCTGAGTCTGAACATGAGAACACGAAGATTCTAAATAAACACAACCCATTCTGGCTAGTGTCTGATTGTGTTATATGAATGCCTGTCTGCTTTCCTCTGCCAGGTCCCCTCCACTCACACAATCACTGCACATGTCATTTTTCAAGAACCTGGCACTGATAACGCTATCTATAACCGCATGATTATCTTTGGCTTTGGATGCTGTGCTTTATTTTTAAACCTTACACATAGGTTAAAAAATCTCAAGCATGCGCATGTATTTAAAGTACTTATATGAACCTATAAACACTTGTAACTCAATTACAGAAATGAATAAACCGCATTTTTCAGTCTGTTTTTTATTGTACAGGCTTCCAGTCTAATTGACTTGAGTTCCCTTGAAAAACATGTGGTCATAAATAGTAGCGCCGACAACAACATGGCCAAATGAATGTGCCTGCATTTAGCTAGAATGCACAAAACCCACACTTTGCTATACAAAGACAAATGTCCCGAAAAGCTCCAGCCCTCAGAAACTGCGCCTTGATTGTGTTTCCATACAATGTCAGGAAACAGTGTGCCCTTTAATGCACAATCGCCCTGACCAAACCGAAATGAGCCCCGTCCACAAGTGAAACATGGTGGAACTACCAAAACAAACATGCACTTTTGTCTGTTGCCCATATTGCACCATATATAGGGGTGGGAATGCATGAGTAATTGTTCTTTGTTACTGAACTTAAAGGGCCAATTTTATTTTTGAAACAAGCAACTAAGCCCCAAAGGCAAGAACAATCAAAACAGAGATCTCTTTAATATCTCTGTAACTTCACCAACACCACCAGATCAGACAGATCAACTCAAAGTGTATTGTACAAAGTGTATTTATATATAAGTCATTCAGAGAGGTCTGATGTTTGATGGTGAATCGTAGGGAAACATCATTCACCAATGATCCATCTGCCATATTTGATTTACCATTCAAAACAACCAGTCAGTTTTTATATGTCACTTATTCTGAAAGCGAGGGACAAAACAAGATCACGTGGTCCTCTTTGCATTATTAATTAAGAGATTAAAATACCTTAAAGGTAGATCTAATGTATACTCATGAAATTATGAACAAATTACTGCACAAATGAAATGATACACAGAGAAGAGTAGTCACAGTGCTAACATGCTTTTATAATTGGTGCAGTGAATCTGATTATAGAGCTCCAGAAAAGAAGCTTCATAATTTTATTAGAAGTTGATCAAATGGATGCTCTGTACTTGCAAGGTATATGTAACTTTCAACATCACACAAAAAATACAAATGCATTAACACAAATATCGACAGAAATGAAAGGGATGAATAATATTTTCCATATAAAACTGCCTATCAAAGTTGTGTCCTTACTTTTCATCAGCTCCACTGGATTATTTGTAATACTGACGACTCAGGGAATGTAATGGTCAGCTATAACACTCTAGATTCCTTTTCTCTTTTTAACTCTTAGTAAACGTTAATTTAATGACATAATAGGCAAACAATGTTGATTATCACTGCAGTCACAGCTGTAATGGGGCAACGCCGTCTTTCCATCATAAAATGTTAGTTAAGAACTAGGGAATGAACAGTGTTGGACAGTAGTAAATTAAGTGTAATGTTTACTGTAAGTAGCATGACGGTGTATTTGCATTTTCTTTGATTTTTCACTTTCACTCCACTACATTCTAAATATCTTACTTTTCACTCCACTACATTCCAAATATCATTAAAATACTTTTCACTCCACTACATTCCAAATATCATTCAAATACTTTTCACTCCACTACATTCTAAATATCTTACTTTTCACTCCACTACATTCCAAATATCATTTAAATACTTTTCACTCCACTACATTCTAAATATCTTACTTTTCACTCCACTACATTCCAAATATCATTTAAATACTTTTCACTCCACTACATTCCAAATATCATTTAAATACTTTTCACTCCACTACATTCCAAATATCATTTAAATACTTTTCACTCCACTACATTCCAAATATCTTACTTTTCACTCCACTACATTCCAAATATCTTACTTTTCACTCCACTACATTCCAAATACCATTTAAATACTTTTCACTCCACTACATTCCAAATATCATTCAAATACTTTTCACTCCACTACATTCCAAATATCATTTAAATACTTTTCACTCCACTACATTCCAAATATCATTCAAATACTTTTCACTCCACTACATTCCAAATATCATTTAAATACTTTTCACTCCACTACATTCCAAATATCTTACTTTTCACTCCACTACATTCCAAATATCTTACTTTTCACTCCACTACATTCCAAATACCATTTAAATACTTTTCACTCCACTACATTCCAAATATCATTCAAATACTTTTCACTCCACTACATTCCAAATACCATTTAAATACTTTTCACTCCACTACATTCCAAATATCATTTAAATACTTTTCACTCCACTACATTCCAAATATCATTCAAATACTTTTCACTCCACTACATTCCAAATATCATTTAAATACTTTTCACTCCACTACATTCCAAATATCATTCAAATACTTTTCACTCCACTACATTCCAAATATCATTAAATACTTTTCACTCCACTACATTCCAAATATCATTTAAATACTTTTCACTCCACTACATTCCAAATATCATTTAAATACTTTTCACTGGCCAAATCTGATGTTCCTTTCGGATTATGTATAGCATTTCCAAACCGAACAAGCGTGAAGTGAGTCCACCAATCAGGGTACAGCATGTACTTTGTTTTGAGCTTGTTTTCACCTGTTGGACAAAGCTTGGTTCTAGCTAATGTAAACTGTTCTCCTTCAGTGTTCTGTGCTTATGATCATTTGAGTAGACGTCTGTGTTAGACTAATGAATGGCCTTCTATTAAACGATTGAGATACACTAGGCTCTCTTCACCTACAGTGAGCTGATTAAGCTCTTGTTCCAGAAATGATAACAGGACATCAGAGCCATAATAAATCCTGCTGCTGTTACTCTCTATACTTCAATACATTTGAAGGTAAATACTTTAGTACTTTTAATCCAGTGGAGGACTACAGGGAGGAACTTCTACTGTTACCGGAGGAATATCTTACCCTGGGATATTGGAATGTTTATACCCTATGGAATATTTTACCCTGGGTACATGGTTTGTGTACTTCGTCCACCACTGGAAATAAACGTTGGCATTTTAGTTTATAAGGACAGCAACAACTGAGGAAAAATGAGAATGGTCCCAGGAAACAGTTACAGAAAAATGTTCATTTTGTCATCTTACATGTTTTGTGTCCATCAATGCTACTTAGTTAGTTGGTTAGTTAGTTAGGTACAAGAGCAGCCCCCCTGGAATATCTAAGGGTTACGTACCTTGCTCAAAGACACATAGAGTAGTAATGTTCTCAGGTGAGATTTGACCTTGTGAATAAAACATAAGAGAAAAAAAGAAAAACGTGAAACAACTATTCAAGTTTCTGTAGAAAATCACTACAAAGAGAAATATTTAAAACTATAAAGACATATAGACACATTACGAGTCTCCGGGAGCTTTCCTTGATTTCTCTTTGGACCATTGGAAGGAGAACTACCGGAAGGACTCTGGAACCTACATATAATTCAATTACAATCAAATATCATTTATAATTTTTCAGTTAGTTAATTTAGTGTGTTGTGATCGCAGTCAGTTGAGGTATGTCTGACACCCCTACTGGAGTACTGGACATCAACCAGGGACCTCCAGGGCTCACGGTCGTTAATTTTCTTTTGATGCTATATACAACCTAATCCCATAATATCCCATTGCCAGGTGTTCTTTGGCTGGCCTCTCTTCCTCTTCCCGTGAGGGTTCCATGTTAAAACGTCTGAATTGTCTGATCTCAGTCAATTGTTAGTGAAATGTTTGTAAACACAAACCTAGCCTAGAAAGGCTAATTATACACTCACCGGCCACTTCATTAGGTACACATACCATGCATCTAAACTGTGTCCAGCTCCTCCTGCCATATAGGAAGACATGGTAGTAATACAATTACAGACTGCTGTACATCTGGTGCTCTGTATACGTTGTTACCCCACTTCAACTTCAAAGGTCAGGACCCCCGTGGGACCACCACAGAGCAGGTATTATTCGGGTGGTGGATCATTCTCAGCACTGCAGTGCTGGGTTATGTGTTGTGCTGGTACGAGTGGATCAGACACACAGGTCATGTCCTAAAAGCAGGAATATGAGCTCAGCCGTTTTCCATCACATACCTAGAGCAGCTTTAAACCAGCAAATAGTTCTAATGTGCATATTTCTGTATTTCTCTGATTCACAATGAAGAGAATCTCTTCATTAGGTCGTGTATACTGACCCCCGCACACCACAATGGCCAATCAAACGTGAATATGAACTTGGATGCTGCGCGCGGATTGGTGGGTGCTATTCTGAAGCGCCGACGCGAGGGTAGAGGGGCGTGGCCTTCCCACCAGCTGCAGCCTTTCTCGGCCCTGATTGCCACTTTGAACCCTTTACTTGATGACCTAATTGGCGAGCAGGGCAGTGATGGCACGGCGGTCCCTTTATGTTCTCTTTCTCTATTAAGTTCCGAGTTTAAAGCGGAGTAGATGTGAGCAGAAGTAGGAACGCCACCTCTTCCACCGTCTCATCCCCACAGTGCACTCTTCCCTCCCCACCTCCACCACCCACCAGCACGCTCCACCACTAGATCACCTCAGTTCTTGTCCTTCTACCCTCACCTGCTACTTCCTCCAGGGCTTCGTTCGTAGTGGATCTGGCACTTTTCCACCTTCACCCGGGCACAAAGCTCTCAGCAGCCGACCGCAGGAGACGTCCAGGCGCACTTTTGTGGACTTCAGCGGGAAGCAGGAAAAGTTTGTCTTGCTCTTCTATTTTTTTTCTTGTTGGCTGTTTCGCGTTTTACCTCCACGATGAGTGTCAAGTCTGACTCGGAGCCAAACAACAACGTCTCCCTTGAAGAGGAGGTAAGTTGAGGAGAAGAGCGGGGTAGGATAGTCCAGGATAGTCTGGGCTGCTTTCTAACAGTACAGCAGCTTTAAGCACTCTCTATAGTAGCTCCACTGTTTCTGCAGATCTGCTCTGCTACTTGTAAGGACTAGATAGCATAACTAACGTGGGTCTCACTTCTCAAGATGACTTCTACTCTACTAGTAACAGCCTGAGAAACTGGAGCCAATTCCATGGACTGGGAATCCATGAACAGAACAGTTACGTCTTCATGCTGAAAGTGTGTATGTGTTTTGAGATACTGATCTGACTTGATGTCCACTAAAGTTGGTGTGACGCCTACTGTTCCCATAGATTTCCAGCTGTGTGCTTTCCCACTCTCCTAAACAAGATGGTCCTTCAATAGTTCTTTATTAAAGACGGTGGTTTTATATAGGAATGTTTACACAGTGCATTCTCAATTAATCTGAAGAACTGTGAAAGTGGAGATATGGGACTTTGAGTGTTCATGGTTCATGTAGAACTGTTTTGTTAAAGATAATATTGGGCAATGGCTCTATATAGGACAGTTGAACACTCAAAGTAATTTGCTTGTTTAAATGGTTCTCGGCATGGTTAATGGGTTGTTCAGGTTAATCTGAAAATGTGTTGTCTTGTTTGTACCTAAACGGGATCTTGTGGTGTTACGATGTCGAGCTCACAACAGTAGAAAAACCCTTTTTGGAACTGCATAGAACCATAACACTTCATGTAAGTGGTTCTTTAAGTGTTCCTTGTTCTATGTAGACCCATTGTCTTAGTAGAACACCTTTTCTGTTTTTTACTAGGCTGTTCAACCGTTTCACATCCAGTATCTCTGAGAGGCTTTTGGTTTGTAGAAATAATAATAATAATAATAATAATAATAATATTATTATTATTATCAACTGAAAACAAGTAACTGGCTAGATCCCTTTATTGAGTCTAACTTGCACTTTAATTGACCTTAAAGGTTCTTTTAAAGTTTCTATAACAACCGACCATCTATATCTGTCTGACCTTGGATGTGGTCATTATCGGAACCTCACTTCAAACCCATGTTTTTCAGATTGGCTTTTCTCTCCTCCCTTCATCTCGTTTGGTTCACACTGTGTAAACATTCCATGGCGAGTGGACTAATGATTAAAAATTGTCTCAGAGTATCCCTCTCCTTTTTTAATGCTTACAGTGTTCTCCTGTGATGTTATGAATTCTCTCATTCGGGTTTTGTTTCAACAGTGACGAAATATTTTAGTAGCCAGCAGGTCAGAAGCCAACTATGCCGGCAGTTTCCCAAATTAAAGAACCCGGCTTGTTGCTTTGCTGCTGCTACAAATAGATCTCTATCTAGGCGTATATTGCCTAAACCTGGGCTAAAGAGAATTCCCCACAGATGCAGTTTAATTTGTGTGCGGGGAAACCAGCACGTAACGTGTTAAAAGAATTGCAAATATGTCAGAATAGGTGGTACAGTGCCGGAGAGGTGTGGCGGAGCGGTGGTCCGGGGCTGGAGAATGGCTGTGCTCTGTGGGGCAGAGGAAGGAAATGCTGTCATGCTGTGCACTGTTGTCCATCGCTGTTCCACTCCAGACCATTGTGGCTCAGGGCCTCCCGCTGAGCTCAAACAAGTGGATGTTTGCGCTTTTGTTTATTTCTGTAACCAGTGGAACAAACCGGCCTGTATTAAATGCAGATTTGTCTCATGAATGTCAGTAAAGTAGGGCTCTGTTTACCTTGCAGTTTTATGTTTAGGGTTTGTTTTAAATAGTGTAGACTACTTGGTTTGCTTGAAGTGATTGACATTGCTCTGTAGGCAGAAAAAAAAGCTTGGTTGAGCCCACAGAAATAGAAAATATCCCTTTTTATGGCGGACATACTAGACATTATCAGGAGAGTGTGTGTGTGTGTGTGTGTGTGTGTGTGTGTGTGTGTGTGTGTGTGTGTGTGTGTGTGTGTGTTTTTAATGAATTTAGTTTTTTAATTTAAAAACTTCTGTATAGTGTCATACACAAATGCAGCTTGCCCATTGTTTTAATTGCCATATTAATTACCATATCCGGTGGATGTTTGTGCTACAATTTTTTGCATTTGAACCATGTTTAAAATGGTGGGTCGTGTTCTCTATACCGGTTGAGATTTTGTGCTAGTCTGAAATTCTTTGTGCTCTATACAATTTATTTGCCCTTAACACTTTTTTGTATTTTTTATTTATTTATTTATTTATTTATTTTTCCCCACCCCCTAGGTGCGGACTCTGTTTGTCAGCGGCCTGCCGACAGATATTAAGCCCCGTGAGCTGTATTTGCTGTTTAGACCATTTAAGGTAAGGAAAGATTGTAGGTAAATGGTTCTACCCATGCGTAGTCATCCCATAACCAATCTCAGGATTTCTACTTGCAGCTGTTTTTTGTCTTTGGCTATTGAATTATGTCTAAGTATCCTAAGAATGAGTTCTCGGGCATTGTAAAATCGGAATGCATGAGTCATTTAATTGTTTAATTCTATCTCAAGTACATCCATGTTTGCCATGAACCAGAAAGTTAATTTCCACACAGCGTGGAAGCTCATGCCTGCTCTGATTACATATGGCAAACAAAAAAAATTGAATCCTAATTGGAAACGAATATGTTTGGTTACTGTTGCTTTATTCAAGACATTAACAACCTTAAAACATCTAGATTGGTAGCTTCAGAGCTGGTTAACTGACTTTAGGGAGCTTTGATTGGGTTGGCTTCTTGTGGGGAATGCCAGAGGGGTTTTTCCCCCCCTCTTCGTCTGCAGGCATGTGACTTCATGGCTCCTAATTGGATTTCTTTTTGCTTTTCAGGGTTATGAAGGTTCACTGATTAAGTTAACATCAAAGCAGGTGAGATGGTGGTGGATATCACAGCTGACTGGTGCTACAGTCGGTGTATGTGTACAGTTTGGTCATTGCTGCTGCGAGGTTTTTTCCCTATGGCCCTCTGGCAGCTTTGACAGTTATAGTTATTGAGTTCCTGCGTCTGAGGGTGAAAGCTGACTGTAGTATTCTGATGCTGATTGTGCCTCTAGCCTTAAGGTAACGTAAATGTGTCATTTATTTATTTTTTTTCTCTCTCTCTCTCTTCGTCATTTCTTCTTTTCCAGCCGGTTGGTTTTGTGACCTTTGACAGTCGGTCCGGCGCTGAAGCGGCAAAAAACGCATTAAACGTAAGCACCTAGCCATCTGTAAGCGATGGTTTGAATTATTGATAATCTGTCAGAAGAGTCTCAGTAGGCATTGCATGAGTTGTATTTTGCTATACAGTGCTGTTAATGCTGGTTAATCCTGTGGTCTTCCGTCTGTCCTACTGTAGTTCTCTTCGCTCTATAGAGCGTATTTGAAGTGGCCGTTTAATAATTGGCTATTAAATGTACATTGAGTGTACATTAACCATTTCTGTACTCCTAGCTGTAGTTTTATGAAGGTGTGGCTTAGTGGCCCACAGAATGGTTGTGCTGCGTTATTCAGCCCGTCCCACTGGCTGTGGCAGAGAGGCATCTTGTATGTAGTAGCTGACAAGGGTGTAACATTTTAGTACAATTTGAAATTTTTAAGAATTGTTCAGCCCGTCTTCCATGTACTTGTTTTCTGGAAATCATGGTCATTTGGGGATGGGTGATATGACTTTATAATAAATACTTGGACAGTAATAGTTTAGTTGATTGGACCCTCTTAACATCTCCATTCCAACTAGAGATGCAACAACCACTTCTCTTCTGTGACCCAATCCATAAATATTTACCAATACAGGGAACAGATGCTGTTTCTAACCAGAGTCCAATTATTTTTTTTTATTTTTTTTTAAAATCCTATCTTTAGTCTTTCATGTAGATTAAATTTATGTTCTGTCAACATCAGCTTGACTGAGTTGCATTTTTGTTTGGTTGTATTGGATACTTTGGAATACCTTTTCTTAGTACTTTTTTATATTTAGTACTTATTACTAATAGAATTTGAGCTTAAATGTATGAATTCCTAAATTAGTTTTGCTGTCTACAGTGCTTACACTGACTTATATTAAACATGTACACAAGCACTCTGTGGTGCAGCATTTGCTATGTCTTGGCCAAAGCAGAATTGATTGTGTAACGTCCAAGTTTCTTATCCATACATCTCTTTCACTTGCACGGTGTCTGTGTCAGACTCTACTGGAGTTTAGCAAATGCCATCATTCATGTTGTTGCTGTCAGTAGCAGTGAATTTTAGCTGGTTTTTCTCTTCTGGCTTGGTTGATCTTGTTTGAGACCCCCCTGCTTTGTGATGCCACTCACTAACTAGTGGACATACTAGCCCAGGTAATGGGCTGCTGTGCTAAAGGCTAAATCAGAGATGGAGGTGCTGAGAGTTCGGTTTGTTACTAAATGAATGCTTTTACTGCTGCTGGTCCCATGCCACAGATGTGGTGTTTTGTTTACTGTTGCGTTGCAACACTAAATCTGTTGTCTCTAACCTTAAAAATAAATATTAAGGGTTGTCTGTTATGTCATATCACCCACCCCTACTTTCTGTGCTTAGTCATCTGGGTGAATTCTACTATTAAAGCAAGGTGGGGAGGGATTGGGACACGGGTACCCACATTCGAATGATTAGGCTTTTTATTCTGAAGTGTTTTTTATAAATCATGATTTTAAACAGATGCTTTTATGTATGTGTTCAGATGGTATAATTACCTTTTAGAGGGCAGTCACTTCTAAGCTTAATATATCGCTACACCCCTAGTGTCTGATGGTTCTGTATTTAGACCACTGCTAGCTTTTCTGTGAAGTCACGTTGACTCATTCACCTGCATGTGGGCACCAGCTTAGTGCACACTATTGCACATTCTACTAGAGTCTATCAGGCACAGCCCACTCCTGTTACTGTATTCCCCCACCTTGTGTCTCCAGGGGGTTCGATTTGACCCTGAAAACCCGCAGACCCTCCGGTTAGAGTTTGCTAAAGCCAACACGAAGATGGCAAAGAGTAAGCTGATGGGCACTCCAAACCCCACAAATATCCACCCAGCTCTAGGAGCACACTTCATAGCACGGGACCCATGTAAGTGTACGGCCACACGGTAGCCTTCACTCTGCAGAGATAGACACACACTCTTTAGGCATGTGTAGAACCTGTCGCCCATAGCTAAAGAACAAACTAATTCACTTCTGCCACATGCATGCGTCATTAGAGCAAACGGCTTCTTCAGTCCAGCGGTCTTCTACACACACTCAGATTCAACATTTCCACTTCACACCACATTCAGCTTTTGTTTTCTCTGCTGTTCTGAGCAAATTTGCAGATGTGAGCATTGACTTATTGCCTAGAATAACCATACTTCTCACCTTCTCGCTTCATTCTTGACTAACTACTACTGTAATTTGGGGTTTATTCTGAGCTGTGATGGAAGTCCAGGTCAGTAGGGTTGTGTTTGCATCTGTGTGGCTTGCTGTGCTTCATTAGATGACCTGACGGGGGCAGCGCTCATCCCTGCATCTCCAGAGGCCTGGTCTCCATACCCCCTCTACACGGCAGAGCTGAGCCCTGGTCTGCCCCATGCCACCTTCACCTACCCTGCAGCAGCAGCTGCCGCAGCAGCTCTCCATGCCCAGGTGAGCTCTACACAGTTTAGGAGAAAAGATATGGGTCTGCTGTGTATGTGCAGAGGCTTGATGTACTTGTACGGTAGCTGGCTTTGATCTGATTTATTTTGGAGTCATTAAAAATAAGAATTAATCTGGTTATGGATTGCTGCAGATTGTGGGAGAAGGTTAAAGCCCCTGATTATCATGCTATACTGAATTGTTCAATCAATATTTCTGTTCAGGCCAAATATGGTTGCATGTTAATTGATTCGAACATTCTGAGATCGATGGAGCTGAATCACCATATTTAAATTGGAGTCCTCTTCCATCACCATCCAACACCACCCTCCCCTGCCCCCAACAGGGTTAAAATTGGTCTTGGTGAGAGCGCACGGTGTATGAAATGCAACAAGCACACAGACTGTAAGGAACAGTACAATAGGATGCTATGTATGATACACCTGTATGTTCATACCTTTTGGAAATACCCAATAAACAAAAGGTTAAATGTTTTAGGGTCTCCAGCACTGGAATGGAGAAACCCCGCTCTAGGTTATATTCAGTTTGTTGCTATGCAGCTGTCTGCTGTGATGTGTCTGACCTCATTTGCCAAGAACTGTGTATACAGTGGTGCATTAAACCTTCAGCTGTACCCTTTTGGTTCTCACCTCAGCCCAGCATCAGGCATATGGGTCCACTGGGTGTTGAGACTAGGCTCGAGTGTGACTTGAAGCTTTCATAGAAAAGGGCTCTAACACCAGCTACAGTCAATATGCCCTCGATCAGATGCTGAGCTTGGTCCCACAATGGGGCTGTTCTGTGCCCCAGCTTCAAGCATGAAATGTAGCCGTGAAGTTCTAACCTAATTTATTGTAGGAATGGCTGATAACGGCTTGAATGCATTTTTGGGGTCCTGCTAAATGATTTAGCTTTAGTGTTCCAGCTTAAGTTTATAGGTGGATGAAAAATGGCCTTTAATGGAATATAATTTGTCTTACATTGTGTGGCTGTCTCTGATTATGGCCGACTGGCTTGGCAGGACTTTCCTATTGAAATTTAATGGTTCGATTGAAAGTGCAAGTTGTAACCAACCAATTGTGAATGTCTCGACGTGCCGTGCAGAATTCCCATGCGCTTGGTCCTCCCCTTGAAAGGAAGTCTCATACTAGAGCTGTTTGATTACAAAGTGTTGATGGACTTGTCAAACGCTCTGAATAACCTGTTCTCTCAGAAGACCACTTGGCCAACAGCTGCTCATGTGGAGAGTAATTTTTTTTTTTTTTTTTTTTTTTGGATGCCTGAATTGCCAAGGTCTCATGGCTAAAATTAATATTGTGTACGTTTTTACAGCGCTCGATATGCATTACAATTTAAGTAGGAATGATTTTACTCAACATTGCACATGCTGACATGTGCTAACTATGCCCCTAATGAAACATGCAGTTGATCCAAAGTATTGATATCCACAAGATATTGGGAAGTTGCATCACAATGATTACAGTATTGGGCTTCATTAGTAAATATTGCTTCTAGTGTTTGGGACGTGTGCAGGGTCAGATTTATGGCATGTTCCTAAACCGCAGGCTTGTCCCACGTTTGTGCCCTTAAGTGTGCATACATTCTGTTCAACCAAATCACAAGTATAACTGCATGTCAATCTGCATGAACACTGCTTCCATGGGTTGTAAGAAATTTCTACCTGGTGGTTAAATGAGGCCCAGTGTTTTGAAAGCAGGTTGCAGGAAGATGCAAATTCGTGTGGTTACTTGACCAGAAATAATTTTAAATAAGACTTGAGATTGACTTTAGGTGTTTATCATGATGCTCAGACAAGCATATTGTGTAGTTTGTTCCCCCGGTGTACATATGAACACATGGATTATAATGTGCCATAAACGTTTGGACTAAATTTGTAGCTGTTTGAATTTTTTTTTTTTTCTCCCCTTTTTTAGATGCGTTGGTATCCATCTACTTCTGAGTCATCCCAACCTGGATGGAAATCAAGGCAGTTCTGTTAAATATAGTGTACGTCAACCAATTGGACAATTGTTACTGAACTCACTTTGCTTTCTTTTCAGAAAATTAATTTTTTTGTTTTGTTCTTTACCTGCAGATAAGATTAAAATGGAGTGAACCCATTGCTGCCCATACATAATCCAGTCTGGCTCATTTTGGAGTTTTGCAACGCAGAGGTCTCTTCTCCTTATGGAGTCCACTCAAGGATGATGCTGAACAAGGCCAACTACATCTTGCCAACCATGCGCTAAACTGGCTCAGATGGTACAGCCATAGTAGCACTTGCATTTATAGTTCCTCTAAGGGACATGTTTTGGAATGAGAGATGGGGAGGCTTCTTTTCATTCAGATTTTGCTCTGAGTTTACAGGGTCTGAGCCAATCAGCTGACACACAAAGCATGTTATATATATTTTGGCATGAACTAGATAAGTAATAGATTCTGTGCACCCTTGCTGTAATGTATTCCTCCTTGACTGGGTGTAATCATAATCTTCCTTATTTGTGTTTGGTAGCTTGGTCTTTTGTTTAGATGTGACTTAGTGGCTGACTCATTGTTTTGAGGCATTAGGTGAGGACGCCTTGTGCAAGCTATTATAATTTTTTTTTTTTTTTTTTTTCCTTGTTGGCCCCTCCCCCTCCTTTTCCCCAGTTCAGCATCCTGAGCATGAGCGAAGGCTTAAATGTGCCATGTTGGTTTAACTTGTAAATGTGTTCCTATGTGACAGCTTGGCCCTGCCAAAGCCTGAGACAATCCGTGTAGTATAAAGTAGGCCTTGTGGGGAGACGAGTGTTTGTGCAATTAAATAAATAATCTGTAAGTTATTAACTCTTTGTTTGATATTTACCTTTTTGTTTTTGGATTCCACATCCTGTACCACAGCTGCAGATGAACTGTAATTTTCTTTTGTTAGCTTTGTGTCATACTGACACGGGTCTAACACATTGGCAGAACTGACTGTTAACGTTAGATTGCCAGTAAGGTTAAAAGCTGAATGATGTGCTAAAACAATGCATGATGGGGTTTTAATGTGGATTATAGTAATGGTTAATACTGACTTTAGGAATTTATTTGTAAAGTGTTTGCTGTTAAAAAAAAATATTGCTATTGTACAATACAGTATTAAAACATGTTAATGCATTAACTTTTGGTGTGGCTTATTTTCTTCAGGTATACATGTGGAAGCTAGGCTGTACAAGCAACAGAGTTTGTTTTTTGAATTGTGTATATACATCCATCTTCCTAGCGTGCAGCGGTTTGGTGTCTCCCAATAACCTTTAAGTTATTGGGGGGGGGGGTTCCTCAAATTTGAGAAACATCTGATGAAATTAATTTGTGGAAGGTGGGTTTTTTTTTTTTTTTGTTTTTTTTTTTGAGGGGCTGGGGGTTAGGCAGGGGTGCTATTTTGCTGTATAGCATCCTTTTTATATATTCCCCTTTTAATCTAGATTTAAACTGCTTTAGGGCACAAATCTACAGTAGACAGCAGATGGTATCTTTATGCAATGAATCTCTGGAGTTTTAGATGCCTGATTTATCAGCACCACTGTGAACAATTCAAGGACTATAAGTATCTCTAGGAGGAAGCATTTTAAGTCAGATTGATTTATTGCTTTTGTTTTCATTTAATTATGCAGATATATATATTAAACTAAAATCTATAGAGATGCCCTTTTAATTTCTTTGTCTGAAATTTGTAGCTGCAGCAAAGGAAGGCCATGTTTCTGTGCTACTACGTTACTGATTAACAACCTTACCCCTAGTTTGTAAAGAAATCTCATGAAGGGTACATCTGAATTGAGCATAGTGTTGCCTGCTTGCATCACTGAGCTCTGTGCAGGCCTACCCTATTGTGTGTGAGCAGTGAAGGGAGATGTTTGTGTACCAGTGCTGGAAGAGATCTCCTGTCTCACCTGCAGCCTTCACTTGAAATACTGCTAAAGCGTGCCTCAGCCAGGCCTGCTATTCCAGTGTGGCTCAGTAAAGGGCACCCAATCACAACAGAGTAATTATCTATCTTACAGCCACAGGAAAAAAACCTACTGTTTAACTGTAAGGCATAAAGAGGGGTCGGGAAATGCCGCAACCTACGTACTGTAAAGATACTGATGTGTCTGTTTTAATACTTTTTTTTTTTTTCTGCACCTTTTTCTGTTTAGGGCTGGTCACAGTTTAGCATGCAGCCACAACCGTATATGTAGGGTGTATGACATCAGTGTCAAATCTAATACTTTTGTCACATCATGTTTTCACAGGTGTGAAGGTGAGTGGAAAAAAAAGTACTGTAAGGGACTGCACACCTAAATACATACATATAGATATGTTACCCATATGCGCACACAATTTGTTACCTGGGCTGCTTTTTGAATAAGGTGCAACTCCTGGCAGCCAATTTAGAACAGATTGTTTCCTTATATCAGTTTTAGGAGACAGTAAACAGCCTTTTCCCAGCACTCAAGAGAGTTTAGATGGTGGTCATCTGAAAATGAGCTTCTCATGGTATATCAGTATGAATGTGTATCTGTGGGTCTGCCTCCATCCTCTGGTGCACCTGCACAACCCAGTTATGTGTTCTAATGTACTACACCCGCTTCTGACTGTAACATTGAGTAACAATGTGGCTGCAAAGATCCAGCGCAGTTTGGCGAACTCTGGTCCAGCACTGCATACACAACTCACTGGTGAATTTGCAGGTTTAGCAGCTTGTCAGAGCAGGAAAATCACCGAAGTGGACTGTCCTGCTGGCGTGCTGATACAGAGAAACTGAAGAAGACTGCCCTCTAGTGTGTGCAGAGGGGAAGTGCTCTCTGGAGGCTGAATGGAACACTGATGGACTTTTAATTTCTTAATTCACAAACACATAGAAGCTGTAATTAATGGGCACTTACTATTTTATTTATAGATTTCCATCATAAATTTTTCACTCAGCCTAAAGAGAACACTCGTCATGATATTGGAAGTGGTTCGAGTCCTACCTGGAGGACCGCCACTATCAGGTAACATGGAATGGGTCCACGTCTGCTCCATGTAGGCTCTCCACCGGTGTCCCTCAAGGCTCAGTGTTGGGTCCTCTTCTCTTTTCCCTTTACACGCTTTCTCTTGGAGAAGTAATTACTTCTCACGGCTTTTCTTATCACTGCTATGCCGATGATACGCAACTCATGATTTCTTTCCCATCATCTGATACACAGGTCTGCAACCACATCTCAGCATGCCTGACCGACATCAGCTCATGGATGACAGCTCACCACCTTAAGGTCAATCCCAGCAAGACTAAGCTGCTGTTCAGCCCCAGCACTACAGGTCCTCACTGTGATTTCACCATCTCATTCGGGAACTCCTTGATCACCCCGACTGAGGATACAAGAAGTCTTGGAGTGATTCTGGATGGCCAGTTATCGTTCTCGGCTCATATAATGAACCTAACTCGGTCATGCAGATTCCTCCTCTACAACATCCGGAGGATACGACCCTTCCTCTCTCAGGAAGCCACCCAGCTGCTGGTCCAGACTCTGGTCATTTCAAGGCCAGACTACTGCAACTCGCTCCTGGCTGGTCTTCCTCTGAGGGCCAACAGGCCCTTGCAACTTGTCAAGAACGCTGCAGCCCGTCTCATCTTCAATCTTCCAAAGTTCACCCATGTCACTCCACTGCTGCGCTCCCTTCATTGGCTTCCTGTTGTTGCCTGTCAGATTTAAGTTGCAAGAAGTAGTTGTTGTCAGATTTAAAACTCTGATGCTGGCCTACAAAGCCAAGAATGGACCAGCGCCTCCCTACTTTATGGCAATGGTGAAGAGTCGAGCTGTACCTTGAGCCCTTCGCGCTTCAAGTACAGCTCGTCTCGAACCCCCATCCCTGAGGACACATGGAAGACAAGCGTCCAGACTCTTCTCTGTCCTGGCTCCCACATGGTGGAATGAACTCCCACTGGGCGTCAGAACAGCGGAGTCCCTCGCAGTCTTCAAACGCAGACTGAAGACCCATCTCTTCGTAATGCACTTAAGTGAGTGAGCTCTAGTAGAGGTGTAAATTGTGTGTATCGTGTTGCACTTATAATGACCTTTTTTTTCCCCCCACTATAGGAATGAGCACTGGGCTGGGGTTGCCAGGTAATGGTTTACTTGCTCTATGTCTGTGTATTAATCTCTAGGTACCAGCACTGGCCCCCTGTTCGGGCAGTGTCTGAGCTCGTGGTGAGTTCTTGGCTCTAAACTTCCTACTAGCTGGAATATTATCCAACGGAACACTAAGCACGGTTGTAAGTCGCTCTGGATAAGAGCGTCTGCTAAATGCCTTAAATGTAAATGTAAATGTAAATATTTAATGGACTCACGTCGATTTAAAACAGAATGCTCAAATGTGTTCAACAGGTATTTGCACACTAAAGACCTGTTAAATAAAATATTGTTGTTATGATTATTATTATTAATAGGTATCCCTGTTTTTTTTTGCATTCTGTGTACTGGAATAATATATTCTGTAATACTACTTCTACTAATAATAATCATAATCATCATCATCATTATAATAGGTATCCCTGATTGTTCTAAAAGACTTTTAATAATACATGAATGCATTCTCCATACTGAAAAA
Organism: Prochilodus magdalenae; assembly: GCA_024036415.1. Lineage (NCBI taxonomy): Eukaryota > Metazoa > Chordata > Actinopteri > Characiformes > Prochilodontidae > Prochilodus > Prochilodus magdalenae. The sequence goes on along the minus strand of JAMWET010006438.1, from coordinate 1,061,188 downwards.
ATGATTAAATATAAAACTACATTCTGTAGGTTCATTACAGTGCTGGATACAGAGAGGAATTAGTTTAGTATTTAGACCTATATTATGGCTATTTGTACAGAGTACAGGGTAAAAACTCCCTGTAGATGTACAAAGTGAGTGCAACTATTATTATTATAATATATTATAAACTATTATTATTATCATTACTAATAAGTGGAGCTGAAATAAATAATTATGGTAGAAACAAGGTAGGTCCACTTAAAAGGCAGGCCAGTGCACCCCTCAGTTTACAGTGGACTGGGGCACATGTCTTAATTACTGAATTCAGGTGTTTCTTTCAATCCCATTGCCACAGCTGTATAAAATAAGCACTTAGCCATGCAGTCTACATTTACAAACATAAAAGGTTGAGTCATTCTAAAGAGGTCACTGGATTTGAACATGGCATAATGGGATGCCGCTATTGCAACAAGTCAGTTTGTGAAATGTCTTCCCTCCTAGATATTCTCATGATCAACTGTGTGAGTGGTCTTATTAAAAAGTGATTTGTAAACTCATATGTAAAACCACAGGAACTCAGACCACATAAAGTAAGAGCGGGGTGGCTGAGTGCTGAGACGTTTAGTGTGTAAAAGCCACAACCGCTCTGCTGACTCAATACCTGCAAAGTTCCAACCCTCCTCTGGCATTAACATCAACACAACAATTGTGCTCCGGGAGCTTCGTGGCCTGGGTATACTAGGATGAGCAGCTGCATGCAGACCTTACATGACCAATGCCAAGCGTTGGATGGAGTGGCGAAAAAGAATGCCACCACTGAACTCCAGAGCAAAAGAGAAACGTGTTCTGTGGAGTGATGAATCATGCTTCTCCATCTGGCAGTCTAATGGACAAGTCAGGTTTGGAGGATTACCAGGAGAACTTTACCTGCCTGTATTGTGCTGTAAAGTTTGGTGGAGCAGGGATAATGCCATGGGGTTGTTTTTCAGGGGTTAGTCTAGAGCCCCAGTAAAGGGAAATCTCAATGCTTCAGCAGACCAAGACATTTCGAACAACTGTATGCTTCCAACATTGTGGGAAGAGTTTAGGAAAGGCCCTTATCAGTGCCAGCTTGGCTGTGCCCCATTGCTCAAAGCAGAGTTCATTAAGGCATGCGTGGGTGAGTTTGGTGTGTAAAGAACTTGACTGCCTTGAGCAGAGCTCTGACTTAAACCATAACCTTAACAGAGTGTGACCCCCACAAACACCTTTAGGATGAAATGGAACGGAGACTGCAATCAAGCCCTAACGTCCAACATCGTGTATATATAGTGTGTATATATATATATATATATATATATATATATATATATATATATATATATATATATATATATATACAGTGGAGGAAATAAGTATTTGATCCCCCACTGATTTTAAAAGTTTGAACTCTGACAAACAATTAAACCATCTATAATTTTTATGGCAGCTTCATTTTAACAGTGAGAGATGGAATATCAAAAAGAAAATCTAGAAAATTTAATATTATTTAAATAAAAAATAATTTGCATTTCATTGAGGGAAATAAGTATTTGATCCCCTAAAAACCATGACTAATGTTGGCTCCCACAGACCACTGACACACCCTAATCTCAGTGAAGTTGTTACCTGCATGAGAGACACCTGTCCCAAGTCACCTGTATAAAAGGCCACCTGCCAACAGACTCAGTGACACTCCAAAATCTCCACCATGGGCAAGACTAAAGAGATGTCTAAAGATGTCAAGGACAAAACTGTTGACCTATACAAGGCTGGAATGGGCTACAAAGCCGTAAGTAAGAAGCTGGATGAAAAGGTGACAACTGTTGGTGCGATTATTCGGAAGTGGAAGAAATACAACATTACTGTCAATCGACCTAGGCCTGGAGCTCCATGCAAGATATCACCTCGTGGAGTCTCACTGATCATGAGAGGCTAAAAGTCAGCCAAGAACTACACGGGAGGAGCTGGTTAATGATCTCAAGGCAGCTGGGACCACAGTCTCCAAAAAAACCATTGGTAATACACTGAGACGTAATGGTTTAAAATCCTGCAGTGCACGCCAGGTTCCTCTGCTCAAGAAGGCTCACGTCCAGGCCCGCCTCAAGTTTGCCAATGAACATATTAATGACTCTGAGAGAGACTGGGAGAAGGTGCTGTGGTCAGATGAGACCAAAATTGAGCTCTTTGGCCTCAACTCGACGTGTTTGGAGGAAGACAAAATACAGAATATGACTCTAAGAACACCATCCCCACCATCCAGCATGGTGGTGGAAGTATTATGCTTTGGGGGTGTTTTTCTTCTAAGGGCACAGGCCAACTTCACCGCATTGACGGGAAGATGACCGGGGCCATGTATCGCAAAATCCTGGGTGACAACCTCCTTGCCTCCGCCAGGGCACTGAAAATGGGTCGTGGATGGGTCTTCCAGCACGACAACGACCCAAAACATACAGCCAAAGAAAACGAAGGAGTGGCTCCATAAGAAGCATATCAAGGTCATGGAATGGCCTAGCCAGTCTCCTGACCTCAGTCCCATAGAAAATCTATGGAGAGAGCTGAAGCTTCGCGTTTCCAAATGCATGCCTAAAAACCTTAAGGATTTGGAGATGATCTGCAGAGAGGAGTGGGCCAAAATTACTCCTGAAGTGCAAACCTTATAAAAAACTACAAGAAACGTCTCACTGCTGTGCTTGCCAATAAAGATTTTGGTACCAAGTATTAAATGATGTTTTACTAGGGAGTCAAATACTAATTTCGTTCAATGAAATTCTAATTAATTTTTATTTCTTATTTCATGTAATTTTCTCAGTTTTTCTTTTGATATTCTATGTGTCACTGATAAAATAAAGCTGGCATAAAATTATTAGACGTTTCATTTATTTTTTTTGTATTAAAACTTTTAAAGTCAGTGGGGGATCAAATACTTATTTCCTCCACTGTGTATATATATATATATGTATATATATATATATATATATATATATATATATATATATATATATATATATATATATGTATATATATATATATATATATATATGTATATATATATATATATTTCCCCTTTCACCTTGTTCTTCAAAAGACGGGATCTCCACAGGACTACCACAGAGCATGTATTAAGTGGGTGGTGGATCATTCTCAGCACTGCGGTGACATTGACAGTGTGGTTGTGTGCTAGTGTGTGTTGTGCTGGTGTGAGTGGATCAGACACTGGAATTTTAAACACCTCTGTGTCACTGTTGGGCTGAGAATCGTCCACCACCTATAAATATCCAGCCTACACCATCCTCTGACCAGTGTCCTATGGGCGGTGTCCTGTGACCACTGATTAAAGACTAGAGGATGACCAACACAGACTCTGCAACAGGAGATGGGTTTCCGTCTCTGGATTTACATCTACAAGGTGGTAATAGAGCGAATAGAGTGGACAGTGATTGGACACAGTGTTTAAACGCTCCAGCAGCACTGCTGTGTCTGATCCACTCACACCAGCACAACACACATTAACCACCAACACCACCATATCAGTGTTACTGCAGTGCTGAGAATGATCCACCACTCACATAATACCTGCTCTGTGGTGGTCCTAGGGGGGTCCTAATCATTGAAGAACAGCTAAAAAGGTGATTATGAAGTATGCAGAGAAACAGATGGACTGCAGTCTGTAATTGTAGAAATACCTATATGGTAAATAGCTGGTAAAATGGAAAATGAGAATAGAGGTGTACCTAATGTAGTGGCAGGTGGGTGTATGTTATGCTGTTAACATGTTTACTGAACTTAAAATAAAGGAAAAACTGAATTAACTGAATTTATAGCATTAATTATTACCTTGTATTCATTTATAAAATGTATACAATTATTTGTATTATATATATATATATATATATATATATATATATATATATATATATATATATATATATATATATATATATATATATAAGAAGAAGGCAAAAGGTAATACTAAAGCAGTATTACAGAAACTATGGAACCAATTGATTTTATTTATCGATTTATATATGTCTATATGTATTTGCCTTATCTTGGGTAAACATCTAACAACATATGTTTTTTTTTTTTTTGGTCCCAAAAAATATTTAACATTTAAGTGTTCGCTTCATAGCCATATGATGTGAGCAGTTTAAAAAAAATCCCATTCGTGTCCCAGATAAGCTCGGAAACATTAGGAACCGAACCGTACGGGTAAGTTGAGAGTCGGACGTTAACGGGTTAATACACGTCCGTAGTGCGCAGTGTTGCATGTGCACCTTATTCACTGCCAAATTGGCGGAGGCCTCTGATTGGTCAGTGCGCTGAAGCGCTAAGCAGATGTTCTAAATGAGAGCTGCTGATTCCCTGTTGGAGGGCTTAAGTACGTGGGTGCTGAGAGGAGTTTAGTGGTTTTAGATCATTCTGTTTCATAGTTCTACCATGGCGTTTTCTCTGGTGAGTATTTTCACTCGTGACTGGCGAGTGTGCGCCTTCGCATCCCACAGCGTGGAAGCGTCTGTGCGTGAAGTTGTTTTTGCTAGACGCCATGTTCGAGGCTAATACAGTTTTAGCTCGACGTTACTCAGACATCCCTCATTTAAGTGTCACAGTCGATGTTCAGAGTATATTTGGTAACAAAGTTGGCTTTAACTTTTGGTTGTGTGGTTTGTCAGCCCTGCTAGGCCTAGACCTCCATGTCCATTTGGGCACTCATGTTCTCTTTCCGGTTTTCTTCCAGAGAGACAATCCAAGAGCCCTTAATCGTTGGGACTCAGACACTCCTGCCCTGTCCACATGCAGCAATGCAGACATATTCCGCAGAATGAACACAATGCTGGGCAACTCTCTGGACCTCACTGGGGTCTGCACCACTCCAAGTGGGAAGACCAAGCGCGACTCACTGATTGGTAATTTCTTCAACCTTTGGCTCACTGACTGTCCTGGTGTCATACGACACAAGTCTCAGTATGTGTGTAACTACATGCTGTCTGAGCTTTGTTTCTGGCTACCCTGCACTGCAGGACAGTCATTTGGTCAGTTGCAGTATCTTAAATCTAAAGGATGGGTAGAAAAAGGGGGAGGGGTAGATTTTTCATTTCTTTTAGAAAAACTGTGGTGTTTGTGTGGTTATTTAATACTGTATCACTTTGTAATCCCAGTCTCCATGGACAGAGTTAAGCCCAATTAACCCATGTCTTGCCAGAAACTAGTTTTAAAACAGACCAGCATAGGATTGGTCGCTATTCTTATAGGTCTTATGACATAAACATTAGATTTTAAGTTTTTCGTTTGCTTATCTTGGCTTGCATGATCTTAAATGAGACCCTGCTTACATGGTGAGTTTAAAGCCCCTAGTGTTGCTGGTGTGATCTGGTTTGATTTGGAAAGAGTTTAATGCAGAGTTTACTTCATGTTGTGGTTTAGACAGAGATGTCTCAACTGTAACACAGATACTGTGCAGTATATGCCATGTACTAATTTTAATAGTATGAGTGTGCACTAGACTGCTAAAGTATTAGCATACTACTTTGTTTCTTACTAACAAGGTTTATATCATGTCAAGCTGTTTTAAATCATTTGAACTTTTACAGTTTGTTGTAAGAGATTGGAGTTGAGCATGTATATTTAGTGTTGGTGTTAGGAGTGCAATTGGGATTTGTTGGTGGCTGTTCAGTACACTGTTTGACATGTTCCTTTTCTCGATGCAGCCTTGATGTTTAAACGATGAATTGTAATTCAAGTGCCACCAACTTGAGTTCCCAAAGCTGCCATTAAAAAATGGTCTGCAAACTTTGTCTCAAGGAGAAATGGACCCTAATAACATGGTGCCTGTGAACTGCTCACAAACAAATTAGACCAGTCAGATCCTTATGAGCCTCCATATGCCATGGCATCAATCTATTTGCTGGAAAGTCTGGCACACTCAATCTTGGGTCCACCTTTTAAGCTTGAACCTTTTTTATAAAAAAGGATTGCAATTTAAATCTCAGTTGTGATGGCCGAAATTGCAATTGGATTTTCTTTTTTCTTTTTTTTCTTTTTTGGTCCAAAGTGTTCAGTTCTAGCCCTGAAATCAAGACCTTGACTGAGTGTACTGCCTGAAGTAACCCCACCACCCCCCCAAAAAAAGAAACTAGTTGGTTTAGATGCAAGTCAATATGAGGTTTGATTGTGAATGCTCAGCTCTAGATAAACTTGGTCATTTGTTTGGTTTTGGTGGTGGAACCAGATGTGTAGATTGTGAGGATTCTCTCTTTGATAAGGTTTTGTTAATGCCAGCTGTGGTTAAGCAGAATATCAACTTAATCAGCCTTTTAATCGTTTTAATCTTGCCACACAGATGCTGTAATGGTTTCCTCCCGTCAGGGTTCTTTTTACAAATGCTCCATTGGTCATGTGATGACATGCAGCTGATATGTGGCCAGAGGGTGCTGAATCAGGCCTGAATCATGCAGCTGGAGAATATCCAGTTTGGAGGAGCAGTGCAGATGGCGCCTTTTCTCCTCCTCTTCTCCTCCGCCCCCCACCCCACTCCCTCCAGACAACCTCTGCCTACTGCCGTCTTGTGATTCGCCAGGGTTTCTCCCCTCTTTCCTACATCCTGCAGCTCGCTCCTCGCTCCCTCTGCTGCCTCAGTCAAGGACAACAGCCAGAGCTTGAGCGGCCTTGAGTGGGGGGGGAGGCTACCCTGCTTGTTTGCCTGCAGGAGAATCTGAGAGGAATTCATTGGTGTGGCAGCAAAGCAGGGGCCGGGGGCTGATGTCATTAGCAGGGGCGTGTGAGGGCATCAGCGCCTGGGTCACATGCAGGGTGGGTCGCCTCTGCAGAGGGAATTGCATGGCATCAGCTTCACGCAGTCCAGGCTTGCCAGCTTGCAGATTCGTTCTTTGACAGTGCTTGAAGGGAATCTGTAACAGCGGAGTCTAGAGGCGATGTTTTAGTGGCATGTCTTCCTTTTTCTTTTTTTAAATGGTACCTCATGGCTGATGCGGAATGTGCAAATTTGTTTCTGGACTGTTTTGACAGACCGTCCGGACTCGGACCTGTCTGTGGTCCGGAGCAGAATGCTTTTTCCAAGCAGTGGCCAGGACTCATCACGGGGTCTGCCTGATGTCAATGAGCTGGGTCTGGGCCTGCAGTCCCTTAGCTTGTCCGGCTGGGAAAGGCCATGGAGCAGCCAGGACTCTGAACAGTCAGCTGCAAACAGCGCTGCCTCCAGTGAGTGATGTGTTCTTGAATGCTTTGCATATTCTTTTGGGAGTATATTGAGGAAATGCTTAAAATGCTCCTAATGCTTATTCTTTCATTCCTTTTTGTATAGGGAGTTTAATCAGGTGATTCTTTAGCTTTTTATGTAGGTTAATCTTGACACTTATTCTTTGATCTGAGTGGTTGACTAAATGCTTTCACAGTAAGCAACTGATGCAGGCCTGTACAGTGAGTCAGAGCTTAGTGTAGCTATTGTCAGATTTCCTGCCTACCTCATGTCTTTCCTATTCTTGTTGGTGCTAAAGGTCCCGCTAGCTTTAAGGTTCCTCATTTAAGGTAAAGGCAAATTGGTCTTCACTGTGTTTATATTCTAGTGCTGGGGATGCTGGGAAGCCCTCTGAGCCATCTTCTGAACAAGCCCCAGGGCTTCGCTTCAAGTGAGTCTAATTCTGGACCTTCAGATTTCCTGGAGAAGTTTCCAGCCTTGGCCCGCATGAACTCCCGTTCCTTGCTGGACTCTCACTCCAGCAGCCCTGTGGATTCAGAGACCAGTGGCTTCAGCTCTGGCTCTGATCATCTTTCTGACCTGCTGGTGAGTTGTGACAAAGTACTTATACATTTGTGTTGTTGCTGCCTGATTTGACACAATTCAGTCTTTACCTCCATATAACTCCATAGTAAAGTTAGTCATCTCTATTCAGAGAAAACCAAATACTGGTGTGGAAACGTAATGGGTAAATACCTCATGCACCCAAAAAGTCTTGGCTTAAAGTTGCGTTGTGGGCTGCTGACTGTGCCAATCTTTTGTACAGGTAGTCCCAAATGTGATTTGTATAGTAACGCCTATGTAGTCAGACTGCTGTCTGTGGGTTCCCCAACTTACAAAACCTTGAGCCAAGGTTCAGTGTGCTATCAATGAGTGATTCAGCTGTTTCTACTGAGCAAGTGTGCCAGTGGTGCTGGAGAAGTTAATTTGTTAGTTTCTTTTTTGTTACAATTATCTCTGAAGTCATTATAGCCTTACTTATTTTACCCTCTCTTGCAATATTCATATTTAACCATATGACAATGATTCTGTCAGCCACAAATGCAGTGGGTGAGAACTAGACTGCCTTTGTGACCCCTTAAGTGTTTAGCATATTAATTTGGTGGTCTAAAACTAGTTTAACGTGCTACTTGTTACATCTTGCCTTATCCTGGTTTTCCTCTGTGCAGTCCTCTTTGAGGATCTCCCCCTCAGTGCCCTTCCTAATGTCCAGTGTGCAAAAGGATCCTCTGAAGCTTGCCCTTGGGCCCCGCATGGATCATGACAGTTCTCCTTTGACCCCTCCACCCAGTGCCACCCCAGGTGGTGGTGGCAGCAACAGCCTCTCCCGCCGTTGGCCTGGAGCATCAGTGTGGCCCAACTGGGACTTGCTGGAGACCCCAGACGGTCCCTTCAGTATTGAGCGAGAGGCCCGTCTCCACAGACAGGCTGCATGTATGTTTTTCTGCTAAGCTCCTTTGGATTAATTGCCCTAGGGTCACCCTTTGTGACTGAGGTTCTAGGTTTGATCTTTGCATCTAGCACTTGGCGATGCTAGCCTTGTTTTTTAATAAGTGCATCTAATCTCCTCAAATAACAGCCATTAATGAAGCTACCTTCACATGGAGTGGCCAGCTTCCTTCCAGAAACTACAAGAACCCAGTGTACTCCTGTAAAGTGTTCCTTGGAGGAGTTCCATGGGACATTACTGAGGGTGAGTGCCTCTCTTTATTGGAAGTTTATGGTGTTTTGGGTTGGGGTTTTGTGGTTTGCTTGGCTTTGCTGTTGAGTTCTCTACTCTTTCTCCTCAGCTGGCCTGATAAACACATTTAACTGTTATGGCCCACTGAATGTGGAGTGGCCTGGTAAGGATGGCAAGCATCCTCGCTGCCCTCCCAAAGGTAATATGCCCAAAGGTAATGCAGTGGGTAGGTCTTTCAATTTATTCCAGATGTTTTAAGGTGACTGGCACCGGAGGTTGGGTGAGAGGCACTGGGTTGTTGGGTAATATTAAAGCACATCACACATGGAATTGGATTGGGGTAACACGTGTGGGGTTTGGTAGTCTTGTGTGCAAGTTGGCTGAAACCTAAATGTTGTACATTAAGAAACTAAGGCTTAGCAAAATTCTTGAAGAGGAGCTGTGATGTACCTCATGTACACCCTTTTGCAAGGCTTTTGTTAGTTTTGTGGTTAAGGCCAGTCTCTTGTAGGGTATGTGTACCTGGTGTTTGAGTCTGAGAAATCTGTGCGTGGGCTGCTGCAAGCCTGCACCCAGGATCTGCTCCATCCTGAGGGTTATAGCGAGTACTACTTCAAAATGTCCAGCAGGAGGATGCGCTGCAAGGATGTAAGTATGGGTCCAGTGAAACACTTCATTTTAATGGCCACCTATGCCAATATTGGACCTCCTTATTAATCCCAGCTGCATTGGTGTCTAGCTGTAAGCTTCTGTAATGGCATCCAACTCCTGGAATGTTACTTTTGTAAAATGACCATATTCCTCACTACTTTCGGGGCAGGTGCAAGTGATCCCATGGGTGATCTCAGACAGTAACTATGTGCGCTGCCCCTCTCAAAGACTTGACCCCAGTAATACAGTGTTTGTGGGAGCTCTGCATGGCATGCTGAATGCTGAAGCTCTAGCCAGCATCATGAATGACCTGTTTGGGGGAGTCATGTATGCAGGCATTGACACGGACAAGCACAAATACCCAATTGGTGAGTTTACTTCTGAATGTCTGGACTTGTACTTGGTGTCTATAGCATCCTTTGGGAATTTATTTTTGTTCACTGAGCTGTTCTCTTTGCCAGGGTCTGGTCGTGTAACCTTTAACAACCAGCGCAGTTACCTGAAAGCTGTCAGTGCTGCATTTGTTGAAATCAAGACCCCCAAATTTACAAAAAAGGTATGTTTTCAGTACATTGTTCCTACAAAATCAACATTTTTACAAGTGTTTGAGCAGGTTGAAGTAACCTACAAACCTACCACTGTCATTATGCAGGGGCAAGGGGTGTTTGGTTAAGTATCTAGAATAGTAGGCCTCAGTTTAGCATGTTTTTGGCATGCGTTCTCCATATGCAGCAAAGTAATGAACCAAAGTCTATTCTTTGGTGACCTAAATGTGATGGGGCAGGACGGAATACAGGCATGGCAGCTGGACTCCAGGACCGGGGCTGAACTGCTTTTAATCACCGTTTCTTAGCTGTGCCTCCAGATTTTGAAAACTATCTAAAGGTGTATATGCCCATTCTAATCTAATGGGAAGTTAATGATGCTTATTAAACTCATGTAAGAAAGTGCTTCCCACTCTTGGTCCTGGGGACACCTTAACTTGCCCCATTGTTTTTGCAAAATGTTCACTCAGGAACAGCTTGTTGTTTAGTAGACTTGGATCAAAAAACATGTATAGGGCTTGAGGTCATCTGGGACCAGGGCTTTACCATTGGTTTGGTGTTCAGTGTGAATGACGAAGTGATCTTAACAGTTTTGTGCTCTGGTGACCATTTAGAGGCTCTCTTTACCACCAGGTTCAGATTGACCCATATCTGGAGGATTCCATGTGCCAGGTGTGCAGCCGCCAGCCTGGGCCATTCTTTTGCAGAGACCAGGTGAGGCTGTGAGAATGGCTAGTGGTATGAGGGTTACGGTTATCCCAAGGATTAGTAACCTCGATCCATTTTTTTTATTAATTTTTTTTTTTCTCCCCTCTGTGCTTCAAAACTTCTAGTAGTTCACTATCCAGTTTGGTGGCCATAATGTAAAACAACCTTGACTAATCTTCAGAATCTAGCTTTACTTCCCTTCCCTGAAAATACTGAAGTTTGATGTGATGTCAATTTTTTTTTTTAAATAAATCCAGGCCTGTTTCAAGTACTACTGTCGCTCCTGCTGGCACTGGCAACACTCTATGGATATCCTGAGCAACCACCGCCCTCTGATGCGCAACCAGAAAAACCGGGACTCCAGCTAAAAGGTCTCATCCTGCACGGCAGCACCGTGCTTCAGCCTGGATCTCAACCATGCCTCCTATGGCACACCTCCAGCACCAGCCCTGAAGAGGGCACTAACAGGAGCGTGGGTTTGCAGAAACACTGTAGAAAGTTCACTTCCGCACTTTTGTTTTTCTTTGGCTTGTTCACTTTGGCACTTTGCACTGTGAATGATGGGTTTGCAGGGGCCCATATTGAAAATCCCCCGGAATTTTTTTTTTTTTGTCTTTGCAGGGGGTAAGAATAAGGCCATGGTCTAGAAGGTAATTTTTTTTTTTTCTTTTTTTTTTCTTGTATATTCTCCTTAAGTTGCAGTTTTTGAACAGTCATGCAAGTTTCATCTTTAACTGACAGAAGCAATACAGTGCCTTTAAATTGGTTTCCCCTCCTTGCTAGCTGCTTTTCCCATTGCAGTTAGCTGTGGTTTTTACTTTAGAAACACAGCTACATAATGAAGCCATTTTCATCTTCCAGACATTTTACGCAGTTTTTTTACTAATTTTTACATAGAACGGTTTTAAGTCCATGACCAAGTTGAACAGAAATCCACCTACTGGCCTTTTAATTTTCCTCCAATTTTTTGACTCCCTTTTTTTTTTTTGTTTTTTTTTCTGGAGAGTTTCTCCCTTGTCCAGCTTTTTGTGGAACAGGGGGGGTTTGCGCAGAATGTTGCTATTACAACCCAGATCATTTTTAGCGCATGCCACCAGAAGGCAATGCTTTTACTGGGTTGCATCAAGTTTTCCGATCAAGTTTTTCAGATCAACTTGACCTTGGTAATCAAACGAAAGTAGCCATAGTTTGCACAGTTTTATTGTTGCACTTTTTTAATTTGCACTTGGGGTAGGTTTTTAATCACTCATTCTGGAGATCAGCAGGTATTGCTATGGGAAGATTACTAACCCAGAGTACCAACAGCTTCTTGTTGAATGTAAAACTCTAAACTTCAAATGAATGTACCTTAGGAGCCTTAGTAGACCAGATGCAGATGTCACTTTGTCTTACTCCCAGACTGTCAGCAGCTCATGGGTCTGGGAAGTTCTTTACAACTGGGACTGTCATCTCCATTTTCTTCATGCTGAGTCTCAAGCCCAGCTGCTTTTCTTACTCTACCTCATTGGTCTTCTGAGTGTGTACATGCAGATGTGAAGTTCAGTTTTTGATTGTGCACAATAAAGGTGTTTAAGCATTCATACTGCTTTCTGTGTTACAATGCTGGTACAGCTATTTCCAGAAGGGTGTACTTCTTTCAATTAAAAAAAAGAAAGTTTTGAACATGCTGAGCTTTTGTAAGTGACCAGCAAGTGGTTTTCCATAGGTTGGTGCTGATCATGTTTTGTCCACTAGATGGTGGTCTCCTCAAGTAACAGTACTTTGCCTCTGTGATTGCCAGTTAGGCCAAGCTTTGTGCACTGTGGTTTGGAAGGTCATGACTTCTGTACTACCTTTTTTTGCTACTAAACAGCTGGATGTGCCTGAATGCTTAAATATGGCTTTCTTGGCTAATGGTGACTTATCGAAGTTGGTGGCAGCTATAGCATACTTTACTTTTTGTGATAGTGTAACTTCACTGGCACTGGTGGTGGTTATAAGCTTTCTGAAATTCATAGTTTGTCCTCCTGGGAGGTTTTGGAGAAGGAACAGGTTTTGTGCAGCTTTCCTCTTAATCCTAATTGTAGTAAATTTGGCTGAGGTTTTGGTGTGAATTATTTGTCCTAGCAATGAGGAGTCCCTTGCTTTTCCCAAAAATGACTTTTGGTTTTAAAGTGTAGATTTAAGCTTTGGGATGCATTAATTTATGCACCTGTTTAAGTTAATCAAGATTTATTTTGGGTTTGGTAGGTTCTTGTGCAATGTATAAGCAAACTAATGTAAGGGCGAGTACCCTGATCCACCACATCACCCTTGTTTCTACAGGTGCTGGTCATAAAATTAGAATAATCATAAAGTTGACTTATTCCATTCAAAAGTGGAACTTGTATGTTTTCATTACACACACTGATACTTCAAGTATTTTTAATTTCAGTTATAACTGACAACTAAGAAAACCACAAATTCAGTATCTAAGAAAATTAGAATATTCTGAAAAGGTTCAATATTGAAGACACCTGGTGCCACACTCTAACTCAGAACATCTGCAAAGGCCTTTTAAATGGCCCCTCTGTCTAGTTCTGTAGGCTACACAGTCATGGGGGAAGACTGCTGACTTGACAGTTGTCCAAAAGACGACCATTGATACCTTGCACAAGGAGGGCAAGACACAAATGGTCATTGCTAAAGAGGCTGGCTGTTCACAGAGCTGTGTCTAAGCCCTTTACCAGAGAGGCGAAGGGAAGGACGAGATGTGGTAGAAAAAAGTGTACAAGCAATAGGGATAACTGCACCCTGGAGAGGAGTGTGGAACCAAACCCATTCAAAAATGTGGGGGAGATTCCCAAAGAGTGGACTGCAGCTGGAGTCAGTGTTTCAAGAACCACCACGCACAGACGTATGCAAGACATGGGTCTCAGCTGTCGCATTCCTTGTGTCAGGCCACTCTTGAACAAGAGACAGAGTCTCACCTGGAGGAAGACAAAAAGGACTGGACTGCTGCTGAGTGGTCCACATGAAAGTAAATTGCATTTCCTTTGGAAATCAAGTTGTCTGGAGGTCCAGAATGCACACTGTGTAAGTTTTCCACAGTCAGTGAAGGTTTGGGGTGCCATGTCTTCTGCTGGTGTTGGTCCACTGTGTTTTCTAAGGTCCAAGGTCAACGCAGCCGCCTACCAGAAGTTTTGGAGCACTTCATGCTTCCTGCTGCTGACCAACTTTATGGAGATGCAGATTTCATTTTCTAACAGGACTTGACACCTGCACACAGTGCCTAAGTTACCAGTACCTGGTTTAAGGACCATGGTATCCCTGTTCTTAATCGGCCAGCAAACTTGCCTGACCTTAACCCTATAGAAAATCTATGGAGTATTGGGAAGTGGGAAGATGCGATACGCCAGACCCAACAATGCAGAAGAGCTGAAGGCCACTATCAGAGCAACCTGGGCTCTCTAACACCTGAGCAGTGCCACAGAATGATCGACTCCAGCCACGCCGCATTTCTGCAATAATCCAGGCAAAAGGAGCCCCAACTAAGTATTGGGTGCTGTACATGCTCATACTGGTCATGTTGATACTTTTCAGTTGGCCAACATTTCTAAAAATCCTTTTTTGTATTGGTCTTAAGTGATATTCTAATTTTCTGAGATACTGAGTTTAGAATTTTCAATAGTTGTCGGTTATAATCATCAAAATTAAAAGAAATAAACACTTGAAATCTATCAGTCTGTGTGTAATAATTAATATAATATACATGTTTCACTTGAATGGAATTACTGAAATAAATCAACTTTCTAATTTTATGACCAGCACCTGTACACTTCATCCATTATCAGTTCAGTTTGCCATATGTGCCCTTTGTACTTTTGCGATTGCAGTCAATCTGTTTTTCTCTGCATACTTGGAGTCCATGTTATACCGCTCCTCAAAAGTCAGGGCCGTCACAGAACAGGTACTTTTGCGGTGGCTCATTCTCACCACTGCAGTGACACTGGTGGTGGTGTGTTGCACTGCTAAGAGGGGTTCAGAAACAGCAGTGCTGCTGGAATTCTTACACATCTCAGTGTCCCTGCTGGACTGAATAGCTAACCAACCAAAGCTATCCAGCTGAAAGCATCTAGTTAGCCACTGTTGAAGGACTAGAGGGTGACTAAATTGTGAGCAGCATCAGATTAGCTGTAGTCTCTGAGGTGTGGGCAGTGAATGGCCACAGTGTGCATAAACTTCAGCGGCACTGCCGTGTCTGATCCACATATACCAGCATAACACACACGAACACCACCACGTCAGTGTCATTACAGTGCTGAGAATCACCCAACACCCAAACAAACCTGCTCTGTTTGGATCCTGGTGATTTAATAGGGTGAAAGGGGGTTAAGGTATGCAGGGAAGCAGAAGGACTGCAGGCTGTAATTGTAGAACTGAGTGCTCCTATGTGATAAAGGAGCTGATATAGATAAATGTAGAAGGTATAGTTTTTAATGCTATGTCTGGTCAGTATAATACAATGTACACATTTACAAATGATAAACACTCTTCAAGCAACACTTGTCTGTGTGTGTGTGTAGTAGTAGTTGTACAAAATGCAATAATGTACATATATGGGGTTGAAGTTTGTATGATCTGATTATATAGTACAATAACTCCAGTCGTGTAATTTAGATCTTCCAGAATGCCATGTCTAGATTTTGTTTTTGTAAAATAGTTTTATACTAAGGTACTATTGCTTTAATACATTACATTTGCCATAGCTATAGATCTATCCTATCACCACCCCTGTGAACAATTTGGCCAATTGTTTTATCTAGAGGTTTAGCTTTTAAAAGCTTGAAAGTCATTTGTGGCATGTGTTTATGCAGTTTGCATGCTACTTAGTACTTGTAAGCTAGATGTACCTTGTTGCTTCAGTACAAAACCAAGGATTCAAACTTTAGATGAACATTAAGAGCATAATTGTGTATGTCCAAACTCAACTCAAACAGTGATGACAGATCTGATATTAGAGCCACTGAAAGTCACTGAACTAAATGTCTCCGAGAGTGCTTGTACTGAAGGCCACTGATCTGTAGAATCGTTGGCCTTCTCGGCCTGTGTTTACAGGGGCATGGGTATAAACGCAGGCCTTATTGATCCGTCTTCAGCTGTAGCCTCCAGACACAGGCTGTGCCCACATGGCCTGTGTGGGTGGACAAATCGGGGGGGGGTTGGGTGGTGTCTAAGAGGAAATGCCTGAAGCCTGAGATATTCTTGTTGTTTGAAGTGAGCTTGCCAATACTGGCTATGATTAGTTCACCACCGGCTTTAACACTTCTTCCACACGTCAGAGGAATGCGTGTCACTTCCAGCCCTCCATCTGAAGCAGCCCATCACAAGAACAGCTGAGAGCAAGGTAGGTTAGGAGGTAAGCTATGTTGAAGTGGTATGTAGAGAGGTTTTGAGTCAGTGTGAATCACCCAGGACTCATCAGTGTGGAGGATGCTGTGTGCGTTGAGCTTTATGTAAGAGCTTATCCTTCCTTTCTCATCCTTCTCTCCACATCCCACCTCCATGTCTAGAATAACAGTCACCCCACACACCGTCTGAGCATCGTGCCCTGGTCCTCCCCACGCGACTCCGTCATACATGATGAATGTAATGAAGGAGCCAAATCTACTTTTAATCTGGATCCTAGCTTCTAAGTCTGTGAAGATTGGGCTCCATCATAATGTTAAGCAGAGTGTCGTTATCGTAGTGGTTTCCTGTCCTGGTGCTTTGGAACTCTTGCCCTGAGAATAGTGTGGTGCTTTTACTGATCAGACTGACCTGACCCATCTTATCAGTTCACTAACAAGCCCTACTTGAGTTGAAGTGGCTGGGGTTTGTTAATAGTTGGCAGGCCATTTTTGAGTGACTGTGAGGCAGCGTTCTGGGGAGCGAGCAGTTGGAGGTTAGGCACATTACTTAAGGCCACTTCAGTCATGTCTTTTCGGTTTAGGGAACTGAACTAGCAACCTTCGGATCACAGGGATGGTTCCCTAACCTCCAGCCCATGACTGTCTCATGTGGACCACAAGGTCAGGTTTCCCATTTCCCATTTTAGGGTTCTTCTTATGCTCATGACACATATTGGGAACAGTATTGCCTTGTTAGAAAATAATTTATTTTAGTTTCTCTAAACTGTTAGTGACATTTTCATTTCTTTGTGACCACATTCTCAATACAATAATTCACTGGAAACAGTGCATGTATGTATCTGTCCCAAATACATGACTTTAACCTCAAACGGCTGAGGTCTCTGTCCCAGCTAGCAGGGAATGTTCCCAGAACTGGCTAACTTTACTTACAAGTTCAAATAAAGGTTTGAAGAAAATCTAATGGGCAAAGAACATTCCAAAGATGCTTATAATTTCAGATAATATAATTTATACCTATGGTGATAAATGTTAACTAAGACAAAGTTTTAATTGCAACTTTCAGAGGTTTTGAGGATGCTGTCCAGCCCACAAATTATGTTGTTTCATAGCACTCTCAGTGCAACCTTCGAAAGATTGGCAACCCTATGAGATGACAATGTTTAGAGTATGTTCTCCTACCTTTAGAAAGAACGTTCTGGAAGCCAAAAGAAAAAATTCCTGTGGAGAACATTAATGGAACAATGTATTTGCATTTCAGAACATTTTTAGAACAAATCATTTCTAGCTGGATTTTCCTGTACGTCCACATGTTGTCAGTGTCACCAGAGTGTGCACTTTTGACATGGATCGCAGCACTAAGAAGGCCTTTTGGTAGGATAGGCCCTGAGTCAGGGGCTGGGCATTTCTCTCAACTGGCTGTTCAAAGTAATGCAGAACGTTAGATAACTTTTTAACACTTAGTTTCTGAGTTTTTGTTAAAAAATAACAAAGTTCTGTCTGTCACTTTTTATATATGAACCAAAATGACATTTGTACAAAGTTAGGCTGAAGAGAATCTGAAGGCCTAAAAAGATCTCTAGCCAGGCTCTGCTAAGGCTACTGTAGAGCACAGAGATGGGAAAAGTCTGAGTCTGTTTATCTTACAGTGGTGTTGGAGCTTATTGCCTATTGACGGGATCCTGAACCCACAAATGACCTCTAGGTGTGTTACGTTGGTACCAGTGGATCAGACAGCAGGGCTTCTGGGGTGTTTAAACACTGTGTCTACTTACTGTCGACCCTGGTCCACTCTGCCCACAGGACTCTGCCTACTGGACTCTACTGGTTGGATATTATGGGTTGGTCAGTCCAGCAGTGATACTAAGCTGTTTAAAAACTCCTGCTGTGTGTAGTCCACTCATTCCAGCGTAACAGCATAACACACACTAACACACCACCACCACCATTTCAGTGTCACTGCAGTGCTGAAAATGATCCACTATGAAAATAATACCTGTCCTGTGGTGGTCCCCTTGGGGGATTCCTGAATACTGATGAACAGGGTAAAAGAATGAATGTATAATGTTCGTATGTATAACGTATGTACAGAGGAAAAATATACAGATGTAGAACAACAAAGTGCTCCTGTAGGGTAAGAGGGAGTCTGATACCAGGTTTGACACTGGCGGCTCCTGATGCTGCTCTTTTTATGCAGGTGCAGAACATGCATGCATCAACTGTCAGCCAGTATGTTCAAGTGCAGCTTCCCACAGTATGTAAAGTGATGATAGGGTGGTCATCAGTTGGGCCTGTTCAGTCTCACTTCTATCATGTTGACTTGGTGTGTTCAAGGAGTATTCCACCAACCTTTCAAAATTCAGTGGCTGAGACGTAAGCACAGTCATTCAGAGTGGTTTGGTGTGAAATGGTTTATTGTAGAGAAACTTATCTGCTCTGATTTCTTTACAGATTCTATTTACTGATAGATTCTCATCTCATAAGAACTCATCTTATGAGTTTTACATCTGAAGTTGATATAGGTTAAAATATAGGTTTTTCCCTGCCACTGTTTTGCCTTACAGTGCCCCCATGTACCACCATGAATGCATTTGCAAAACCATGCATCACCCAGTGTATTCATTCAAGTGCTTGCTATAATGTAACTTTTAGATGCATGAAAAACGCTTGGCCACTGCTGTTTCAAAAAACTCTGACTTGATCTTTTTTTTTCTAGAATAGAGCACCTTACAAAAAATTGGTAGGGGAACTGATATTCCCCTGCGAGGCCCTTGGATCAGAAATGTGCAGGACTGCGTACTGTTTAAAGCCTTATTCTCTACAGTTCTGTACTGCCTCTGGTAAATAATGTCCTATTTCCCATTCCTGCATCTGCACACAAACCTCTCAAGCTGTCTTTAGGGCCTCCTCCTGAAGAATAGGGTATGTGTGATTGCTGGAGCAGCCTGGGGCAAGCAGTGTTCCTCACTGGCATGTTCCTGGCCAGAAAAAGAGGCAAAGAGGCGGTGCAGTCGCTCAATGGACACTTCTTCAAAAGCGTGAGCGGAATAGCTGCCAGTGGAAGGGGGTGGGGTCTGTCCCACGGTTACGTGGGTACCTTTTATTCAGTCATCCTTCACTGTCCAATTATGTAACTGCCTGTTGCTGCTGTTTGTATCACGCTTGGTCTCTGTGTTAAATGTGCTGCATTGTGCTCCGTTTTCTATAGCTGGATTTGCTCTGAGTCATACTTTCGCTCTGCCTTGTGGTACAAATGCAATATAAGCCCAGTACTCAGTGTAATACCCAGTACCGTCATTATCTGTAGACATTCTGTCTCCACAAATTGGAAAAGTACATGAGATGCCCAGGGGTACTCTGTGTATATAAGACTGAGCTACACATCTGATAATCTAAGGCAATTATATATCATCTCTGTCTGTATATGGTGACACATGGTACATCAGGACCAGCTTTTTGAATGGATTATTTGATCAAATAAAGTAATATTAATTTCACCCTCTCGCCTATCCTTCGGTGGTACTCCCTGCTGCATATTCAGATTTGTTTGTGAGGCTAATTGAAAGAAACGGAAGTTAACCTGAATTGCTGAAGTGCCCTCGTTTGCATAGCCCCATGTTTGTAAACTTTAGAACTTGAAGGAAATAGAGGGTTATGGGGTTAAAGTTCAGCTCTGCCTCTTTGACTGAGCCTTTTCACCTTATAATGGAGGCCAGTTAAATGACCGTGGGAAAGAGGGAGGGCTCTAAGATGTTCCACCCAAAGAAAGAGGATGTTACAGCACTCAACACGCTCGGTTTTAGAAAAAACAGGAAACCAAAGCAGGGTCCAAATAGGTGTCCTGTTTCTTCTACAGTGCATTAAACAGTTTTGGAGCCTGCAAGTTTGTAAAGTAGTACACTTAGTACCAGTATTGCTAGAGTCCCACTAACCAAATCCCAGGACTAGCAAACTTGTTTTTTTAAATTTCCTTTGCTAGCTTCTTGTTGAGATCTTTCCTGTTCCACCTTAAATGGTGTACAAGTCGCATTCAGGCAGCTCAGGCATCAAAATGTAACTGCTCTAAGTGGAACAAGAAGCCAACTTCAGCCTTGACAACCCTCAAAGGTCTCAACTTCCCATGATCTTCCTAGTATTGAAACATCCACAGTAAACTTTTGATGGTCTCACCAAAATTAAAACGCCTACATATGTTAATGTGTAGAACATGAATATGAACACTAATATATAATATCAGTATAGTTTTGCTTAAATTCAGAATTTTGCTCCATCTAATAGCATGTGATACGGTCCTCCTGATTTTCCAGTGCAAGTTACTCTTTCGTTTTTTTCATAAAATCCCAGCATCTGATTTATGACCATCTAGGGTTGGCCTGAGTTCTGAACTCCAGTCCCCACTAGGGGACAGGCAGGCTGGCTTTTTTCATCCCAAGGATGAAGAGTCTAGTTTGAATCCATTCAACATTCCCTCAGTCAAGGATCCAGCCTGGCCTGCCATGTCATTCCCAAGAGCCAGTGCACCAGGCCACTAGCCTGAGAGCACAGATGGGATATGGAGATATAGATATAGAACTAGCCATAGAAATCAACAACAATGATGTTATTTTTAGCCCAGACTTAGAGGAGTGGATAAAGATAAGACAATCCTTTATTGATCCCACAGTGGGGAAATTTGCAAAAGGCTGTCTTTTATGATAACGCATCATGATCTTTTATCTATCTGTCAATAAAGTACAAACCTCAGTCTCAAACAAACTAAGGCCGTATTTACAATGCAAGTCTTAACAGAAAACTTATTAGTACATTTGTTTGACCTGTATTGAACTGTTTAAAATATTGTTTTTGTTGTACAAGAATATCGTTCCTATCCAAAGAAAAACATGTATCTCTATTTTTTTTTTACTTTTATTTATTATTTGAACACAGCAACTGCTAATTAACACTGTTGTTTCATTGACTTACATTAAAACTAAATCAGGTTTTTGCTCTCTCCTTTGGACCACCACATGGTGAAGCTGAATAGTAAAAAAAAATTATAGGATGTTCCAAATGAAATACTGGGGAGAATGCACACATGTACAATACAGTTTTGTCCAACGTGCTCCCTTTAAGATGACTTTTTCTGGATAGTCCATGTGGGCGTCCATGTTTATGTGGACTGCTGTCACAGATATGCAAGTTGCTCTTGTCATGACAGAACCTGGCTTTTGAACTTTAGGCTAGCAACAGTATGGATGGTCCTTTCTTTTAGTGGCCCAGAGAACCAAATCTAAAGGCCACGCCCCCCGTAAGCAAGACTTATAATGGCTTGCTTATGGGGGGCGTGGACACGGACTTCCTTTCCCACGTCTGTGTGTTTTTCTTTTCCTTTATATAAACTGCTTTTCTGTGAAGCTGCTTTAAGACAACATTAATTGTAAAAAGTGTTACACAAATAAATACTGATTGATTGACAGTTCATCAGCCCATTTTAGATGAGCTCAAGGCCTAAGAAGTTGGTAGCATACCTGGATGTTGTTGATATGTCATCCACTGTGTACAGTATAGTCTTAACTTGCTTTGGTGGATGCAATCACGTTTTGTGTTTATTATAATGGTTTATTTATATCAGTTTGTTTTCCCATGTGGGGATCTCCATCACGAAAGTGTGCCTGATTTTTAATCATCTCAGGGATACAAGGACAAGAACATTGCTTTTCAGGCTTGATCATTACACACAAAAGATGTTTCGGGAACTCCTGAATTTCTCTCTGTATAATGCCTGTAAAAAGAAAAATAGATTCTTGAATTTGCATACTGAGACACGTTGGGCAAGACTATGTTTCCCGAATGCTCCATATCCCAAAAAATATCAGCATGACCTTTTGGAGCATTCTGACACAATGTGTTGGAACTTGAACACTTGCACACTTCTAAAATCTAGAGTAACCCAGTTTGCATTATAGTCCACAAACTTTGATTTGTCTTAAATTGCTGACCACTGTGGCTCCTCACACTGAAACCCACACATGGACTGGAGTTCACCACACTGTATACTTTGTGCAATGATGCACAGACACACGAAGAAGATGTCTCTATCCTGAGGCTGAGAGAGGGGCTGATAGAACGAAGGAGTGAAACAGGAGTGAAGAGAGCGGCAGTGGAGATGTGGATGAGCATGCTGATGATGGGCCCAACATTCCAGCCAGTTGTCATGGAGACTGCACAGCCTCCTTGGCCTGCTTGTTCTTTCGTATGTGTGCGTCTCTGTGTGTGTGTGTGTGTGTGTGTGTGTGTGTGTATTCCAACTGTATGCCAAGTATAAGTGGGAAGAAAAGAGAATTTTAGAATTTTGTCTGGTGGTGATGGAAATAGTGTTATATGCTATGTAAAGTATTTTTCTGACTCTAACTGTCTATGTATGTCTGAATATTGCAGCAAATGACTTATTAATGCTTTGCCCATATCTTCAGTCTTTAACTCACAACTGTAGCTATGTCAGGCAAGCTTTACAGAAGATTGTCAGTCATCTCCTTCACCTGCCTAGTTTTCTGTTTGGCTTAGTTCAGCTGAGCATTTTAAACATGTAAATTAGCAACTTTAAACAATTGTGAGACAGTAATTTTAGTTGTAAAATGGAACAAAAAATAGTGACATTAGCTGTATTTTGTATATGTGGGACTTTTATTTTGACAAGGAGAGGAAGTAGTTGTTGTAAGGTAATGTAGAGTGCTAGTAGCTGGTAGTCAAGCCCAACAGTCCTCTACTGAGCTTCTGTGATACTGTGCCATGTATACTAAAGCCTCCTTCACTATGAAGCGTGCATCTGCTCACCACAAACACATCTCCCTAGAACACATAACTAGCTAGCTAAATTGAAACTAGAAGTAAGATTAAAAGGAAGGAAATACAGTAAACATAAAAACCTTAACTCAATCATCAAATCCAAAAAAAATTACCACTGCCATGTTGGGCTTCATGGTTTGTTCGTGTCCTACCTTTAATTTACCTACTACAGCAATATTGGTCGTTTGCTTTATCACAAGCCTGTTTCAGTTGTACAGGACCATTGTAAATGCCAAATTTGCAGAAAACTGTTAATGATGGTTGTTGGTTTTGAAGAAGTAGACAATAATTTTATTGTACAGGATGAAATTAAAGTCGACATGAAATTGCCATCTTTTAATCGCAACTGGATCCCCAAGTTCAAACACTGGCATGCTGATGAAGCCTTGATGGATTGAAGGCCTGACGAAAGAAGGCAGAGTTTGGCAGAAAGTGTATGATTGGTCTGGCCGTAATGTAGCGAGAGCGCTTGCAAAGAACTAATTAAATTTGACTCTCAGTTTCACTCTCAACTCACATTTCAGTACATTTTAATCTCACTGGTATATAGAGCTCTTAATAATCTAGCCCCATGTTACGTCATAGAATGTCTCCCTGTTTATGCTCCAACTCCTCCAATGCCTTCTGTAAAACACTGAAAACAAGGAGAGACCTATTTCAGTTAGAATGATCCAAAACATTACACATTTAGCTCATTAAAGCACATATTATTATTACATATTATAATTATTATTATTCTTTATTATTCTTTCTTTATTTGACTGGGTAAGCCTGTGATCAAGCAAGATGGGCCCAGTTGGTGAAGGGGAATAAATAAATCTTATTTAAATAAAATGACCAATCAGAGGCAAATACAGTAAACCACCCTTGGCTATGATCCTCTCTATTTTATCCCCAAAGCTCAACTGAGGGTGCCAAGCATTCTTATGTGTTGTAGCCTGGTTTTAGAAACTGTCAGCAACTACACATCACGCAACAGCAATTGCTGGTGCTTAGTGAATTTGCAAGTCAGTCAAGTTTCTTTTCTATCAAAGTATTTAGAGTAGAGTTTCTTGGCCACGTTAAGGGAGGAACCACACCAGACTCTCTGTCCAGACTCTCTGTGAGACTAGGTCAGCTTTTACTTTCTATAAAGAGCAGATTTCTCGCCACATCCTTTAAATAGTGTGCATATTGACAGAGGAAATGAGCAAAACGGACATGGATGGAGGAGAGAGCTGGAGAGAGAGAGAGAGAGAGTGACAGAGGGAGAAAGAGAGAGGTTAATAATCCTTAGAGGAAATCCTGGCTTCACCACAGAGTTTGCTTGGCCTCAGCCCTCCTTCCTGTCTTAGTGGTCGCTCTATCATCCGTGGTGGTCTGCGGTTTGTCACGTCCCTATGAATGGGACAGGGAGGCTGGGGTAGTGCATGTGTTTGTCTGAGTGTGCGTGTACACATTGCTGCTGCAATGCTCTAGCGCCAGCTGGAATGAACCCCCACAGCGAGGTAATATGACCACAGAGAATGCAGAAGGGCTGCAGAGAAGTCAAAGTACCGCAAACCACAGCCGAAGTAGCTGACCTAAACACAGCGACGCTATGTGCCCACTGAACCACGATGGCAATAATACCAGTGAGAGCAGAGAAGCCCATTAAGTCCAGAGAAACAGAGTAATATGACTACACCAGGCTCAGTACAGCCAAAACATCTCACAACTGCCAAAGCTGCAACAGACCACAGTCAAAACAAACGGGTCAATTTACACTTCAGGAGCATTTCGAAACAACAGAGATGAGTGCAACTGCTGTCTGGGTGTCAGAAAGGCTTGAAACATGACAAGAGCAGTCAGCCTCATTTAAGCATCATAACACAGTCCTCAAGTGTGACTAATGCTGACACAGACCAACAAAACCTTAGGGAAAGACCACGGATGCATCTGTTTAACATTTCCTGCATCCAACGAAAATAGGAACGGAGATCAACAAAGAATTCACCACCAAAGCCAGAAGGAGTTCAGAAACCCCCTGAAAGCTTTGTCACAGACTGGACGATTAAGACTCATGCCTGTTGCAATGACCTGTGAGAATAAGTAAACTGCTACTCATCGCTAACTTTTGCTGGAATTATGACTAAAATGCCGAAGAAGGAGGCAAAGATTATTGGTCACTGCAGATAGCCCTGTGGTTTAGCCAGTCTCCAGAGTAGTATATCTGTCTGAGTACAGTGTGGAAAAGCTCAGAAATAACCATCTCCACACTTCCCTTTTAGGAGGATGAAAGGAAATCTGCTGAACTGCAAACCAACAAACACTCTTAAACATGCCATCTTTTTCTCAAAAAAAAAAAAAAGACAACATATGTCATTTTATGTATTACATAGTTTTTTTGCCCTACTCTAATTCCTAATTAAATGCATAAATTCCAAGGATTGGAGAAACCATTGAACTGTATCTTATAATTATATGTACATTGTTTTATTTTAGTCATTTAATAAATCTATGCTCCACCCATGAATGTATTAATCTGCTACTCTTGCCAAGTTGGACAAAATTTACAGAACGTGGGCGAAAGCCTTTAGTTGTTGCATGCAACTTACAGAAGAAAGTTCTGTTTGTGCTTTGGACGCCAAGGTGGTGTAAGAGTACTAAAACACAGCTCACTATTGTGCATTCTGGGAAATTTGCATTTCTGGCATTTAGCTGATGCTCTTATCCAGAATGACTTACAAGGGTATTCATATTATAGGTGGGCCAGTGTAGTGTTAGGAGTCTTGCCCAAGGACTTTTATCGGTGTAGCACAACAGACCGGGATTCGAACCCCAGTCTCCCACATGTGTTGGTGGCTCCCTGGCGGGTGGTGTTGTTATCCGCTGAGCTACACCAACCACATTAAGTCAAATTACAGTCATCGTATCTTCATTAGTACAAACAGAACAACAAGCATAATCTTACAAAGTGCTGGAGTCTATCTCTGGGCTGTTTTCACACTAGAGCTTTTTTTCTGAACCCAGGACAGCTTGCTCTGAGAGTTTAGATTTTAGTCAAATGTGAAAGCAGTTCCCAAGCCTGGAAGTGGTCCACAGAACCAGTTTCTGGTCCTCCTGAAAATGGTGGTCTAAAGTTCACGTTCATATGAGAATGGCTTTTTGTTTGCAGGTGCTCTTGCACAATAAAATGTCACATATCCAAAAAGCATCTTTTAGTGCTTAAGTCTCTATATCCATAATAAAAAAGTAACAAATGGATGAAGCTAGTGCCAACAGTAAACCTCCAAGCACTAAAGTGACATATGTAGTGGTGGAATCAATTCATAGTTCAAATGGAATGTGAAAGTAAACCAGCAATATACAAGCCCAGAATCTCTTTTGGGTGCAAGCTTGCAAGACATAAATTAACACCAACCTTTAAAATGTCAGGTGATTCCAAACTTTTGAATCGGAAATTATCTGCATCTAACAGAACACAGATTCCCTTAAAATGCTATGATCCCAAGCCAGACTGGGTTGAAACTAGGCAGGTTGGCAACAACAGGTAGGTTACGTTGCACATTGTCCGTTTTCACAGGAATTCCTTGTAGATGCTAGGTGATGGAAATGTGTAGCAGAAACATGGAGGTGACTTAGTAAAAGTTATTGTTTTTCTTAAATCATTTTAAATGAATATGGAAAAACTAAAGTAATATTAGTTAGTAAGTAACTTTTAGATTAGGCCTGACTCTCCACAGTAATTTCGATAAATTTTCCATCCTTGATTTTAATTACAGTTCTACTACGTAATTTATCACTCAACCTGAGAAACATGGTAAACACGGGCCATGCTTGAGCCCTGAGTCCCTGTTTGACTAAAAGAACTGATAAGCTCAAGTGGACTAGAGTGATCTGGAGTCTGCAGTTCATGTACAATGAGCAGGGATGATTCACTCTAACCGTCTTCAGCCTTTCCATTATCTCTCCTTCTAATGTCAGCAGTTCAGCTGTGAAATGTCACTGAAAATTTCTCTCTCTTCCTCTGAGTCACAGGGAGAGGGCAGGGAATCCCCTAAAACTAATTTGCAGGACATGGGTCTCAAATGACTTTGTTAGTCTGTGTATCAATAAAGCATCAACCTGATTTAAAGTTAACTATTTATTTTGTCTCTCTCCAGAGATACCCAAAAGTGAGAGGGACACCCACACATTTAAGGTGAACTCTATTAGAGCAACTGTTAGCAGAGGATCGTGAAAATATTGTGATTGTTAAAGAAAACCTGGTCTAGTACTGTTCATGGACCTCATCAATGTGTATGCCACAAAACAAATCTTTGCACTTTCAAATGACTAAAGATATGATAGAATACCCTGCCCTGATGCAATCAAATTCATACACAGGTGCACAAACGTGCATACAGTCTATTAGGACGGGCTTGAATAGATGACACTTTTCTCAGGTACCTATAAAAAGCACTTGCAGGCCAAGGTTATCCAAGGTTTCGCTGTGAAACAGGAGATTTCAATTCTTTAATGAGAGCTTTAATTAGACAATGACAACCAGAAACAGCAAAGGCGCTCTTTGGCAGGCCCAGCTGGATAGACCTCGTCTCACTGGAAAGTGTGTTTAAATTTAGGGAATTCTTTCCTTTTTCTATTTAACAGGAAATATTCCGGTTTCTTCATCTCTTCTTGTCTTTTTCTTTTCTCTGCACTGACTTCACATCCACACCTCTCTTGTCTTTACTGTACTTTACCGTTACTTTAATAATCAAGACAAAACAAAATGTACAAGGAAACAAGTTTAGGAAGAAAGTAACAGGCCCAGAACCTGCTTAACACTGAGTTCCCTATAGGACTGAACTTCATTGTAGACCTTCTGTGATTCCACATGTCACAGTACAGGAACTGATGTGTGCTAAACATAGAGAGAGAGAGAAAGAGAGAGAGAAAGGTGGATCTCATTCTGTAGTGAGTGTTTAAGGAGTAGGTTGTTGGTGCTTGGCCCCACTGCTCCAGCTCATTACTGCACTCACAGACTTGAGTGGACAGAAGAGCTGAGAGGGTGGAGGGACGAGTGAAATATCCTCCTTTCACTCAGTCCTCTTGTTCACCTCTTGAGAGGCGCTCAAGTCCTGCAGGCTGGTGGGAACAGATGTCTTCTTGTAACTTTCTTTCTTTCTTTCTTTCTTTTGTTGTTTTATCTATACATTTTAAAATATAAATATATTGGAAACATACTTCCTTCCTCTTTTTCTTCCTTCCCTTTCCTCGCCATCTCTCTTTCTTGTTTTTTTGCAGTTTGTCTCTGAACCCCAATCAGTCAGTCTATCTGTCCTGCTCCTTGATTCTCTCTCTTTATATTTTCATGCTCTTTTTTCTCAGTCTGCTTTATTTTCTTTGTGTTCTCCTGTGTGTGTGTATGTGTGTGTGCGTGTGTGTGTGTGTGTGTGTGTGTGTGTGTGTGTGTGCGTGCTTTGATCTAAAGCTGTGAGCTCACACACTAGGCTCCACTCTAACTAGGCCATGAGACACATACCAGTAAGAGCTGCTGACTCTTCTATTAAAGCAACTCCAGCAAAACAGCAGTTTCAATGCTAACATGTTATTAAAAAGTAAACGCTCTTTATAGAAAAAAAGAAATGAAAAATGAGGAGACATCATTGAATGTGTCTGGGTTTGCTCGTCACATAGAGAATGCAAATGCACTCATCATCAAAAATAGTTAATAGCACAGATAGTTCCACTCACAAGAAATCAGCCCTAGGAATGAAACTTGGTGGGTACATTTGACATCGTGAGACATGCGATTGATTAAAGCTTCACACTCTGGCGTGCATGTGAGGTGAGCAAGGATGGGCCCGGTCAGCGCCAAGATGAACGATTTGTGTTCATGCGTCAGCAAACATGGTGATCTGACTCTATATGTGTAGCTCAATAAATATTGTCCATATCAGTCTAAATTTCTCATCATTTATCGTTCCTGGTAACCTTTAACCTCCTTCTGAATTGCATTGCAATCCAGCACCTCCTTCTGGGTACAGCTATTCTTTTGATGATGAGAGTATCTTCTAACTTCGAAATTCAGAGGTGTGAAAAATATCCCTGCGGGGATCTTTAAAAAACTCAAAAAGTGGGTTTCCCACTTAAAGGAAGGCAAATGAAGGTAAGTGTGAGAAATGTGTATATTATATTTAGCTGCTGAGTCTTATGTGTGATTGGCTGTTAAATGTATCTGTCCTGATGCTGAAAAGTGAAGTTGCTTTACGTTTGTCCTGATGCTGAAGGTGCACTTGGCCGCGTTGAGTGAATTTAATGTATTTAATGTATGAGTTGGGTTGGGTTCTGGGTTCTTGGTTTGGGCTCTGCCATACATAGAGGTATGGTGATGGTAATGAAGCCCATGTATGAAACACACACACAGAAACATAGTTGAGGGGTCTACACACAGCAGTATTACAATGGTGATGCTGTACCATGTCTGAGGCCATATGGAGAGCTCATTGCATGCACACATATCATTACAGTTACAGGTCAGTATTACGACCAGTGTAACGAATGTCAGTCTGTTCTAAGATGTATTTAACCCTAATGTCATGTGATCAACCAGCATGAGCACCTCACTAATCACATCCTCAGCAGGCAGACATATGTGTGTCATGTAAATGAGCTGCTTGACTGTGTGTGTGTTATACGTGTACACGGTTTCATGCAGGAAATCTCAGCCTATGATTTATTTAACAGAGGGAATACTGATTAACTCTAAACACATACATAAATATATAAGACCTGTCAGGATCAGAGGGATCTGAACTGTGTGTGTGTGTGTGTGTGTGTGTGTGTGTGTGTGTGTGTGTGTGTGTGTGTGTGTGTGTGTGTGTGTGTGTGTGTGTGTGTGTGTGTGTGTGTGTGTGTGTGTGTGTGTGTGTGTGTGTGTGCACTGGAGGGGGAAGGGAAAGAGATAAAAAGAATGTGAGCAATCCATATGGAAATGTATTACATATTTGTAGACAGGAAGATAGATAAACAGATAGACAGATAGATAGACAGAGGACAGACAGACAGACAGATAGACAGACAGACAGACAGACAGACAGACAGACAGACAGACAGAAAGATAGATAGATAGATAGATAGACAGACAGACAGACAGACAGACAGACAGACAGACAGACAGACAGACAGATAGATAGATAGATAGATAGATAGATAGATAGATAGATAGATAGATAGATAGATAGACAGACAGACAGACAGACAGACACACAGACACACAGACAGACACACAGACACACAGACACACAGACACACACACAGACACACAGACACACAGACACACAGACAGACAGACAGACAGATAGATAGATAGATAGATAGATAGACAGACAGACAGACAGACAGACAGACACACAGACAGACAGACAGATAGACAGATAGACAGATAGATAGATAGATAGATAGATAGATAGATAGATAGATAGATAGATAGATAGATAGATAGATAGATAGATAGATACTATAAACTATTTTAAAGCACATTTAAGGCACATGTATGGAGCAAGTAAGCTAGACAGAGAGAGGGGGAAACAAAGAGAGACAGACAGACAGAGAAAGACTACCTCTATCTCCCTAATCTGTCCCAGAGGGAGATGGTTAAAAGGGATTTCACCATCAGGGAATGCCCCCACTCCCCAACCCTGACAACCCTGCACCCCTACTCTCTCCTCTGCGGATCTCTGACACTCAAGGGGGTGAAAGAAGCCATGGAGCAGCTGTGCCATCAGAGGAATGTAAGCTATGGTCTGAGTACACAGTAATTCAGAATCAGCCAGGTTAAAGTAATACTTTAGCATGAGCTACCAAGCTATGAGACTAATATAGCTAGAAGAAGCTGGCACTACACCAACTAACCCTGCGAAACCACACAAATCATCATACACCTGCCTCTAACTGAGCTGAGAAGTATCATCAAAAGAACAGTTGCACAAATAGATGCACCCAGAAGAAATCAACCAACAGAAATTATATTTAGTGGGTAGGTTTGACATTGTGACACATGCAAACGATTTAAGTTTCATGCTCAGACACACATATGACTTACTGACCCAACAGCCATGATTGCAGACTGTGAGTGCCGGCACCATTGACAGATGACTGCACAATTCAAGACTACATGCACGCAGACTGGTACTATGACTACCCTTAACAGCATGTCAGCGTCTCTAAAACCTGCAGTGGTGTTAGGCCAGACTTTTTTATGGAGCGATTCAGAATGGCAGTGATTCATCTTCAGTGACGAGTCCCAGACGAGCACCATGGTCAGAGCACCATTGTCACGCGTCACATGTCCAGAAGGCCTGGTGTCCATGGTCAGAGCACCATTGTCACGCGTCACGTGTCCAGAAGGCCTGGTGTCCCTCCACCTCCACCCCTACTGCAAAGTCTGCAGGAACTGTGTGGGAATTTCTATGCTGCATGGGATGGATAATAGCAGGACACCATTAGGAGCCTCTACAATTCCATGCTGAGACATGTGCATGTTGCATTAGCAAACAAGTTGGCCCAACAACATACTGACAGACACTTACTGCTGTATATGTAGCTTAATAAATTCATAACATTCTAAATTATCATCAGTTATTCTTCCTGGTAAAATTAATCTTCCTTTCCAAAAGCATTGCAACCCGACACTTCCTTCTTGGTGCAGCTCTGTTTTGATGATGACTGTATTAAGAATATATCTGTAACCAACAGGAACAGCAGCAATGGCCCAAAACGCTTTCACATTATTTATATTGAAAGTTAATGATTTTTATACTGTATTTTTTCTGACAGGAATACTGTCAGAAAGTTACTGAGGACTGTGAGAAACAGACAGCTCCAGAGATACTGCAAAAGCTCGGCATGTCTGGTCAAATGAATGCTGTTCAAATGGAGCCCAAAATGCTCTTTGTTTCGCTCATAGCTCTGTTGACACTGAGACAACAGCTCTCTAGTGGAATGGCTTTGTCTGCGGAGTGCAGTTGAGAATCTGTCACAGAAGTGAGTGATGGGAAAGAGCGAGCAAAATAGAATTACGTCTTGTGCTAAAACAGGGTGCAGAAACACAAAGGCCAGGAGGATGTCATATTTTAGGAAAGTGTGTCTCGGTCTATGCCTTGGCTTCTTGTGTTCCACTAATGGTTTTGCCCAGGGTTTATTTCCTCCAGCTTGTGTAAAAAGAAGAATCTGAAGATATACAAATGTGGATTTCCTATACTCTTTCAACCTCTTTAATCACGAGCTTACCCTTTCCCGTGATTCGTAACCAAGGCCTGCAATTCACACCTGACAAGACAACACCTGACAAGAACACAGGTCAAGACTGGAGAAGCTTTAGATGTTTTAAAGTCAACAGTTATGTAATAAAAGTCTAGTTATCAACATCAAACTGTTCGGAGAGTCAGAGAAATTTACAGTGTCAAAACTCAAATTTTCCAGGATTATAAAATATTGCACTCCCTCTTCAACAACACGTGACATTTCATTTTAGCCTTTAGGAAACCAGATATAAAGATGGACAATATTTGATATTTAAACCATCTGTTGTTTGAAAGGGAATTGTTTGTGTGAAGCCAAACTCTGCAGGTCAGTAGAGCCTGGTGCTCTTGTTCCAACAAGCTTCGGAGCCCAGTGCTGGAGATGTCACCAGGATCCTTACCTGTTGTCTTCTCTGAAGCATGTTGTTAGTACTAAAATCATGCGATCAGCAACAAGTCATCAATCAAGCTTAAAGCATGAATCATAAAGCTTAAAGGAGCCGGACTGTGTTTTTATCCTATACAACCCTGTATTGGTATAATGGCAATAAAGTTGAATTGAATTGAATTGAATTGAATTGAATTGAATTGAATTGAATTGAATTGAATTGAATTGAATTGAATTGAATTGAATTGAATTGAACTGAACTGAATTGAATTGAATTGAATAGCTGAGTAGTAAAGCTATAAGTGTGAGGTCACTTTTGAATCATGTGTTCTGTGCCAGAGACAATTTAAACTCCGTTGTTAGTAGGTATAATAGGGCAACATAGCTGCTCCTAATTGGGTTTTCAAAAAATAGTGGATGAATTAAATGAAATGAAACCTCAGTCAGTGTTATTTAGTCAGATGTTACGTCATGCTGAATATTATTCGAGTATTTGGATAAAGTTACCATGTCAAAGTAATTGTGATGAAATTCACCCACACCCAAAATTAAAATTAATAACCTTATCCATTTGAATTCTGATTAAGGATAATGTTATTTTATTCTGCTGAATGGTATAATGGCCTACAGTAATGGCCTACCAATGTTTTTCTTGTTTGGGATATGATCTGTGTGAAAAGAATCTATGCACGCTCAAAAGCTGAAAGGTGTGAACAGTTCTGTGGTTTAAGAACACATCATGAATCTTGCATGACTTCCTAAGCACCTCTCTTAAGAACAAATTCAAGTGAACATAGGATGATTTTGGTGAGTAGGCCCCCATTGTTGGAACATTGTTGTGATGATTAGATTGCATTCAGCCTAGCAAAAGCATTAGTGAGGTCAGGTGCTAATGTTGCATGATTAGTTATGGATCACTCCAGCTCATTCCAAAGATGGAGCTCCATCAAAATCTAGTTCCACTGCTCCACAGCCCAATGGCGAGGGTCAAATGCCTTGCTAGCCAACAGTTGGCAATGTGCTCAAGTGGGGGTGCATCAGGGCATTCCATTCTAATAACAATGCTTGGGTGCACCTTACCGTAGTCAAATTAATAAATTAGAAGAGGCTGTCCGGCTACATTTGGACATATATGGTGATGGGATCCTGGAAGTGTGGTTCAGACCCCTTCCCAGTGACCTGTCTCTCTTCATTCAAAAAAGAGCCCAGCCACTGGGTAAGAATATATTCCTAATACACTCACCATCAAAAAATAGTTGCACTCAGAAGTGTCAGACTGCAATGTTATTGGGAAGGAAGTTAAAGGTTACCAGGAAATATAAATGCTAAAAACACTAGACTGAAAAGTACAATATGTATTGAGCTACACATACAGACGTAGGGTCTTTCAGAATGCTGCCAGGCCGCCAAGTTTGATAACGCAACATGCATAAGTCTTGTCATGGAGTTGTAGAGTTTTCTAATGGAGCCCTGTCGTAATCCAACGCATGCAGTTTGAACATTCTTATACAGTTCCTACAGATTTTCCAGTAGGGGTGGAGGTGGAGTGAAACCGTTCATCGTGACCCTGACCACGGTGCCTCCACACTCGGATTTGTTGGTTATCTCAACCAAGACAAAAGTGGGACACTGAAGATGACCTGCTGGCATTATGAGACACTCCATGACAGTCGGGCACAACATCAGTCCAGTCTTTGACGAGGTTGACAAGGTGTTAGGATCAGTTGTCACAGCATTCTGCATGCCTGTAGTCCTGCAATGTGTAGCTGTCTGCCTATGATGCTGGCATTTACAGGATTATTCATGAAAGGGATCACTACTTGCTGAATGTCCACAACTGCGGCTGTTGGGTCAGTCAGGGCCTGTCTTTGTTTACATCACAGGACGTGAGAGAATGAAACTTGAATTATTCACATATCTCAAGATGTTAAACCTATCCACCATTCCCATTGGTTGATTCTTTCTGGGTGCAACTATTTGTGCAACCGTTCTTTTGATGAGGAGCGTATTAGTATAAAGCTCATTTGTGGCAAATATCAACACCAACATTAATACCTTACTTCAGTTTACTCCATGAGCATTGGGTGGGCATACCTAGTACATAGTAAGTGTAGGAAAATAATTTTATGATTGTATATCACTTGGTTATGTGGTTTGTATGTTCATATGTTGTGAATGTGTGTTTCTGTGGTGTCTCAGTAACTGGGGCAGAACTGATTGCTGCTGATGGCTGTAGGCGTGTAGAGACCTACATTCAGCACAGGGATGAGCAGACACTGAGAGAGAGAGAGAGAGAGAGAGAGAGAGAGAGAGAGAGAGAGAGAGAGAGAGAGAGAGAGATCAAATAGTACATCCTTACAAATAGGTTCTTTAAGGGTTCTTTAGTAAATGTAATAGTTGTATGTATACAGAACCAACATGACTCAGAAATGATCATTTGAATGCATAAAATGTTCTTTGCATGGAATCTTACATAGTCATAGAACCTTTCAGGTACTATCTAGAACCCTTTTTGCTAAGAGTGTAAAAAGAGAGAGAGGGAGAGAGAGAATATGCAAAGAGAGTGTTGAATAAATGAGAAGCCAACAGAAAGAGGTAACCCTCTTTGATAACAAAAAAGTGAGGAGAGAAAGAGTAGAGTGAGGAAAAGTGATAAATAACAGAGAGTAAGAAAGAGAACTGGTAAAGAAAGAGTAAATGGAAAGAAATATGCATGAGAGAGAGCCACATAGAAAATAGGCAGATAGAGAGAAAGACAAAGGGGAGGAAGAGATAGATTGTAGGCAGAAAAAGAGCAAAGCTAAAGACACAGAGAGAGAGGGAGAGAGAGAGAGAGAGAGAGAGAGGGAGCAGAAGGAGGGTGACTAATTTAGGTTTAGGCTCAGTGTTCCAAACTGTAGGCCTCTTTCTACTGTGTACCTCCATCTACTAGGAATGAACTGATGGACAGAGAAGAGAAATAATCCAAAGGCATGAAAGATGAGTGAAGGAGCGATTAAAAGAGACAGAGTGTGGAAAAGAAGGGAAGGAAAAAAGCATGAAGCACAGATAGGTCAATCACTGGGGACACAAGCGGACCCATCTGCTGGCCCGCTATCAGAGAGAATTATGCATGCAGATTGGCGGAGTTATTTCAGCTCTCCTTTCTCCTTTCTCATCCCGTAAACACAGCCATGACTCAGAAATGCAGCCTCGACGACGTGCTGACGAAAGGATGAAAAGAAGGCGGAAGAGGGGGGGATTAAAGAGAAGGCTGGGAAAGTGCCGTTATAAGAGGAAGGAAAGTTAAAGCGATGAAAGAAAAAATAGACAGTGTCACTGATTCATCCAGGATGGAAGTGACGCTCGTTGCAGATGTGAAGGTCTGTAGTGTGCTAGTCTGGAGGAAGGTATTCCTGTGTCTAATATTGGAGTTTAGTCTGGGAACAGCATCCTTGCCAGGATCATCAGAATAGCTGGCAATCTTGAAGGTGGGCAACAGAAAGGACAGGATGAGGTCTATGGGGCTGTGGTAGGAAGGCTCT
>JAMWET010006438.1:950000-1020000 GCA_024036415.1 Prochilodus magdalenae | reverse complement strand
GCGTTGCGTAATTCTCTGCAGGCAAGAAAGTGAGGAGAAAATATAACTTGCAGAGCAAAAAAAAGTTCATACAAGACTTTGTTTATGGTGCTTTAAGGATAAGATAAGATCTCAGCACACAGCGGTAGTGTAGCAGTGATGAGTAAGCCATACAAATCCAGTACCTGGTCGAGATGGCGTTGGTAAAATGGCCCTCGAGTAAAAGCATTAGTGCCCTATTATATTTTAGTTGGAGTTAAAATACAAATGTACTTTTTAAAATGCATTTAATGTCACAAAATAAATATCTGTTGAGATATTCTAACAATTTTGTTCTTGTGGTAGCAAAAGCAGTTAAAACATTTTTAAATTTCCAACCTACTAAGCCCAAAATGACAAAAAAAAAAAAAAAATTTAATGGTCTTAACATCAAATCAATAAACAAGCTGATCCAGTGACTTATTACGGTAAGACCTTTCATTTCTTTAACCAATAAAGTTTTGTGGAAGAACTTGCAGACAATCTTTACCATTGCCAAGTTGCACAGTCGATTCACATTATTATGACCACCATATCAAGAGTAACCACAGTGTGCTGGTCCAGGTTGGTTGTCACTCAGTAAGAACCTGGTTGGTATCTGGAGCCATGCTGACTGCAGTGCATCACACAGCTGTTGGATGGTCTGTGGGGGAGGATCCATAGGGTGAACACGACAATCGAAGAGGTCCCACAGATGCTCAGTTGGGTTCAAGCCTGGGTAATTAAGAGTCCAAGGTAGTATTTAGAAGTTTTGGACATTCTCTTCCTACTCATTTCTTATCACCAAAGCCCTGCAGTCTATTGACTGGAGCGAAAGTTGAAGCTAGACTGAGTCCAAGCATTACAAGGGTCACTATATGCAAGAACCAGGACAAAAATATACATATGATAATAACATACGATAATATTAAACGTTATGTTATGTACAGTGTCACACTGCCTTGCCACCAGCATGCAGGATGTGAGCTCACCAGACAAAAACAAAATGAGTCACCTTGTGTTTTTAAGGTGGTAGTAACTTGAGGCTCCTGCAGATGGTGTTGCACGAGGATGATGGGGCTATAAATACCTGCAGGGTGAGAGGGATGCGATGCATAGATTGAAAAGAGGTGGTACAGTGCAAGGAATATCTAGTTTGATGTGTGGAAAATGGGTCCAAAGCAGATGTTAATGACGTGCTTAAAGGAGTGACTGCATTTGGGGCACGCTAAAGACCATAGTGTGAAGGAAGTAGCTGAATTTCCGGGTGTATGGAAGTGTCTAGTTATACGGGTCTACCAGTAGTGGCAAGAATCCCAGTCTACACTAAACCCTCCTCTGAATTGTGCCAGGGAAAGCATCCCCCCATTCTGACCCAACTGTGCAATTATTTGATGCAAGAGTGTCTGAACATTGCCTACATCCAGAAACTTGTCCAGCGCATGCCAAATCCAATCACAAATGTTATTCGTGCTCATGGAGGTATTACATGCTATTAGGTATGTTTCAGTCACAGGTGACTCATCTTTTAGTCCGGTGAGCTTACTGTAAATGTCAAGGTACAGGATTAGATGAGGTGGTGTTGGTGTCTTCCTGGGCAGTTTTCCATTCTGCTTACACACTAAGAGAATCCAAACATGAGCATGAGTAGTGTAGGCAGCTTTGTGGTGTCTATCACAGGCTGCTGCAGGAAAGAGAGGGACAGAGAGAGAGGGAAAGTGGTGAATGACTCATCCTGACCCACTTTAAGGAGCGAGATGGGTAAGCAGGCGTAAGGCAGTAATATGCTAATGAAAGCACTTCCTCTTTCTCCTCTCAGAGCCGTAGATACTTCAATGAGAGCACGCTGTTCTGCCGTTTCAGCAGGTGGATAAACCTGTCTATCCTGTGATGCTCAGATTCTTCTACAGTACCTTGGGTTATAGATTTAATATGAAATGCAGCCGGAAGAGTCTGCAAAACAACTTATTTCCATAACCCACATGTGCTGGACTTAAAATGTCCAATCAAAACTTCCATCAAATACAAATTCTCCTTTTTTTAGAAGTAACTTCTGAGAAGATTAGATCTAAAATAAACCACCTGCTGAACGAAGGGAAAGTAAATAAGAAAATATGTAAAAAAAAAAAAAAAACAGGATTTTTTTTAAATCAGGGTTCAAAAAATGTTTAAAAGTTCCAGAGAAAGTGGGACTCCTACGTAAGACCTGGCACACGACCAAAACTGACCTCATCAGATAAACAGCACTTATCGCTGTCATCTTTGAGAGAGTAGAGAATGTCAAGCTTCATGTTTCTGTCCATCCTTCCACTGATATGGCTTCAGTGTGAACTTGAATGCACACCTATCTTCCCAGGGTTGTGTGATTTATATGATACCTCATATCTCATGATGGTAAATTAAAGGTGGCTAAGAACACACATGCTGCTATCTGGAGTGAAGCAAGCTGCTTTCCCTTCTTAGGTGATCTTATGAATATTCTGATGAGCTCTGCTCCGATTGGCTGGTTTACAGTGAAACAATCACAGAAGCAACTGTGTGTGTTTCACCATGAGTCAAATGCTGAGCGAACCTGCTCATTATTGTCTGAAATTAAATTGATGTGATTATGGAGCTTGTAAATAGAAAGCCAACTTCAGCGTTGTTACACATCATTACACATAATCCATGAACACAGGTCCTTGTGCTGACGCCAGGCTTGCATGATAGCCACTCTGGCATTAAAGAGCTGTGCAGTTGGAGCAGGTTTGATGGATGTCTTTCCTGGCACAATTCTGAATAGAGTTTTCTGTAGACTGGGATTTTAGCCACTGCTGGTAGACCGGAATGACTGTACACTTCCATTCACCTACATATTCAGCTACTTCCTTGACATTATGGGCTTTGGCACACACAAATAAAATCACCCCTTTTAGCCCATCATTATCATCTGCTTTGGACCCATTTTCCAAAC
Organism: Prochilodus magdalenae; assembly: GCA_024036415.1. Classification (NCBI taxonomy): domain Eukaryota; kingdom Metazoa; phylum Chordata; class Actinopteri; order Characiformes; family Prochilodontidae; genus Prochilodus; species Prochilodus magdalenae. Next base: position 1,017,050 of record JAMWET010006438.1, on the reverse strand, counting down.
ATTGAATTAGACATTCACTGCACTGTATCACCTCTCCTAAATCTATGAATCCCGTCACACACTCCGATTGTCCTTGTGCACCCAATCATCCCTGTGTAACACCATTTATGCAGTAGCCTGATTTTGCTATCACCTTAAACTTGCAAGGTGGCTAATTGTTTTGTCCAGGGAGCTTACCTGTCAACTCATATCCTAACAGTGGTGTGAGGGCCGGTGATGGAGAATTTGATTAAATGTGTGAATGTGCTCAGTTGGTACGCACAAATCAGTGTTCTGTGTAATCAGTAGTCTGGTGTTTAATCTGGGTTGGCTGTATTGGTCAAGGATGCATCTTAGTGCACCAGAAGTTATTGAAACCAGCTTCACTTTTTTAGAAAATAAAAACTTGAGAGATTTACGTTTGTGGCTTTAAGACTGCAGCAAAGGCCAAAAATGTGAGTTACACAGATGGAGTGGTTTGTTACATTTGAATAGAACTGAATTTCCATGTAACAAATCAAATGTTTTTAAACAAACAGCTTTCAATAAATTCTTCAAGAAGTCTATATTTACATTGACTCGATCCCTCACTGCTCCAAGGGATCATTTAAGTTAATACAGGAATTGGAGCAGCCCTTTAGATGGCACTGAGGGATGCCGCTGAGGAGGAATGGTGAGGTCAAGCAGACGAGGGCATGTTAAAAATATGAAATGGAGATGTTCTGCTTTTGGATGCACTTAAAATATTATTAGCATGATGACCAAATATGGTCATGTTTTTCAAGTTTGTTAATACTGTGAGATAAAAGTAGTAAACCTCTGAATAGTGAAGAGATAATCTTTCTTGTTTGCTGGAATGTAAATGTAAGTCCATTTGAAAGCAGCCATTTTTATTATTTGCTGAAAATGTATATTTGTATATATAGGCAAGTTATGGAAATTAGTCTTATTGTCCATACTGAGGAGACATGGTGGGGGCAACATGGGAACATGATGGGTTTTCTCCCCAGAAATATTTAGCAAGCAAAATATGACTTCAAGAACACCAGGTTGTGTCCTAGACATTTAAGTAGTCAAATAAAAGGCACTGGGATCATAAGGATGAGCTAAAACAGTACTAGCAGCCATCCTGAAGAATCATTTTTAGTCTGTTGCTTTGTCCATGTATTTCACATAGGGTTAGTGTTAGGAATCAGTCTATTTGGGATTACATGACAATTCACCATAGTTTTAAGATTTAGGCATGCAGTTAGCATGATACAAGGATTATTGCAGTAGCTGAAATTGGCTGATTGGCTGGTTCCACTATCACTAATTGTTTTACACGCTAGACCTTGAGTTCAGCTCCTGAAGTCAAAGCCAGTTATATATATAATTCAGAGGCTGTATTTAACTAGATTACATGAAGGAAAAAACAATCTTGACTGGACCATTTTCTAATAAAGTGTTTCAAGATTTTAACATCTTTTCAACCAAAGTTACCAAAAACAATAAATTATAAAACTGTAGACTGATATGGGTAATATTTATTGAGCTACACATACTGAAGTAGTGTCCCTCAGTATGGCATTGGTCCACCATGTTTGCTATAGCAACATTCCAGATGTCTCAGCTTAGAGCTGCAGAGGTCCCTAATGGTGTCCTGTGATAATCCATCCCATGCAGGTTGAATATTCTCACACAGTTCCTGCAGATTTTGCTGTAGAGGTGGAGGTGGAGGGACACCAGGCCCGGACGTGTGGCACTCGACAACAAAATATTTATCTTGGAGATGACCACAATGCCTCCAAAAGTGGGACTCGGCACTGAAGATGACCCGCTGCCATTCTCAGTCACTCCTTGACATTCTGGCACAGACCTCTTTGGAGATGTTGATGTGGTGTTAAGGGCATTCATCATAGCTATCTGTGTGCATGCGGTCCTGCGCCATGCAGCCGTCTGCCAATGGGGCTGCCGCTAACAGGACGATTTATGGAGGGCACCACTACTCATTGAATGTCTAGATGTTCAGAGCATGAAACGTGAATCATTCACATGTCTCACAATGTCAAACCCACCTACCAAACTTCATTCCTGTCAGTTGATTGATTCTGGATGCATAATTTTTTTTGATGATGATTGCATAAAATACAAACATTAAAATTAAAGCTATGTATATGTATCACAGAAATTATTAGGTTCTCAGAAGGCCTAGAAGATCCTGAGAGTTCCCCCGCCTGCTGCGCAAAACTGGTGTGGTTTGGTGAAGTTATTCACCAAACTTCTTGACTGATCACCCACATTTGGCACATCATTATGCACTTCATTTAAAGGTGTGCTCTTTCTTTCATCGTCCTCACGTTCTACACTGACCTTGGCCTTGTCAACCGTGTAACAGGAAGCAAACTAGGAATCAAATATGTGAAAAGCAGAGGGCATGTTTGTCTCCTGGCAGAACCCAGCATGCCTAGACGGCAACAAACACTGGGCCTCGCGCTGAAATGGAAGCAATCACCTCAGCCCCAAAAAGCTGTCATTAGAGCTGTGGTTTATGTGTCGCTGTGACCCGGCCATATGCAGCCTGAGTCTATTTTGGAACGAGTATCTCTCCAGCTCTGTAATATCACCCTCATGACTGCTCATAAAGATGGAATTTGAACATAAACACGCCAGCAGGAATGGAATTAAAACCCTAGAACTGTCAAAATGCCCATTTTCTTTTTAACCCAGGAGCTAGTTAGTGGCTTGTGGTAGCACTTAAAGACCCCTTGGCCTTCTGCTGAGCAGAAAACTAATATTAGTCCTACATGATGTGGGTGAAGACGACGAGCTGGGGGAGGTTTGGATTGTTGACTAAGGGTTATCTCTTTTCGGAGCCAGATGCTTGAGTTGTGTGCAATAGTCTCAGAGATATGTCAAAATTGCGACAACTAGACTGTGGAGAAGAACCCTTAAACGGATAAAAGGTTTTCTTTGGCTTGTGGAGCTTGAAATATTTTCCATACATATTTGACACATTAAATCTTTTTTTTTTTTTGCTATTTTTTTCTCCCACCATTAGAAACCATCCATAATGTAACATACTCAGGAATGCAGCTTTTGGCTGTGCTTTCTTTAGTGGGTTTTGGAACAAAACTCACATTCAGTTGCACATTGATTTGGAATTTAGAGTTTTGACTGCATTGAGCAGAAAAAGTGTAAATTGGTAACAATATGACTATTTAAAGCCATACTTCAGCCCAAAGGCACACTTACACAGTTCTCACCATTACTACAAGTGAGCCAACCAACATCTGATGCACAAATGGACAAACAAACTAGCCAAAGTGAAAGATTTACAGTGGCTGCTGCTACCGCACTGTACAATTACAATGCATTACTGGCTACTAGCTGCTTTATTGTCACAGTTATATACTGTTCCACATTAATAATGAATAACACTTACCTCAACACACAGTAACTAAACATAAACAATGAACAAATAAGTAACAGTAAATAACACACACTCATCTTCTAACCTGCGTTATCTTTTTGGGTTGTGGAACGTCCTGGAGGCTACCCCAGCATTCACTGGGCAGAAGGCAGGACACACCCTGGACAGGCCACCAATCCACTGCAGGACAGACACACAGACATACACATTTATTCACTTCTAGGGGACAATTTAGCATCTCCAGTTCACCTGACTGAATGTCTTTGGACTGTGGGATAAAACCCGAGCACCTGGAATAAACCAACATAGAAAAAGGGAGAACATGCAAACTACACACAGACAGGACCTCGGCCGGGAGTAGAACCCGGGCTCTTCTTTCTGTGAGGTGACGGCTCCACCCATTGCACCACCATAATAAATACCAGTAAAATCTACCGTATACTGACTCCACGGTCACAAGGATAAACCTGGGCCCTTCTTGCTGAAGGTGACAGCTCCACCCACGGCACCACCATAATAAATACCAGTAAACAGTCAAATCTACTGTATAGTGACTCCACAGTCATAAGGCTGTAAGATTACTGGGGTTAGCCTCATTCTGCTGTACTTTTAATAAGCTGTTATTGCACAGTAATCTTCTGTGTTTTTACATAACAACTATGATACAGTCCGGATTGGCTACTTGAGTGACAATGTATCACAGCTAAAAGGCTGCCTTGACCATGTGCCTGTTCAGTGCTATATTACATCTACGTGGCTGTCTGAGCTAGCTGCTTGGATGATGCTGCACTGCAGCTGTGGGTCTGCCTGGACTAGTGTTTGGCTCTATGCACGAACAGTGTTACACAGGCCATTGCTACAAGGCCTTTTGGACTGACTGCCTAAGCAATGGTACATCGTAGCTACTGGCCACCTGTACAGGCCGCTTGGGTGATGCTGCACTGCAGCTGTGAGACAGCCTGGACTGGTGGTGTTAAGCTGTAGGAAAATGATCATTGCTAAAGACATTTCTGGCCTTCGAGGCTTCCCGGTCTGGGGAAGCCCCCCGGCTAGCAGTGGGAACCTTGTAGTGGTGTGTGCATTGTTTTATCTGTTGTTGAATTTTGTATTTTGTTGCTTATGTAAAGTGTCTAATAACACATATCTCATAAATAGTACATTTATTATTATACATATCTCATAATTACCACATTTAATGATTATGTTTTGTATTGTTAATGCAAAGAATATGTCAAATAGGTACTGTTCTCTGATATCTATGGAGAAGGCATGTGACCTGGGGTAAAAATGCCCAGATTTGTTTTTACATGCCCATTTACATCCCTATAATTAGGCCCTCGATTGAAGCGAGGTGTTTTCCCTTTGTTTGGTGAGCTCATAAATAATTTGATGAGCTCTGCTCTGATTGGCTGGTTTAAGGTAAGACCCTGATGATCATTTTGAAGCAACATGTAGACACAGGCAGATAAATAAACTGAACCATACAGGTGAGCATGGCCTCCTATTCCCCAGCTTCTTAATCTGTTCCACCTTAAATGCTAGAGTTTGTATAGGCTATGCCAACATTAGTGGAGCTTGCTATTAGCTGACATTACCTATACCAGCTACTTTCTTTTGATACTGAGATCAACACAAGGTTGATTAAAGTTGTTATTTACTATGGAACTTCCAGTTTAAGATGATCTGCTTCAACCAGCAAACACTGATAAAATCACACAGCATCTCTGATACGTACAGGCTGCTGTTAGGGCTGTGATGCTAATAAAGGTCCTACGCCTCTTTGGTGTCATTAGTCGTGTCAACTGCTGAACAGCGCTGCTCCATATTGTCCAAGGATTGAGGAAGTGTCTGGAGTGAAATGTGTCAGGCAAATCGTCACTGTCCAAAGAAAAACATGTACCTCCAAATTAGCAACTTTACAGGAGAGGCCAAAACCCAATTTAATTCTAATGCAAGTCAATGGAAACCAGACTTTTTCCAAGTGATCTTTGGGCCATTTCTGTTTGTCCATTCATCATGAAACTCACACACAGTGTAAACAGCAGCTCATGTGATCACATGATACATAAAAGTGAAAATCGTCAAAAATGGAGATACATCTTTTTCATTGGACAGCAAGTCCAGGATCTTGTTAAATATGTGGAAGCTGAAGTTGGTTTCCTTTTTGCTAGCCTGTAAGATTCCTGTTTCACCTTAAATGGTGCGGCAGTTACATTCTGGCATCCGTACAAGCTGTAGCATTTACGGGGAAACAGAACATTTGATTAAGAAACTGGTAAGTAGAAGCCAACTCTTTTTTAGGATTTTGGAATTGGCCTGCCTCTGTCCTAAATGAGTAACAACACCGTATGCGTTTCACGGTATGCCTGTATACTGGACTCTCCTTATTCAACCACACAACTGTAAATGGTTTCCATTCTATGGTATCTTTACTGTAAGTTATTGATATTCTGAGGTGTGATTATGAGGTTTGTGTGAACTCTTTTCCAGCACTGATTGATTTAATGATCACTGCTTGAAAAACCCCTAACTGTCTCCAGATGACAGGATCTTCTTTCTCCAAGGTCATTGGCCAAAATGCAGTCCTAGCACACCCCCGCGAACCATGAACCCCACCCCCCACACACACAGGAAACAGCAATGTAACACACAAAGGGTCACATGGCATTCAAGGTTGAAAGTCAGGGTTGACCATTGACCTGCTGTGGTTGCTGAATGAGTGCAAGCTCCTCTCAATAGGAAGAGGAGGCAAGGAGGAGAGAACAGCCTGTGCACAATCACTGGGGGGCATTGTGCCGCACATGAAGTCTGAACATCTTTAGGAATTCAAACAACTTTGTAGTTGGTCATGAGACATACTCCCAAGATTTCTGGATGTCTAAATTTTCCCAAACACTCAGTCCCGTCTCAGTTCACTCTTACAAGTCTAATCAAGACGAGGCATGGTATCCTGGTACTTAATACTGTCACTGTTCGGGACGACAAGGACGAAAAAGACATGTCTGATCAAATCTCCTCCCATTGTGCTAGCATCTCATCATCCATGTTAATATGTGTCCTTGTTGCTCTCTCTCTCTCTCTCTCTCTCTCTCTCTCCTCTCTCTCTCTCCTCTCTCTCTCTCCTCTCTCTCTCTGCGTGCTCTTACGGTGCCCCTGGTGTGATTTCTGTTCTCTGTTATCCAGGGAGACTTCAGTAGAATGTGAACCATATGTTATCAGTTTAGGCCGCTCTGTCCTGTCTGGGCCCCCTTGTCCATCTGCTGCACATGAACGCAGAAAGGTGAGAGAGAGAAGCAGAGGGGATGAGACTGCATTGAAGCAGGAGGTAGTGAGCAGGGACACTGTGACAACAATGGCATTTGTAGAGGAAAGACAGAGAAGAGAGGAGGGGTGAAAAAGAATAAGCACAGGGTAAAGGACAGTACTCAGGGTGCAGAGGTAAAGGCCATTCCTCATTTGTAACCAGTTTTTACATATCAGATATTTGACTATATTGACTATGTGGACCAAGAATATCATGGCTGTCATAGAGCCTCCGAAGTCGTGCATCTTTCTGTAGTCAGCATTGCGTCAGAAAAGAAGGAATACCAGTCCGAGACAACCAGTAAATAGGATGGAGTGTGATACTGTTAATAAACAGATAAATAAGATAAATTAAAAGTGAAGTAGAGCAGAACAGGGAGTATACATGTATGGGGAAGAGACTATAGAGTATAATCTGGCATTGTGAGCAGGGGTGGACAGTAACTAAGTAAATGTAATTAGTTACTGTACTTAAGTAGTTTTGCCCTCTATCTGTACTTTACTGAAGTATTCCCATTTTGGATGACTTTGTCAAATATCTTACTCTTTACTCCACTGCATTATATAAAATGTGTAGTTCCTTCCGGCTCATGTGCCCATAAAACAGTAACATGTCAAAACGAAACAAGCTTATTCATGGAGTGCTAGCATCCATGGAAATGTCCAAGCCTGGGCTACATCAAGGACCACCAGGTGGAAGGTAGGTAAAGCGGGATGGGGTTAGTAAACAGATGAAACACATTGTTCCTGAGTTTGGGGGTGAACAGACCTCAATATAGAAATATGTACACACGCACTTGTGACTGGCGAGTCTCTTTTTCTGCATTTATACAAACACCTTTTAGAGTAAAGTAGTTTTGGCTAGTTCATGTTTATGAATAGAGACCTGCAGATGCAGCATAGTAAACTAATTTGTGATTCAGTTTAAAGTTAGTTATTTATTAAACTTTAACCTGTAACAAATTTTACAAATAAATCTTAAACTGAAACTGAAAAAAGTTCTTTTACAGTTCTAGCTAACAGAACCTGCCCTCCTTTAGTGTTCTGTGCTTAGGATCATTTTGATATACATCAGTGTCAGACTAATAATGACCTTATATTAAAGACTGTTGGACTGAGAGTGATGCTAGAGTCTCATCACCTACAATGAGTTGATTGAGAGTCTTGTTCGGAAATGATAATAGGACATTTGGGCCATAATAAAACATGGCACTGTTACTCTCCATACTTAAGTACATTTGAAGGTAAAAACTGCAGTATCTATACTCCAGTGGAGGTCTAAAAGGAGGACTTTTACTTTTGATGGAGGAGTAGTTTACCTTGGGGTTCTCTTTAACTCATGTCCATGGTTTGTGTAATTTTGTCCACCACTGCATGTGAGTGAACCAGTGAAAACTGTGGAGGAACAGAAGTCACTATGGTCCACTAGATAATATTTCTGGTCAGCTCTTTATAAAAGTGATGGCCAGGGGAAGGTAGCTACATGCTACAAGCTAATGCCCATGCATACTAAAATGACACTGTCAGCTTTAACGTTCATCACTATTATACTTTTTTATAATTTATTATTTAATATACTATTATGCTTTTTGAGAATACTGGGATAGTAAGGCCTTTCGAGTGCACAGCAGTATAAGCTTCTGTGTAGCAAAAGTCTTATGCTGCCTCCTTAACGACCTTGCAATCTCAGTCCGGTGAAATTCCAAGAAAAATGACTCTACAGGTTATAGCTGATCCTAATATGGGTATGTTGATGTTTACACAATGACAATGCAACTTTGCTCTATAGGAAGACTCTTTCCAGGTAAACTCAGACTGTGTTGACGCCAAATTGGAATTACTTGCATATCTTTACTTTTCTTTCTTTCCCAACGTTTTTGCTAACACCCCATTATGCACGTTCATGTTAGTGATGTATTAGTAACATTGTCACAGGGATAGACAACCAACTCGTTCGTCCACGTTGATGGTGGGAGACTGAAAGGACACCCAAGCCTTTATTTCTTTATTTCCTTTCTTGTACAGTAATGCCAAAATGATGATGCAATGACATGATGTAATAGTTTTCCTGATGTATTTGTTGGCTGTTGGATTTAAGCTCCTAATGGCTATAAATCTATAGGGTTTTCCTCTTTTATGCTGTTAAATTGTCAAAGACCTTTAAATTAATATTTACCACCTGTCAATTTAATGCGCTACTTTCAGAAGTGAAGGGGGTATTACACAGGAGTAGAGTTCCCCGATCTGCTCATAGAAGTTGTTCAACATTACTGCAAAAAATGGCTGTTAACAGATGTTACTGGCATTACCTGATACTCCCCTGTCCAGATGACAGAGTAAAACGTCCAGTTCACATAAATAAAAAGATTTTTTATGGTAATTTCATTCAACTGGCATCATTTCTGAAGGCATCACTCAAAAAACATCAAACCTGGATATTTAATTTGGTTTGCAGCTTATTCGTATTAGTCCTCAGGGAAAGAGTTTCAAGTGGGACTTTTGAAGGCTACCGCACACCAAGCAGTTTGGGTAACATGCAAAAACTTAGTTCAGCGCTATGTTGGCCAACACTAGCATCTGTTAGCGGATTTAGCTGAACTGGAATTGAATGTTCTCCTCCAAGGATTGAGAGCTGTCCAATGATGTTGCAGTTTGAAAAGATACAATGGTGTTTTATGAGTCTCAGAGGAAGCACTTGCTAGCCTTCACCCTCCCAGCTTGACAGCAGTAGACCTGGATATAGGCAGAGTAAATTAGATAAAATACAAAGACAAAATGAAAACTAGAATAAAGCGTTATAGCAGTCTATCTATAAGGGAAGAGTGCAAAATGAGCTTGAATTAGGGTTTGTCTTGTGGTGAACTTCATTTAACTAAACAGATTTAAAATATCTGACCACAAGGCTCTGCACTGCCCTTCTTGTATAGAGTTAACACATCCTCTATAAAAAACTCCTTTTAATGCACAATGACAGTTTATTTACTGACATTAACACATGGGAAAAACAAATGAAGCATAAAATGCTTTCTGTAAAAAAACTAATTTTATATTATATTATGCTGTATTTTCCCCCGAAAACGTAAATATCAGCAAATAAAAAGAAAATGTGCATTAAAATTATTTTACATTACATCAATTACATTTACAAAAACCGTGTCATATCTTTTTGGTCATGGTAACTTATTTTAAGAAAATGTCATTTGGCCAGGGGTGTTCAAATGTTTGCATGCAACTGTATAACTTGAGAACCTTATAAAAGTGATCTTGAATTTTTTGAAGATTTTGTAAACTATCATGACTATACAAAAAATCCTGAGTCATCCTTAGTTTACATGAGGTTCAGCGCTGGATATCTAAGCATAATACTGTACAGAACATCACATTCCTGCACTATTGAACGAGATCTTGCACTATTGAAAATGATCCTGCACTACTGAAGGTGATCCTGCACCACTGAAAATGATCCTGCACTACTGAAGGTGATCCTGCACTACTGAAGGTGATCCTGCACCATTGAAAATGATCCTGCACTACTGAAGGTGATCCTGCACCACTGAAAATGATCCTGCACTACTGAAGGTGATCCTGCACTACTGAAGGTGATCCTGCACCATTGAAAATGATCCTGCATTACTGAAGGTGATCCTGCACTACTGAAGGTGATCCTGCACCATTGAAAATGATCCTGCACTACTGAAGGTGATCCTGCACCATTGAAAATGATTCTGCACTACTGAAGGTGATCCTGCACCATTGAAAATGATCCTGCACTACTGAAGGTGATCCTGCACCATTGAAAATGATCCTGCACTACTGAAGGTGATCCTGCACCATTGAAAATGATCCTGCACTACTGAAGGTGATCCTGCACTACTGAAGGTGATCCTGCACCATTGAAAATGATCCTGCACTACTGAAGGTGATCCTGCACTACTGAAGGTGATCCTGCACCATTGAAAATGACCCTGCACTACTGAAGGTGGTCCTGCACTATTAAACATGATCCTGCATTACTGAACGTAATCCTGCACTACTGAAGGTGATCGAGCATCACTGAAAGTGATCCTGCATTACTGAAAATGATCCTACACTATTAACATGATCCTGCACTATTGAAAGTGTGTCTGCACTATTGAAAGTGATCCTGCACTATTAACGTGATCCTGCACTATTAACGTGATCCTGCACTATTGAAAGTGTGTCTGCACTTGAGGAGAATGAAAGTGAGAGCAGAATGAGGACACAGTATGTCAGTCCATGAACTGTCTGTTCTTTTCTGAAGTACAGGGCAGCGTGTGGAAATGATTGTGTGTGCTAAATCAGCAGTGGGATTCAGATGCAGTAAATAGAGATTAGGTTGTAAAACTCTGGAGTATTACTTTAAGAATGGGATAGATGTTGGCAGGTTGAGTGGCAGGCCTGGGCATGATGGTAGCTCTCTGTGGAGACTGGGAGGATGCTGATGCCAGCAGCCTCCGTCATGCTGAGTAATGCACAGCCTGGCAGGGGGTCCCTAAGAGGGTGGAAGTAAGAGAGGAAGAGAGAAAGAGAGAACAAAAACGAGAGTAAATGTGAAAACGTTTTCCATCAAAGAATGCTTTATTTTACCCCCAGCTGCAGAAGGTCACTCAGGACCCCCTTCCTTGAAATGTGTTTTTTTTTTTTTTTTTTTGCTTTTGCGTGACCTTTGCCCTCTCCCTGCGATTCGCAACTTCACTGTCCAATTGCCCACATCATCCTCAACCTCTCTCTCCATCACAAGTTAAAGCCTTGTTTAAATTGCATTACCCTTCTTACCCCTCTGCATAATATGCCCACTTATGGAACAAATGAAATATGCAGATCGGCTCTTATCCATCAGACCTGAGCTGACATGAGCATCAGTAATATTAACCCCTTATGGTCTAAAAGCCTGTATGTGGGCCCACTCTTTAGTTCCTCACTCTCAACACTACATACTGTATTCATAGTAGCTTTTGAACAACAAGTAGTAAGATTAATAACGGTCAACTATAAGCCTATTATAAGCCTATAAGTTATTAAATCCAATAAACTGATATTGCAGGCCTTCAGATTCCTTGTGTCAGCTCGCTTGGTGGTAGTGTATTAGTGTGTGGTGTCCTAGTGTGAGTGGATCAGACCCAGCAGTGCTGCTGGAGTGTCATCCAAAAGTGTCACCCAAAAGGGGAACCCATCCTCTTCAGGTCGACCCCGGATAACAACAAACATTAAAACGATTAGAGTTTTTAATTATAGACAATACCCCCCCAACCCCACACACACACACACCAAAAAAACAAGGAGAAGCTCATGGTAGCTAAAATGGTCAGCAGTAAGAGAGCAGAACCCAGCTGAGGCAGGTGAAGTAACGGCATCAGAGCGCACAGGATGGGCAGTAGCTTTGCCGCAGACCTCAGAGTTTGGGCAGTAGCTCAGCTCCGGCAAAGAAAAACACACAATTATAGCAAGGAAGTATACTTGAATATACTTCAGGCCACTGTTTTTCTCCTGCGATGTCTCTGATGGTAAAAAGCCTAGATAAGTGCTGAGACAAGTGCTGAGAACAATCTCAAATAATACCTGCACTGTGGTGGTACCATGAGGGTCCTGACCACTGAAGAACAGTGTAGGGTTAGGGTGGCTAACAAAGTTTGCATTTGGACTACACGCTGTAGTTGTAGGAGTACAAAGTGTCCCTGTATGGTAAGTAGAGCTGATTAAATGGTTGATAAGTGCAGATACAGGGCAGGCATAATGAAGTCATAAATAACAAAGTACTCTGAGAGTGTATATTTTAAAGTGAGTGAATGTGTATGAAGTTTTGTTGATTTACAGTTTTGTGATCTGTTGCAAATGTAATTAGAAGTGTTATAGTAATTACAAGATTATAGGTCACATGGTAATACCAAACCTTCCATCTTTTTGATATTAGATTGTGACAATTATGTAGAAGGATAAAACGTTTCTCCCTTTAACATGCTAGCATCCTCAGCTTGCAGTAGCTGATGAGACAGATTGTTTTGCCTGGTGGAACAGAGATGATAACTATCCTCAGGATTCAGAGCTACATATGGAAAGTGAGTGATGGGAATGTATTCTGTTTATACTTTATACATAAATAAAACAGGCTCTTTAAATACTCTACACATAATCAAAACAGGTAAAACAGGTTCACCATAGCAGAGAGGCTGCTGGTTCTCTTTGCAGGGCAATCGTTGTGTCCAGGTGTCTTTGTTCTATATCATTAAAGGTATAGCTTTCAATTTAAATACAGAGTTGGTTACATGTTCTCTGTTCTCACATGTGTTTTGGTGTATTGGTCTGTATTTATGGCTTTGTGGGGACCAGTGCCTCCCTGGTTGACCGTGAACATGACATTGTGGGGACACCAGGCTGCTTCCCACAAAGATAAACAGCTTTTATTTCTAAATATAAAAGAGGCCAAATATTTGCTTAAGGCTCCTGAGGTTAGGGTTAGGATTAGGTTAGGGTGTAGCACCTCAGCATTTATCTACAGCCTTACACAAAGCCATGGAAAAAACCCACGAATGGAGAAATACAAGCGAGTGAGAGTGACTCGCCTTGTCCCCCTTCTTTTTTCCTCCCCCCTATTTCATGTGACAAGAAAGCTGTCCTGCCCCCCTTCCATTCCCATGGATCAGATTACTGCCTCCTCTAGCCACGCTATTTTTCCCCACCTGTATTCCGGCAGGCCCGCCCACTGCGCTCTGAGTGGTGGGTGCTTGCTATTATTAAATAACACGAAATAATAATAAAAATAATAATAATAATAATAATAATAATAATAATAATAATAATAATAATAAATTAATCATATATATATGATTAATTTATTATTATTATTATTATTATTATTATTATTATTATTATTATTATTATTATTATTATGTTTTCACCAACAGGTAGTGTACTTCGCTATACTGTCAATATGTGAAAAGCATGGGACAAAAAAAATAAGCTATACTGTGACAAATGATCAAATATACCATTGAGTGACTGTTATGTGCGCAATGCATTATGGGTCTTGTAGTTTTTTGACGCGTTCACATCACAAACCTCATTAAAATGTCTCACTTTTTAAATTGCTACTTAAAAGACAAATTGCAAGCCGAACCCGAGAGAAGAAAGAATATGGTAGCCCATAACAGGTACCTAAAATAAAAAACTAAATCATAAAAAATTTTTCATTTCAGCAGAATAGAGCATCTTAAAATAACCATGAATCTTAAAATAATAGGAAGCATTTAAAAATGGCAAGAAATGATTCAATAATATCTTTGCATCAAAAAATAACTAAAAATCTAAAATAAAAAAAAAACAAAAAAGAAAGCTTCTAAAAATTGTAAATATTGTTTTAGCATCACAAAAAAAAAAACAAGAAAAACGATTTAAAAATGAGAAAGGGTCTTAAAATACTGAGAAATCACCTCATAATAATGACTAAGCATCTCAAAATAATGACTTATCGTTTTAATTACTGACCTATTATTAGAAGTAATAATAGAAATATTAATTCGTTTTTAGGCGGCAGGAATGGGCTTTATTAGGAAAACAGACATGTACAGGAATGTTATACTCCTAACATGGATCTGTTTAGCCTGAAAAAACAAAAAACACTAAAGCGTTCGACGGCATGATAACACGAGCCAATCCCAGCGCAGGAGGGCGTGGCCTGGCGCAATGCAGGTGGGAAACAAAACACAACGCCCTCAATGCGAGTCCACACCGCAGCTGAGCTCGCTGCATCTCCTCACGCTCGCACCCCCACACCTCCACACACTCACACACACACGCACACACGCTCCCTCTCTCCTCCGGTATTCCTCCTCCAGCTCCTGAGTCACCTCTCTGCTCTGTCCGAAGATGACCGTGATTGCTGGGGTGCCATCTACGAGCCTGACCTCCACCCGTGGGGAGTAGACCCGGAGCTGGGAAGAGAGGGAGTCCTGCTCTCTCTCTCTTTCTCTCTTGCTCTGTTTCTCACCATAGTTGCCCTGAATCGCCGGGCACTGGGGTGACCGCACTGGTTCAGCCTTTCCCTCTCGCTCCACCACTGCTGAGCCACCTCGACGTCCGCCGCTGTTACGGATTCACGCGCGCCGCTTTGGCCAGCGGAAGGGACATCGACGTTGCTGCTATCGTGGAACTCCTTCTAGAGAAGGGCTGCTTGTTCTCGGTTCTTATATATAAGCCTTCGAGGCTCCCTCACAATCAGCAAAGCTGGATCCTATAAACATGGAGACGGTGGAGAAGGAGTGCGGGGCGCTTGGTGGACTATTCCAGGCGATTGTCAATGACATGAAGGTAGGATTTAGAGGTGGCATTGCATCCCCATGCTCCCCCCTCACCCCCACCCCGCTTCGTGCAGATTGCATTGCGTTTTATTGCAAAGCCTGTTTTCCACACTACACATCGCTTTATGTCTTCTGTGCATATATTCATCACTGTGCAGTTCCTTCACCATGAATAGGCGCCTGCTGCTTGGGCTTAGCACCATTACACGGTAATCGGGGCTGCTGTGCCATTCAGTAGCCATGCTGTGGTATTTGATGGCAGCCTGACAGACACGTTCTTCAGTATCGCCCAAACGGACGCTGTACGTTGCACATGCATGTTCCTCAGCATAGGTTTCCTGATGCGAACGGCTCTGCACCTGTACCAGACCTAATGGATCTTTAGGGACACAATGAGCCAGACGTGTGGCCGGTCTCTGCTTCTGTTGAAGCAGACGCAGTCTCACCATTCTGTGCTATTCTCTCTCTGCCCCTCTTTCTCTCTCGCTCGCTCGTGCATGACAGAAATACTGTCTCATCATTGATTTCCTGCCAAGGATCATTTTTATTGAAGACCCCCTAACAGGACTTGCGCATAGGATGTCGGATGTCCATGGGGTGTTCAGCCGTGCACTCTGATGCAGCCCAGACTGGGCCCTTATCTGTCATTTGTGGGTAATGGAAAACAATTGAATGGAAGGAATCACATTAGAAGCCAGTCATACAATTTCCAAAGTTACTAGCACTGCTATGTCATTCTAACTTCTACAAAGAACGTTGGACAGTCCAGCCCTGTATGTGAAGCCTCTCTTGGATGTTATCATCCACACTTTCATTTAACGGGTGAGCAATACAGCCCAGCTTGCTTGCACTATACCATTCTAAGCTCTTTTGGCCATCAAGCTGTTGTATGATGCACTGCAATGAGCAGTGCCTTCTTGCCTCCAGCCTGCAAAGCAGTGAGAGTTCAATAAAGGGGACACTCGTTCATCCAGGAGATCTGCGCTTCATCTATACCCATTTCCATTCCCCCCGTTTCTTCGGGGTAGTTTATTCCTTGCCCTGCGCTGTTTTGACATGCAGGCATGCTGATCTCATTCATAATTTAGCCCTAGATTCTCCAGGTTGCAGGCTGATGCTGATCACCGTGCGCCGGGAGATTGGAAAATGTGGGTCAAAACATGACTCCCCACATTCAGCTCTGTGTGACGAGGAACGTTTGACTAGGTCGGCTGGTGGTGGTGGTGGCTTCAGATTGAAGGCACGTCTCTTGGTCAGCCCATTTAAGAGTGCTGCTCCACTTAAGCTGTGCCACAAGGGCACATTAGCAAGAGTCCTGATTGGAATAGTCCAATTATGTGCAATACAGTGTGATGGCAGTCCGTTACTGGTCTTTTAATGCATGCCCCATCATAGTGTTATATGAATTGTGACTGTACTAGGGGTGTGTTAGGAGCTGGGAGTGTGTTGGAATGTACAGTCTGTTAATTGGCGTAGGATATTAACATTTTTCCCGGTTCGCTTTCCAGTCCATATCATACTTATACGAAAGCTAAGCTACAAAAACAACAAATTTTGAATTCACTTGACATTGTAAGGTCACAAAACCAATACCTTTACATGCATTGTTGACGGAATTACTGCACTTGTTGTGTCATCGGATGCCATAAAGTGAATGGCATTTTCCTCATTGAGCTTTTGCCATTGTTAGAGATACCCATTGAGGTAAATATTTTTTAAACCTTTATGGTTGCCTGAAAAAGCTGTGTATTAGATGCAGCATGATCATAACCTGCAATGATTAGCTCACATTAGAGAATGAATTTGATGTAAACAGTAGATCTAGGTAATATTCACATATGCAGTTCATAGAGGGTACACTGTATTAACCCTACAGCCAACAGCTAACTCTATTACTCATGACCTCATTAGCTTTACAGCATTTAATAATGTAGTATTTAGACCTATAAGTAGAGTAGTTCTATTTAAATTGTTCTAACATACATTAAACAATGAAATGTGGCCCAGCAATTCAGGTATATAGTTGTTTATAGTATCCTTGTTGCTGGCTGGGCAGTACATTGGTCTGTAGTAGCATAGTATTCAAATATACAGCATTCAAAGTCCTGGACATGACCAAGAGATCTGTATGCCTTGAGTTTTTGTTTCCTAAAGACGCTGGGTTTTCCACATGACACGAAGACATGCCACCTCTGTAACTATGGCCATTTTGTTGGATCCTTGACCCATTGACCAGACAGTGAGCATGGGTCAGTAAACCTCATTCCATTACTAGGGGTTAGCTTATTAGTGTACAGCAACCTGTCTTCTGCTGGCAACCCATTAAAACAACTGGAGAAGTAGTCTGAATGATCCATATTCCTGTCACTTTCCGCCACCAGTTAAGCTCCACCCACAAAACACATCATCTCTGTTTAATTCCAAGAGATAAAGAAGAGGATGGAAAGAGCCATATAAGTTACTGTATTATAAGAGAAAGGAAGGTTCTCTCTACATGCACAAAACAAAGAACCAACCATTAAAAGGTTCTTTAAGGAACAAAAGGTGGGTCTTCTGTAGCAGTGTTTCTCAGCTCTGGTCCTGAAGGCCCACAGCTCTGCACATTTTAGTGTTTTCCCTTCTCCCAACACACCTGATCCAACTATCCAGCTCATTAACAAGTCCTTGCTGAGTTGACATGGGCATGTTGAAGCAAGGACAGCACTAAAACGTGCAGGGCTATGGGCCTCTAGGACCAGGCTTGAGGAACACGTTTCTTGGGGATCAATTCTTGGAGTGTACTCCAGTGATGGAGCAAGCAGCAGTGACCTGAAATGGTTAAGCTGATGTGCTTGTTTGAGAAACTGCCTCCTGATCTTGTAATCGGACACGCTTCGTTCAGTCTCTCATTCCACAGGGCCAAGAGAATCCCCAAATTTCATCAGTCATTAAAGTGTCAATTGTGGGTGAAGTCTCACTGGTAAGCGCAGTGACATTTCGGTGCTCTTTGAGGCCAAAGTAGAGGGAGATTATTATGATCAGATGGAACCGAAGAATGGCGGTTATTCATTGTGGTTTCTCTCATTCTTTACGTCAGTGCTGGGTTTGCTTCACAATCATAGAGATTATTATTTAGCGCCTTACCGGAAGCGGCCTTTTCTTGGAATGGAATAGCAAGCCATCTGGTTTCTCTGCATATGCAGAAATCGGCAATGCTATTTCTCTTGTTGAATAAATAAATACATGCTCTGTATGTGTTTGCATGCATGGTTTCCTGAGGTTTGATTCGTCTCCTTTGCCCTCTGAGTCTCTGTATCCATGCCTGTATTCCTTTGTTGCTGGGGGTTGGCACCCTGAGGGCATTCCAGCTCACTTCTCGTATGTATCTGACAGCCAGCATGCTGTCTGGGCTGTCTTTGTTCTGGTGGAGGAATACAGTAGGAACCCTATCAAATCAATGTGCCATGGACTCTGTCCACTCTTATTCTCCTTGGTTGTCCGAGAGGATACCGTGATTATGTATTAATGCTAGTTTTTGGTCATAGCTGAACCAATAAGCACATTGTAAGACCTTCTCTTAACCGTTTCGATGTGTTGCTATTCATGCACAAGGATTGATACATTAGACCAGGTGAGCACCAGATGAGGTTGATACTGTATACCTTTGTATTTGAAGGTATGTCTGAATTGGGGCTGCATGTTTGAATCAGAGGCGCTGAAGTAATAGCATTGGCTAGGATTATATGGGAGAACGATTGTATTTGAATGCAGGGGGAATGGTCACATGCTGGGTCTGTCGCCACCTTGCCCTATATCCTTATTCCCTCCCATGGGTCTGTAGTGAAAGGAAAAATCTGGGATGTGTTGGGAAGCCAGTGATGCAAGCCTATGCGGTCATGTGTTTGCCAGCTGGACTAGCCATATATCACTACTGTTTACATTTACTAGCCTCCCGCTGAGATCTGCACACCAGTGTGTGTATAGTAAAAGCATTCCGCACACGCACAAGGACAAAGGTAGCTCAGCTTTATGCATGCTGACCCTCAGTTTAGACCTCGGTCTGCCCTGGGCTAATCTGAGCCGTAGTTAGTGGGGGGAGGTATGGCAAAAATCCGTTACAATCCTCAAAGACATTTTCATTATGATTTTTTTTGAGGTTTGTGAACAAGATGGAACAGATACAGTGCACCTTTGAGGCAGTAAAGGGATATTTTAATAGGCTTTGGAGTAAAACAATTGCTAGGACTAGATGAATAAAATATCTGATCAGCTGCTTATTACTATGCCTGTTATGCATTTAGGTCGCATGTTGATTGACTCCTGACTCGACTCAAACTGAGGCTTAACATAAACTAAATTTCAACCAAAATATGATCCTTAATTGGGGTAATAACAAATCAGCTGAATTTGTCTCTGATAGCTACCAACTTTTGCTCACCAGCAGACCCAGCTGATACTGGTGTATTGGTCAGCCAGCATGACCTTCAGAAGCTAAGCCAGCACCAGACAAGCATGAACCACAATGAACCAGAATAGATAAGGTAGGGTACGCATGAGGCTGTTTCAGCAGGGTAGCTAGTGTACTAAACTACAGACTACAGATGTAACTATTGCCTGTTTCTTTAAAGCCCTGCTAATACTGCATGTTGTGCTTCATTTCGGCCTTCAGGCTCATTATTTGAAAATTGGTTGAATCTCTTTAGAATGTGCACTGCAATCCCTGCAGCAAATAATGAGACGCCAAAAAACTCTTAAGTAAAGACACAAGACTCAGACTCCTTAGAGAATCAAGGCTCAGCCCTGACTTGAACTCCAGAGACTCAAGACTCATCTTGCACTAACACCCCGGAGACTTAAGACTCGACATGCACTTACACAATGGTCTCTTGCGACTTGCATGACTTGTGAACATCCCTGCATTACACTGGTTCTTGTTTACGGGTTCCTTGCGACGGGTCTAAGACAGCTTATTTATGGCAGCTATGCAGTGTTCTAGGAGTGCTAATTATACCCCTGACATATAATATTTCATGATGTGATTAGCAAGATAACAATAATATATCCTCACCCCTGGTGTGTAGTAAGTCCTAGTTTAACCTCGCGGTGGACTAATCTTATCTTTAACATCATTTACCACCAGTAGTTTACTGTCAGACTCGGACTTGGCTCTAATGTAACCCGAGTTGTCCAAGGGGCTTACTGAGTGGACAACATCGACACAAGCAGTGTTATTCTCAGGGCTAGAGAGCGTGTGAACCAGAGCACGTGCTCCCCCTCTCTCTGTTCCACTCCTTTTTGCCCCACCAGCGAGGCTGGGAATCCTCATGAGGCCACTTTCATGTACTCCTGCTCATTTATTTATTTGTTTCGTTTTTGGGGTTGCTGTAGCAAACGCGTAAGGTTTGTGGTAACCTAAATGAGCGTGTGTTTCCCGCGCTCTTCGTTAGGCTTGCTAATGATGAATCAGGTCGTGTTGTATGGCGGAGACCTTGTTGGAAGTGTGCCAGTTCGGCTGAGGCTTTGTTGGACCTGTCAAACTCATCTCGTCTCTTTCGTCTGCTGACTCGAGGAAAACCTACTGAAGGGTGATCAGTCTGCGTGGTGGGGGGGCAGGGTGGAATATGGCAGATCGATGAGTGTGTTTTCCAGGGTTATGCTATGCATTGGTGCTTTAGCTAGTGATTATTTGTGTAATGGATTGATCTGTCGACTGTTATTTGATTAATTAGGTAATTGAACCATTTTCATCTGACCTTAGCCCAAACGTTTCCCTGTCATAGTGCGGCCATCATTTTGTCTGTATGTCAAGCAATGCCTACTTCCATAGTGTAATAAAACAACAAAAGCCATATCGCCCCCTACACTTCCTGTAGTGTATTGCAATCCGTCAAAATGGCCACGTGTTAAATTAACTGTATGAAGCATAAGTCATCAAATCCACTTGACCTGGGGCTAAATAGCCTTTAGTCTGCATCAAGCCTACATTTTCAGAAAAACCAAGACACTGCTTTCCTTATTAGATATGCCAGAATATCCCAAACACTCCTAGTGGGTGGCAAAAAGTGTTCTTTGCAGAGTGCCATAGAAGAACCATTTTTGGTTCCTTACAGAATGCTTACATTATACATGTTGGAATAAATTGGTATAGAACTTTAAAAGGTTGTTCATGCTCACATACTCAAACATTGTTCCTGAGTAAACCAAAAGAGGTTCTTCCAAGCAAAATGGCACAAGAGAACCATTTTTGGCTCTGTAAAGAACTTTTTAGTGGATGGTTTTTCAGAGAACCATTTTGCAAATGAGATATGTGAGTGTGAGGAACCCTGTTAACCCAGAACGTCAGCATAATGTAAAAGGAAGGTCTAGGAAGAACACTTTATTAGGTATAGAACCTTTACATTATCTGAAGAATCAAGTTTTAAATGGTTCAAGGATTTCTTTTTCAAACTGGCGACTGAAAATGGTTCAGTGTTGCTCAGAGAAAAAGACTTGCTCATATTAGTGGAAAGGATTTTTAAAAGTCAGTGACTGTCACGCCAAGATTCCACATTAGGACAAATGCCTGGAGTTGAGATGCTATCTTTGCTTGAGACACATAACAGACCGTAACATTAAGGTTGATTTGAACTAGTGACTGTATTGCATAATATGGCTGCACCAATTAGTTTACACACAGCAACGTCAACTCTGGAAAAAGCCTATGTGTCGTTTTCATGTAAACCATAAGGTTGTCCACTGATATGGGAATTGTGGCCTGGTGCAGATGCAGATGCACTGATACTGATACAGAAAAATGTAGAAATGGAGCAGACGTCTACCTGAATTAGCATCGTGTGGTAATATAAGACTTCTGTATAGTTTTAGATACAGCACATTCAGTATTTCCGATATAACTGAAACAAACTCTGGGTGGACCACCGTGCGGATTGAGTGGTGGAGGTTAATCGAATATCATTGCTTCCAGAAACACAAACATCTACAAAATGGCGGCTTTACAGGAGAGGGCAACGATGTGTTATTCCAAGCAATTAAGGGCCATTTTTTGTCCTATTCGATGTTTAATATATTACATAAGGTAAAGGACAGTTAGTGAGCTAAAATAAACTTGGAAATCTATAATCATAGTGATGAACTTGGATTAGCTAGTCTTCTTTCAGAGTGTAGGTTGTGGAGATGACAACAGGGCTAAAAAGTGATGCTTAATGATGCTGTTGCATTCTTTAAGCACTATTAAATGTTTTCTTGTTGGAGTTTGTATTTTTTGAAGTAATATATCGTCGCTGTCCAATGAAAAACATGTATCTCCATTTTTGTCCATTTTGACTTTTATGCATTATTTGAAAACAGCGGCAGCCGTTTACACTTGCATGATGAGTGGACCATCTGAAATGGCCCAGAAGTGCTCGGAAGGACGTCTGGTTCCTTTGACTTACATTGAAATTGAACGAGGTTTTTGGCCTCTCCTGTAAAGTTGCCATTTTGGAGATACTTGTTTTTCTTTGGACAGCGACGATATTAATGTGGACCAGCGATATACTTGGGGTGGGTCACTGAAGAAAATGCTGCAGACTAATAGAGGAAATAATAAAGTGGACAAAGCTACAGCTCCTCTGGAGAGTCTCCACTGTAACAAGCATATATACCTGAAGCATGTGTGTCTGAACAAATCTCATATCTCCATTTCTGTTGGTTTTCAGATTTTGACTGAAAAAATGGTTGCTACTCTTTCACTGTGTGTAAACTTCATGATGACTCAAAAGTATTTTTGGCTTTTTTCCTTCTCCTGTAAAATGTTCATTTTTATGTTCATACAGGAGCGATATGCTAGCAATACACTGAAATGGGAACTGTGGGCCAATACAGATACAGATATCCAATATTTTTCATATGCCTATCTATCAATGCTGATGCTAATACATAAACGATTATAAAACTGACCATCTACCTGTATGAGCATAACATAATAGATCACAGATCATAATAGATATTTAGAGAATAATAAATATTTTTTTCAGTTGGGCTATAAATGCAGTAAAAAGAGAAAAATACTAGCAAGAGGCAGGAGTTGCTTGAACGTTCGGCTCTTGTGGAATATGAAATTTCAATATTGCTAAACAATATGTACCAGATGCTGATTATTTTTAAAGCAATTATTTTCAACTATTTACTGGTATTGACTGGTGTCTATTATCATCACGCAGTACAACACATTGTGTCTGGTGTCTGAATCTTTTGATCTACCAGTCAACACAACTCCCGGTCATCAGAGCGATAATGGTGTCACACTGTTTGAATCTCACTGAGAGCGACTGGGGAGAGAATATATGTGGCAAGTTAATAATAAAAGCAGTTGACCTATTTTGGTGACCACAGTGGCCCCGTTCAGAGCGAAACTAGTGAAAGTTACAGACTTCTTAGAGGATTAAAGACATTTACTAGGGAGGGAGAATGAGAGGGAGCACAGTAGCAGTTTTCTTGCTAAGTGGTTTCCATTATTCAGTAGAGCATGACTGCAGGCTGCAGTGCTAAATGCAGAAGCTCGAGATGATTTGCTCCTCTCCATCATTCATTCATTCATTCATTCACACTGGTGAGGAAGACATAAAGTGTAGAGGGTCATCAGACTGCTGCTTATCTTCCTCTGTCCACAAAAGCAAAGAGCCAATCAGCATGTCTTCAGCGAAGCCCAGCGAAAGTCGTTCAGCCAATCAGATCTCTCCTGGAATCCATCAACCTTTCAGCTTCTGTCCCTCCAGCAAATCCCATCCCTTCATCCACCTCATTCAACCCTTTGTCCAGTTCTGTAAGTGATGGAGGAGGGGTTGGGGATGAGTGAAAGCAATTAAGCAACATTTTTTTTGCTCAATGTTTTTTCTGTTGTGTAACGTCTGCATGCCGCAATGTCAAGTTCAGGAGACATTCTTATCAAGACATATCGAGGTCTCGGAGACAAAGGCCGAGGCCCTTCATCAGTCAAAGACGAGAGAAAACAGAGATAAAGAAAAGAGCAGAAGGTGAATAAATTCATGCATTCCTTGTCTAAGATTTCAGCAGAGGCTAATATGCACTGATATGGGAGCGATCTGCTGTTTTTCATTTACATGTCAGCTGATGCTAATAAATCAACATGTATAAACTGTAGAACTGAATCTAATGCAGATGTTTTAGCACAGTAACCCAACATCGTCTAAACGTTCTGCTGTTCCAGAGGACACCAAATACATTCATTAGAAATATCAGTCTTATCGGAACGTATGTCCACTGCCCGCGGTTTTTGAGCAATCATCCGCCGATCCTGATATGATCCCGATAGTATTGTGCATCCCTAGTTATGTCAGGGGGCCCTTGGCCGGAAGGCATCAGCGTCGCCATTGGTTTTCATTAGCGCAGCGAAATTGGTGCGCTCTCCCGCTCATAAATTATGCAGCAAACAATCTCTCCGTTTCATCTGACAACAGCTTACTGCCTGTCTGCTAATGTAATTTGATTGTGGTGATTTGCCGAGCGCAGTGTTTAAGAAACCCAGTGCACGCTGGATGCACTGTTGGTAACCCCGCTAGTGTGCTGCTTCAGTCCATGTGATGTAACTCCTTTTGTCTGTGAGCTAAGGCCATCCTAACAGAGTTTCTGTTTGTGGAATTACGAATGCTGATGTGTCAGTTCAGTGTGCTGTTTCTGTTGGTTTAAGAGTTGGTGGCTGGGAAGGGATTCAGCGAGGAAAACAGCTGCGGGATCCTCAGTGTGCCGTGCGCATTTCATCACCACGAGCACCTGGAAGTTTCCACGGCAAACTAATGTTCCAGCTATAAATTGTGGGGGAAGACTTTATGTAACACGGAATGTGCATACGGAATACTAAGTGTAGTAAATCACGTGGAAGCTTCTGATGGATGTGAGCCACCTACATTAGGGCCACGTACACGCAATCTACCATTCTCGCAAACTAATTTAGGACGATATGTTGTCAATACCGGCGTCTACTGGTCCTGGCTTTACACTGGAGTATTGATTTAAGTTTAAAAGATAGAATAAAGCATAAAATAATGAATTGCCAACACGTTTGTGTATTTAGCGTGTTTTATAGATGAGTGAGCAAAATAAGCTTCTTTACAGTTAATTATTTTCAGCAGTTCATTGAAGCATAATACAGTGTATTAACTGTGCTAACACCAGGGTTCATTAGGGCTGGATTTAAATATCGACTATTCGGATATTCATTTATTGGGTAGATTTTGGGTCTACATTTTTGAATTTTCATTTTTTGGTAACCCACCACTCCAGCCGTATTGCAAGCACTTCAGCATAGAAATCCTGCCCTTATGAAACGATAATATATGGCAGTGTATTAGAAAATATAGTGCAATATATTAAATAATATAATGTCATATATGGGAAACAAGTGCATATATTTTGCATATATTTATATAGTGATAAATATATTACAATATATTGTATAATACATAAGGAATTGCCGCTTTTCATATATTGTATATATGGAAGTATAATATATATTTACTTATATATTGTAATATATTTCATTTTATATGTAATAGACATCATATGTATTTCTCCATATGTGTTTGCGTATATGAAAATATATATAGTTTTGTATATGTGAGAATATATACATACTGTATATTGCCACATGTATGTATGGAAATATTAATGGATAATGGAGAAATACATATGATGCCTATTACATATAAAATGGAATATATTACAATATATAAGTAAATATATATTATACTGCCATACATACAATATATGAAAAGCGGCAATTCCTTATGTATTATACAATATATTGTAATATATTTATCACTATAAAAATATATGCAAAATATATGCACTTGTTTCCCATATATGACATTGTATTATTTAATATATTGACTATATTTTCCAATACATTGCCATATATTATCGTTTCATAAGGGTGCAGTCCAACATGAACCTCTAACAGTCCAACATGAACATTTCTTCTGTTTAAAGAACTGAACTTTATACAATGTGAACCCTTGTATGCCCCATGTACGCTATTCATACCTCAAATTAGACCACCCACCAAGACTCCAAGACTGGCAGGCCTGGTAGATGGAGCAAAAGCATTTCTGTAGTGACAGTGTTAACTTATTTTGTGCATAAATTAAGAAAAGCTAAGCAGTACTGGACTACTGCTTTGAAGAATGTTTTTCATTCTTCATTCTTTCATTTTTGTTTTTCATTAATGCACCAAAAAGATGACAATTATTTATGTCCCACACTGATTTTCAGGCTGTGGGACATTTTTATCTCATTTTAACAGTAGGTCTCTAACTGAAAAAATGCAGGGGTGTAGCTAAAAGACTTGACCTGTGTACTAAGACTATGTATCGCTTTTAAAGTGATTTAAAGGTTATATTTGCATTCATTTTAATTCAATTCAACTTTTTTGTCATTAATACCAGTGCAGGGTTGTACAGTATAACGGAACACGGTCAGGCTCCTTCTCCAGTGCAGTATAGAGATATACAGGGGTTGGACAATGAAACTGAAACACCTGGTTTTAGACCACAGTCATTTATTAGTATGGTGTAGGGCCTCCTTTTGCGGCCAATACAGCGTCAGTTCGTCTTGGGAATGACATATACAAGTCCTGCACATTGGTCAGAGGGATTTTAAGCCATTCTTCTTGCAGGATAGTGGCCAGGTCACTATGTGATGCTGGTGGAGGTTCGTACTTCTTGGTGGTATGCTGACATTACCCTGGATACCGTGGCTCTTGATACATCACAAAGACTTGCTGTCTTGGTCACAGATGCGCCAGCAAGACGTGCACCAACAATCTGTCCTCTTTTGAACTCTGGTATGTCACCCATAATGTTGTGTGCATTGCAATATTTTGAGCAGAACTGTGCTCTTACCTGCTAACTGAACCTTCACACTCTGAATGAAGATTGGCCACCAGGCTGGTCCAATTTAGCCATGATACCTCGCACACTAAAATGACAGGTGTTTCAGTTTCATTGTCCAACGCCTGTATGTGTGTATATATAAATAGTGTAGTGCAGAGACAAATAGATAAAAGCAATGTGTGTAAACAGTACTGTAGGATATGTGTGAAGTGTAGATCAGTACCGGTAAGTATGATTGTAAACAGTATAGATATATTAAGCGTACAGTGCAGGAAGTAGAATCAGCTTAATATTCAGGTAACAGCTAAATTGCTTAGTACAGATATTCATTACAGTTAAATAAATATAGGTAAATATATTTTGAGATGCATGAGACGCCTACAGCTGTGGATGATAACATATAGCTCTCTAGCAGCTAGACTTCAGTCTTGACTGCTACAGATATATACATGTTTATTGTGTTAATGTTTTATTAATATGCTGTCTTTTAGTCTTTTTGTAAAACACTGCTTTGTTGAACTACGACTTTATGGCATCCAGGGCTGCTCAAGCCACTGCCATGTCTCATTTGCTGGATAATAATTAAAAATTCATAAATTACATTTCCGGTATTGTTTATGGTTCTCTTTGGTGTAACGTTACTAACATACTAACAGGAAATGAAATGAATGTCCAAACAAAACAAGATACGGCAGGTTAGTAAAACCTTTTAATGTAGAATAGTGCTGAATAATATGAGGTAAATATGTGATTGCAATTTTCAGTGGCAAATATTGTGACTGTAAATTAAATGATGATTATTCTATAATTCTATAATTTTTTATATTGTATTTTTATCGATTATATTTTTATTTTTATTTTCTTTTGCTAACATATTAATAGTGTGGGCTGTGATGGAGTTGTAGCTTTTGCATTGAAATTTTTTTAGAAATGATTCATCTTTCAGCCACAGCATAGAGTACCGGTAGAGTACCATGAACAGGGGGTTTGTTAAATTTACGATGATGCGGTAATACTGTGATATGCAGTATTTGTAAAATATTGTGATATTTCATTTCTGCATTGTGGCCAGCCCTTCTAAACATCTTAAAAGCTCATGATCAAACTAAGACCATGATGGATTGTTGAGAGGAACGCATATCTGTAGCTGTGTATTGTGCACATTAAGTGTGTAAATGACAGTGCCAAAACCCCCCTTTTGTTTTTTCCTCATTGGTGCCTTTGTTTCAGCAGCTGAACTGGTTCAGTTGTGGAGATGGAATTAGGCTAATGCGGTTCCACTTTTGTCTCCCCGGATCCCCACTGAAATCAATAGGGAAGAAAGGAGAAATTAAGCTGCATAGTGAGCTATTCATTTTGGTCGCAGAAATGAAAATGACTCGTTTGAACACTGACAGAATTTGTCTTTTAAGCGCCTGGGCAATAGCTGCTCAATAGCTTTTCATTAGCGGGTGAAGTTAGCGGAGAGAGGCTCTTTGTTTGGAAAGATCTGTGATTGTAAAATCAGTCTTTTCTGATGCTACAGACGGTTATGGGCAATTGGAGCCGGAGACGAATGGAAAGCAATAAGACAGCAAGAGGAATGCCAATAAAGGAGGGACTAATCCTAGTCAAATATAAAAGCAACACTGATATAAGGCTGACATTTATCTAGATCTACTCATAGTTACCCTTCAGGATAATAGGCCATGATGGAATATAGTAAAGCCACATCCATAAAGGGCCTATTTCAGTCTCTCATATTTGGGTTTCTTGTAGGATGTGAACATAGGTAACTTTGTTAAACATCAGTAAGTGTTCAGAACATGATGTTCACTGACCAGTCTGTACTGTCCATGTACCTAAACCAAGTTGGAGAATTGTTTTTTATGATGTTCCAGAAAGCAAAACATATATTTACATACAACACCCTTTTTTATGATACCTCAGTGTAGCCCCGCCCATTCACCTAGTAGTTGTAATAAGTCTTTGGGTAAAGGTTGTTTTTTACCATACACTAAAGCCAATCAGAACAGATGTAATTTACATATATCAGTTGGACACAATAACAAAACAACTTGTTTATAAGGGATGATAAGGGTTTGCCCGTTTCTAAAACAGTCGTGTTTATATTTAGAAATAAATAAATATAATATTAAATATAAATAAATATATATATATATATTTTACTTAATGAATAGTTGCACAATTACCTGCACCCAGAAAGACTTGGTGGGCAGGTTTGACATTGTGAGACGCAGAACTACATGCACACAGACCATCACCACGACTGCCTTTAACACCACATCAGCATCACCTAAGACTGCAATGGTGTCGTGCCAGACTGTCATGAAGTGACTCAGAATGGCAGTAGGTCATCTGCAGTGACGAGTCCCACTTCCCGAATCAGTGTGTGGAGGCCTCGTGGTCTGTGTCAAGATGAATGTTTTTGGTCATGCTTCCCACATCCAGAAGACCTGGTGCCACTCCACTTCCACCCCTACCATAAAACCTGCACACATATAAACACACACACACACACACAGTCTGGGTATGCTTTGAAACACACCACATAGAATTCCAATGGACTATTTTAATCAAACTCTGCAGTCTATACTATACTCATAGTTGATCAATGGGCATCTGTACTCTTCTTAATATGGATTGTTATTCTTCCCAGCATAACATTACCACCTAGTTCAGTTTGATTGTGAACCATTTCTGGATCACTGTTGTGTCCCGAGCCTATGACTTATCACGATCCTGGCGTACTCTGCAATGTCTGGGTTTTGTTCTCCTGATGGCGCGAATGCCTTTGTCTTTTTATCATCTGCCAGCCTTCTGGTTGTTTTCTTGCCTTGATTAAAATGCACCTTAAATGCCTTTCTTCCGCTTGGTTAGGCTAAACAGAAAATAGCCTGCTTCCTTTCCCTGCGTCCAGGCAGCTCTTGGTGCGGAGAGCACACAGCCGAGTCGGGTACTTATTTGATTGTTTGTGGATCATTTGGTAAGTCAAGAAAGAGAGGAAGAAACTCCAAGAGGAAGATGGGAAACAACGGTAGTGACAGTGAGCTGGCTCATACTCTTTGCATAATCTGCTATCCTATTGGACTAGTTGAGTGAATATGCTAATGGGGTATAAGAGAGTGTCCTAGGATAGAGGAGGGGGGTCGCCTTTCTCCCTCTTTCTCTCTTTCCTTATCTCGCCCCTACAAGCCCCCCTTAGTCTGACGGACCTCGGGCCTGTACCCCAGATTAGAGAACTTCAAACGGTGCGAGGGGGGTTCCACTGGGAATATCACGCTCCGGTTTGAGAGCGAATTAGCAGACATCAAACGGCTGAACGAGACGGCGGATCAAACGGGAGATGCCCGCAGACTCTCTGCCCCTGTATGCGCTGCTTTGGCGCTGTCACCAGTGTCTCTCTATTGTACTCTGTCTGTCCTGGGCAGGTGTAGTGTCTTGTCATTGTCCCTTTTTCAGCTCTTTCTCTTTTCTTTTCAAATCTCTTTTGCCTCTCGTTCATCAGTGTATAAAAACAAAACTGACATATAACCCAACTGAATCCAGTATAGGTAATACGGTAAAAATTAATTTACAGAGGTTTATAAATGTGTATTCTATTTTAGAATGATGGTTTATGTATGGATGATCACACATGACTGATATCCAAAAAAGTGGAATTCCACCCATTTCTGCATAATTCGATGGTTATCAGGTCATCCATGCTTTCAGAAAGTTTGATGTGAAATGGTGCACTGTAGAGGAACTTAAGTTCTTGCACACCAACAAAACCTGATTGAATTGAATTAGTTGAATCAGGTGTGCTTGCATGGTTATATCACCTAACTGCAGGAAACCTAAAGCAGGAAAGCCCTCAGGAATAGAGTTCCAAACCACTCCATTAAGTGCCTCAGATAGCCTGTAGCTTTTACCACCGCTGAGAACAATTTTGAGTCGGTAAGTTTCTCTCTAATGGAGCGTTTTGCATCAGACCACTCTGGATGTCTTTATGCAGATTTTAAAGATTCAGTTATATGGAAAATGTAAAGATTTGGTGGAATTGCCTAGTTAGTGTTGTTGCTGGAACTGGTAAATAGCATTAGTGCATCTCTACTGACGTTCTGCATATCGAACAGCATGTACGTGGATGCACACCATTTACACTACTCCTTAATGTGTGTCCCCTGTATGACCATCAGATGAGATTCAGTTGTACTTTACCAAGTCATATGAGCACCATTATAATACAAGTCGAAGTCTGCTATATGGACACTTTCACTGAGGGAAAGAAGGCTCTAGGTTTGTCCTCAACCTAATTGTGGTGCGTTAATATGTTTGTTTGTTTATTCTATGTCTTATTTGTAGCAAACAATAAAAATATTTTTTTTTAAAAAGAGAAGGCTAGGTTTGGCTAACTCCAGCTTTGCATATCCTCCATCTTTCGTTTCCTTGTCCATCTCCTGTTGGACAGCCCTCAGCAGACACATAATAGTTTACAGATAACCAAAGCTTAAATGCATCCACATGAGGCTGCACGGTATATCGTTTTAGCATCATCGTCACAATATTCACATGTGCAGTACTCACATCGCAGGCCATGTAATGTTCAGTAAGAAATAAAACGTGTCATGCTACAACTTCTTTGCTGCTTAGTGCAGAAGATAAATTTGCACGGTTCCTGGACTCTGATTTAAGGCTTCTGGGATACACAGAGCAAAGTACTCACAATGCTCACCTGCTGATGTGTTATCGTGCACTAATACTGATCAGTACTGAGCATTAACGTTCCAGGAAAGATGGTTCACACTAGTAATTTCTCAGCTTTGTATTATTATTATTTTCCCCCCAATAAGTTAACAATGAATGATGTTTTTAAATAATAGGTCATCTGATGAAACTTCCTGAATATTTGTTCATATTGCAATAGTCAGTCTTTTCTAATATGGTGCAGGCCTGCCCTTTCTGACCTGTGCTGTTTGTTTTTTATTTTTTGTGAAATACATCAATCTCGTGCCTACACTCATTGGCCAGTTGATCAGAAATTCCAATAACACACACTGACCAGCTACTTCATTAAGAATACCTTCCTTGTATTCACACTGTGCTCATTGTATGGCTCCACTTGCCACTAAGGTGCACTTAGTGTCTTTTGGAATTGAAAATGTTTTTACTGTTCACACTGCCACACAAATAACACATCTGTGTCACATATGAAGAAAAAGTTCAAGCCCACTGTGTAAACTCTGAAAAGGCTAAACTGTGTCCACTCACTGTCCACTCTGTTAGACACACTGGCTACATTTTTTCGGTTGGTGGACTCATCCCAGTCCAGCAGTGACACTGAGGTGTTTAAAACTCCAGCAGCACTGCTGTGTCACATCCACTCACCCCAGCACAACACACTAACACACTAGCACATCGTCTCCATGCTGAGAATGATCTAGCCCCCAGAATTATATCTGCTCTGTGGTGGTCTTGTGGGGCTCCTGACCAAGGAAAAGGTAAAAAGGAGCCAGCCACGTGTGCACATAGATTACAGTCTGTAATTGTAGATCTACTAACTCTACAAGTAGGTAAGGGTGTTCAGTGGAGGTTTGTAGATTACATGTACTGATTGTAGATTGTCTGTTGTATTTGCAATATTTGGGGTAGGAGGGAGAAGCAACATGGAGCCGGTGATGTGTGATGGTAGGGAAGGACACAGAGGACAGAGAAACAGCTTAAAGACAAGACTTTACTGATTAGGGTGTATAATACAAGAATGCAGAGCAGAGCTAATAAGACAATAAGAAAATAACATATAGCTAAACATGCAACAGCAGTTTAACAGGCCTGCCAGGCTAATCTATCATCAGTGTAATGGAAAGCTGGCAACAAAAGCTTCTAAGCTAAGGTGTAGCAGCAGCGGCAGGAAAGGTGGACAATGGCTGGTGCCAAAGCAAAGAAATGAATTGAACACCTGACCTGCCTAACCAAAGCTATCCGGCCAAAGTAAATACAGCGGGTGGCACTAACCCCCTTACCTGATGTGCTTATACAAAGGAGTGCTGTGACAGGGATGAGTAAAGGTGTGCCCAAACTACCTGTCCACACATTGTGCTGAGTAGAGGGAGCCTGAGCTTCAGAGCAAGCTTGATAACTATATACAGAACCAAAAACAGCCAGCAACCAAACCTCAGGCACACAATACGGCTCTCTCTACATGTGGTCAGGTAGGGGGGGTTTAACTCCGTGCCCTCCGCCCCCTACTCAGACTACAGCGGCTGTGATTGCAGAAAGAAGGTACAGCAGCCGACGTCTGGTGCAAGGAAGGGCACCAGCCGAATGCAAGCTACCCGGCCAGTGATTGCATCGCCACCTGTGGAAAGTTAGAGGTAGAGGAAAAGAGGAGGAAAAAAGGAAAGAAGGCATACGTACCTCTAAGGCATGTAACAATGTCACAATATTTTGATACACCGGATCAGTGTCACATTTGAAAACAGAAACTTATTTATTCAGTACATAGTTGATACAACTTCATGTGCAGTGCTGTGCTGAATTCAGTTACACAGTTTCCTCTTTGTGATGAAACACTTGAAGTTTAGACATTTTGGACAGTATACTCAGAGAAGCATATGGGTTATCATGATAGCAGCATTTATCACGATCATGATAAATTATCATCATATTGCCCACCCGTAGGACCACCGCAGACCAAGCATTATTTGGTTCTGTTAATGTGAGTTTCATGGTGGTGCAAGTGTATCGAGCACAGCATCATTACTGGGGATTTACTGTGTGCTGTATCTTTCCGATTGCCTTTTGCTATTGCTTTCTCCTCCCATTCCGAACCCTTTTATGTTCCATCACCCTGTTAGGTAAAAGCAAAGCTGACATGAGGCTGACATTCATTTACATCTCGTATATATTCCTCTCTATTTTCCCCGTGCCCCAATTGTCCTGTGCTGGTTTACTGGTTTTCCTATTGTCCTTTATCATTCCCTTGCCTTCCTAATTTGGTACCCTTTTTGCTGTTTGCCTCGGATCACCATGAGTCAGAGCTTTTCTTTTTATATCGAAATCATTCCTTATATGTGCTCTCTTTGTTTCTCTCTCTCCCTCTTTTTCTTTTCCTCTCTCTGACACGCCAGCCTCCCCAGACAGCCCATAAAGTGCTAAAGGCAGAGGAGCTGCGGTACAGGGGTGAGGCGTGCGGTGGCGAGGCGGGAGGGGGTTTAGTAGTGTTAGGGTGGTGAGGCGAGGCAGTCGGTGGGGGGGTTTATAGTGGCGTTGGTGCGGGGAGTGCTAGGCTGAATCCTGACCTCCAGCTGTGCTCTCAAGTGAGGCTAATTTCACCCCTCGCTACGCAGCCGTCTGATCTGCTGCACTCAAAGCCTGCCCGAGCCTGCACGCCAGCCCCACTAACAAAGAGAGCCATGACCAAGCACACCTACACTGTCACTGCCTCACAGGTACGTGCAGAGCCAGGGGATCTGTTTGTATAGTTTCAGGCCGAAGCCAGGCTGTTTAGACCAGGATATGAGCAGCTGATGTAACCAGGTAACTAGGTTGTCATCTGTACATACAAACCTAATACAGTTTATACTGTGTATTACATTTTATAGCGCTGAATGGGTAGTGATGCCGCACAGAGACATAGGCCTGGGTTTGATTTCTGGCTAAGGTAACCAAAGTCCTCTGTGTACAGTTTGCAATTTGGGTGAACTGGAGACACTAAATTGCCCCTTAGGTGTAAGTGTATGTGTGAATGGACTGGAGGACCTGTCCAGGGTGTTTCCTGCCTTTTGCCCATTGAACGCTGATATAGAGTCCAGCAAGTCCAGCAAGTAACCAAAACGTGGTTTAGGAGATAAGTGAGTGAGAATTGTGAAATTCCGAATGGATCATTGGAACGATTAAGACAAATGTTGTTTACTCATATTTCATAGGTGCCTCTGTCTAGATGTTTAGTAGGAAACTTGATTTATAGAAATGTATAAATAAATAAATAAATAAATATTAGTGCTAAAATATGAAAAAAACACATACACATGCACACACACACACACACACACACACGCACACACACTCACACACACACACACACACTCACGCATGCACACACGCACACACACACACACTCACACACACACACACACACACCACACACACACACACAAACTCTCACACACGCACACACACACTCACACGCACACGCTCACACGCACACACACACACATGCACACACGCACACACACACACACACGCACACACACTCACGAACGCACACACACATGCGCACACACGCACGAACGCACACACACGCGCGCACACACGCATACACACACACACGCACGCCCACACACACATATATATACCATAGTCATTGGTATAAATGATTTATTCGTATCGTGTCTTTTTTGAATATATAATTAGGTATAAGGAATTCTGATGTAGTGAGTCTATGTATTTGAGAATGCATCAGAATGAGATAAAATCCTCAGAATTGAATATCATATCGAAGCACATGTGTGTTACGATGTGTGAGTTTAAAACTTCATGGTACAAAATCATGTAAAACAGACCTGCGATTCACAGATGAGTCATAGTATCAACACAGCTCCAATGGATACTGGCCACTCTCCCCTGCTGCAGTAATGTGCACCTACTGATGGACCTATTGTTGTTGTGTGTAAGAAGCCAATCAGCACAAAACGCTAATCAGCAGGTTATGAGCTCCTGTGATGGTGCTCAGGCTTTAATACGGTATTTTGCTGATGGCTGTGTTAGGTCGAATCACCGCTGCCCTTTTTTAAGCAGACATCACAGAAAGTGCGGTGCCCTCTCTGTTTCCGTGGTAACAAGGCAGAGAGCCTTGAACGTGGTGTGTCCCCTTATCGTGGGACAACACCCCGCTTCCTGCTGCAGGGCAGTGCCACCCCCTCCCAAACACACTTATACACACACACACTTTTACGCACTGCACATAGTCTGTGTGTGTCTTGCACGACTATGTTCGGCTGTCTGGTTTCGAAACGCAAAGCTGTCTGAGTTCACTGCGTCGGATGCTTGTGTCTGCTTGAATGCAGAGTGCTAGGCTTTGTTGATCAAAATCAGCTTCATGATATTTTCTAAATATGAATGGTTAATTAACTCGAATATCTCCTTGTTAATTAACTCTGGTTCATTTTCATATTGTTGGTAACATGTTAGCGGTCGTAGGGTCAGGGTCAGTGGGTCATCATGAAGCAGCATCAGGTCATAATTTTGCTTGTCGTTTCCACAAGAGAGGAGCTAAATGAAGTACATTTTAGATCCACTGTCACCAATGGCCTTCAAGTACACATAGTGAAATTATGCTTCTCATATTGAGCGTTGTGTGAACAGGTGGTAGGGTTAAGTGACTGCGTCATTTAAAGCTTAGTGTCTGTTTACATTGTTGTTTGGCATGAACCTTACATCACTATAAATACTTTTGCACATATTCAAATTCATCTGATACAGTAGAGGTGGGCAACACAGCATTAATCTAATATATGTGACAGTATTTCGGTTTTGAGTTTCACTAAGAAACAGCCATTATATATATGTAAAATTTGGTGGTGGTTCCATCATGCTGTGGGGCTGTGTGGCCAGTACAGGGACTGGGAATCTTGTTAAAGTTGAGAGACGCATGGATTCCAATCAATATCAGCAGATTCTGGAGACCAATGTCCAGGAATCAGTGATGAAGCTGAAGCTGCGCCGGGGCTGGATCTTCCAACAAGACAACGACCCTAAACACTGCTCAAAATCTACTAATGCATTCATGCAGAGGAACAAGTACAACGTTCTGGAATGGCCATCTCAGTCCCCAGACCTGAATATTACTGAAAATCTGTGGTGTCACTTAAAGAGAGCTGTCCATGCTCGGAAACCATCAAACCTGAATGAACTAGAGATGTTTTGTAAAGAAGAATGGTCTAAAATACCTTCAGCCACAATCCAGACTCTCATTAGAAGCTATAGGAAGCGTTTAGAGGCTGAAAGGAGGATCTACTAAATATTGAGTTAAGGTTTTTTTTTTTTGGTGCCCAAATTTATGCACCTGCCTAATTTTGTTTAGACAATTATTGCACACTTTCTGTAAATCATATAAACTTCATTTCACTTCTCAAATATCACTGTTTGTCCCCTATATGATATATTTAACGCAATTTTTTTATCCAAACAATCAATGCTTTATAAAGGTAAATCAGGAAAATTAACAAGGCTGCCCAAACTTTCGCACCCCACTGTGTGTATGTATATATATATATATATATATATATATATATAAATTGGGAATTTTGCTCTCGTTATAATGTAACAATATCTACCATTTGTTCAGAATAGCATATTGTATTGTGGATTTATACTTTGACAATGACATTATATATTGTTAGACAATTTAGGGTTGGATGTATTATGCACCGATGCCAGTTTCCAGTTTTTATCAGTTGTTGTTTTGTTTTGTACATATCTGATGATGCCAATACATAATCATTTATAAAATATAGAAACTGAGGTTACATCTACCTGAAATATCCATTCAAAGGAATATAAAATAAATTTGCAGTAAAAGAAAATGCAGGAATATCATCTAAAGATTCTGCCATCAAATATTAGGTAGAAATATTGACTAAATCAAAATATCTTTCTAAAGCTAATTTAGCACATTCCGATATGACTTATATCATCATAAATCTCTAATTCGCTTGGTGTATTAGTATTTAACAAATAATGTGTTTTAAAATTGGTTCCAGTTTTATTTCCTGGTGCAGTAACATGTAATGTAGTACCATTTTGGAATGCCAGTATGTACTCAGCACCAAATGTGGACATAACATAGTGAGCATCTGAACCCAGTTTGACCCTGGAAGTGCTCTATGAAATATCAGCATTACAGTCTCCATTCAAAGATTACAATGTTATCAACACATACATAAAAATGGCGCCACATGTGCTTGGCCTAATGTGTGTCTTTGTTCTGTTGCAGTGTTCATATCCTGTCTGGGAGGACTTCAGTGCCAAGGCTACCAAGCTGCATGCCCAGCTCCGGTGAGACCACCTTCATAGCCTCACATCCGTACCTGTCATTGTGAGGACATAATATATGCGTTTATTATTGCCAGTTGAGAAAAGCTAATGTCGTTATATCTGTCTCTATTTCTCACACAGAACCACTGTGCTTGCAGCAGTGGCCTTTCTGGATGCCTTTCAGAAGGTGGCAGACATGGCAACCAACACACGAGGTAGGATGTTGTGTATGGGGGATGTGTAATGCGCTATAGAGGAGGAGATGGCTTGGTTTTTTAGGATCAGGGTTTTTGGAAAGTGCTCTGTGGATGGATCAGTATACACTATTAAAAACAAAGATTCCCAGATGGTTTTTGGCTTTGATGTCTGGTTCTAGGGACAGTTGGGTTTGGAACAGTGGTATAATGCACAACATGCAACATTTGACTCTGTGATGCTGTGGGGTCTTAATGCTGTACATTTTTGAAGCAGTTTATATTTATGTTAATATATTAGTCTGTGTGCCGAAATATATATCTTGGCAATTAAATTAATCTACTTGATATATCTTAAAATCTCATTTTGAGATTATTGTAAGCTCGTTTAAAGCTTTTTTAAAATTTATTTCCAAATGCTTGCTGCTTGTTTTAAGTGAACAATTTTGGCAGATAATTTTAAGCAAATTTCATAAAATAAAATAAACAATTAACTTATGAGTATATATATATATATATATATATATATATATATATATATATATATATATATATACAGGGGTTGGACAATGAAACTGAAACACCTGTCATTTTAGTGTGGGAGGTCTCATGGCTAAGTTTGACCAGCCTGGTGGCCCATCTTCAGTAATTGAACATTTCACCAGTAAGAGACAGAGTGTGAAGGTTCAGTTAATAGAAGGTAAGAGCACAGTTCTGCTCAAAATACTGCAATTCACACAGCATTATGGGTGACATACCAGAGTTCAAAAGAGGACAAAGTGTTGGTGCACGTCTTGCTGGCGCATCTGTGACCAAGACAGCAAGTCTTTGTGATGTATCAAGAGCCACGGTATCCAGGGTAATGTCAGCATACCACCAAGAAGGAAGAACCTCCACCAGCATCACGTAGTGACCTGGCCACTATCCTGCAAGAAGAATGGCTTACAATCCCTCTGACCACTGTGCAGGACTTGTATATGTCATTCCCAAGACCAACTGATGCTGTATTGGCCGCAAAAGGAGGCCCTACACCATACTAATAAATGATTGTGGTCTAAAACCAGGTGTTTCAGTTTCATTGTCCAACCCCTGTATGTATTTATATATTGCTATGACACAAGTATCTCCAAAAAAGTAATTGAAACCACAGAGTTCCTTCAAATGATGCATTAAAGTAAAAAATCGAGATACATGGACAACGGTGTTATAAGCTGTGCTTGATTTTAAGTGCAGATTTTCAAATTGATTAAATTAGAAATTTGATAATTCTTGTTCAGATGATTCCACAGAGATCTCATATGCTACACTGTCTACTTTACACATAAAGCTGTTTCAGATCAGAGTTAGTTTGGTCTGGTGTAAGCTGAACAGAACTAATCACTGCATTGCTCATTAATGAGTGATCAGTCCACTGCATGAGCCTGCTTTTAGCGGCCCTAAGACTTCACATTCTTTTTGAAGCTGGCAGTATCCAAACAAAAAATCAGTTTAGCCTTTTTGGTGGTTTGGAGTTGGCAGATGCTCAGAGGAAACAGAGGGGCGTATTGGTGATATGTGTTTAAATGTTTTAGTTATATTGTAAAAAGTGGAACCTAAAAAGTTGCATTTGGTTTGTTACGGAACAACTTGAAGGCCACTGAACCAGCCATTGGGCATTTCTTCAGAAAAACAGGGGTAGTCCTTCTACTGAACTGCTCAGAGGAACCATTTTATTTCTAAGACTGCAGGGCATGCGACTGTAAATGGAACAACATGCGGTGGTGTCACATAAAATTAGTGCTCCCTTAAAGTGTGTGTATTCTGGAAAAAGCTAACTTTACCCTTAATTGTCTTTGGCAC
This sequence comes from Prochilodus magdalenae, assembly GCA_024036415.1. Taxonomy (NCBI): domain Eukaryota; kingdom Metazoa; phylum Chordata; class Actinopteri; order Characiformes; family Prochilodontidae; genus Prochilodus; species Prochilodus magdalenae. The sequence continues at coordinate 977,122 of JAMWET010006438.1, read as the reverse complement.
CCCGCTCTGAAGATTTTATCAGCTGTGATAATTATATTCATTGATTAAAAAGTGCAGCCTGCTTATTCAAGCCCTGAGGTACACTTAAACTTGGCGTATGCACATTTAGCTACTAGTGATGAAACGTCTATGCTTCAGAAAGTGAGGTGGAACAAAGCTTTATTTCATAGCTGGAGAGAGTAGAGAGCGAGAGCAGTGGTGGGCGTTAAGGTTATTTTTGGACCGGCTGGCCAGTCATTGTTATGAGACGGAGTCGAGATCCTTTAGGGGAGCTGTCCAGTGGTAAAGAACACACGTAAAAGGATACTAACAAAAACACTGTTACTGTTATGACCTTAATTGCCTGCTATTTCTCCTTTGTGGGGAGCTCTCTTGTTCTTTTTCTCTCATCTCATTTTAGGCTGCCCCAGGTTATGGTCGTAACCCGTCCCGGTGACCGAGGGTTTGTGCGTGCATCTGTATGTGTGTATATGGGGCTGAGGATGTGTGCGAGAGAGATGCAGACAGGCTCGGAGACTTTAATGAGCTGACAGGGTTTTGGAGCTTTCCTGTATGGCCTCTTAAAGCAGCAAGGGGTTCTTCCTACCTCCCCTGCAGACAGGGAGGAGGGGGGTAAGGGGATCGCAGATGGAGGGAAAGAAGAAAGACTAGAGCATGAAAGTGATTTTGATAGCAAAACAATTGCATGCATACAATTTACACCTGACTCTAAATGCAGTCAGTCAGTAAAGACAGGTTTGCTGTTTGGGGGATGTCAAAAGTATCAGACTTTGGTCGGAAGTCAATGCCAAAATGAGTAGACTCTCCTTTCTTGTTGCTCCACCTTGTAGATATAAAGCCAGAGACTATAGCTCATCTGTTGTTGCACAGCTTGTGTTGGTTACCTCTAGTCCTTGATTACTGATCCTAGGACAAAGTCCGAAAGGGCAAATGATGCTGAACCAGACATTTCAGGTGTTAGTTATATTGTACAGTCAGAATTCTTGTCTACCTGCTAGACAAACCCAAACCAAGCCCGATGTGTTGAGTGTTGGTAGTAGGATGTTCTTCCTACATTCGTTCTTGTTCATTGATCTTGCCTGTTTCCTTTGTGTGGATATCACCAAGATAGATCCAAGATAGATAGATAGATAGATAGATAGATAGATAGACAGACAGACAGACAGACAGACAGACAGACAGACAGACAGATAGATAGATAGATAGATAGATAGATAGATAGATAGATAGATAGATAGATAGATAGATAGATAGATAGACAGACAGACAGACAGACAGACAGACAGACAGACAGACAGACAGACAGACAGACAGACAGATAGATAGATAGATAGATAGATAGATAGATAGATAGATAGATAGATAGATAGATAGACAGATAGATAGATGTTTGTTGCTGAACAGGTGGACTACAGTCTGTAATTGTAGCACCACACCACCTATAGCAAGCAATGTAAACTTTACGACTTTTAATTAGCACTGTGCAAGCTGTATGTCTAATCATCACACAGTGCTCTCAAACTGCACCAAGTAATTGCGGTTGTATGATTTGCAGTTATCTATAACAATGGACAAAACGTATGTTGCTCTGATACAAACAGTTGTAGCAGTTATTGCTCTAACCAGTCAAGGGTGCAGAAAGCTATAGGCTAGGGGCTCTTACTGCAAGCCAAGAGTAATTGTGCTGACCAGAATGTCGTTAGGTCTCTGTATTAGACAAGAGAAGCCTGCCTTTGTTTGCTCTGGAGGACAGCTAGCTCAGGAATGACTGGGTTGGCTCCATCGAGGCAGTCCACAACCAAGTCCATTGGGCAGGGACTTCTGTGATGTTAATGGTGCAGCCGGCGGACGGGACTGTCGCAGATGCTTGCTATGATTCCAGCAGATCTGTGTGCAGACAGTGTTCACAGCTGGTCTCCTGAATGTAGGTCAGGAACGTGTGTAGTATAGGGTATGAATGCCACTCCAGTTGGATTTTTTTTTACTGTAAATGGAAACAGCAAAAATCCGTTGATACTGATTTATTTATTGTCATTTTTTATTACATTTTATTATACTGTGTATATAATTTTGAGGAACTATGGATTATCCAGTCATACCTTTACCTTTACTATGTGTCTATACCCTTCCACCCAGCTGTGTGACTATATGGTTTTTTTTTCTGATGCTGAAAAATGGAACCCACCTTTAACATTTTGATCTCTGACTAATGACCCTTAAAACACTTTCAAAATGTTGGCCAGGTCGCTCGTACCAAAGCCTCGGCCTCTTTGTCTTGTAGTGATGCGTATGAGCAGTCATGGCTCTCGGTGAAGCATTTGGCGGTGATAAGGGACACAAAGCGTGATGCCCTGTCAGCTTCAGTAAAGCTGTCCTCACCAAAATCCTCAAGTAGAACATCTTCTAGAAAACAGGATTGCCTTTCTCATTTTTGGGGGCCCCACCTTGTTTTGATGCCTGGACCTATTTTCCAGATTACCCATGTGCACTTGTACATATGTTTTTTTGGCTTGCAGGGATGCCATAACCCCTCACAGCTCAGATCCCGTCATGTAAAGGATCATCAGAAGCAGTTCAATTCCTTCAGTGTTCTGCTTATTGCTAGATTTCATTTTGAGTTCTTGAGGCGTCAGATCTAATACCGTCAGTCTAATCTCTCAGGGAAGTTGGCATCAGTACTTCAGAGCATGTTCTGTCTTGGTGGCTAGTTGCACTTTGACTAGCCACTTTCTTCGACTTCTCTGCTTCTGCAGTCGAGTCACATTATTATGACCCACTATTTACCAAAGTTACCATTGTGTTAAGTTGGACAGCAGCTAGACAGACTGGGATTGACTTAGCAAGGTCCTGGTAGTTTGTCACAGGTATCTAAAGCCATGCTGGCTCCTGTGCATCCTATAGCTGCTGGAGGGTGCAAGGGGGAGGATCCATAGATTGAACACGATGAGGGTGCAAGTCTGGGGAATTATTACTGGTACTTTGATGTCTTGGCCATGCCCCTCTAGCCGTGTGACATGTGGCATTGTCTTGCTGGAAGATCCCTTTCGCTCCTGGGGAAGACAATCAACATCTATTGCCCCTTTTACCCGTGACATCAATGAGGGATATGTGTGCAGACAGCCTATCACACACTGTATACACCCAGAGACAGCTGGAGCAGGACTAGAGACAATGTTCAAATTGCACCTATATATAAACCACATTCATTTGCTGTAGAGTTGCAGGTTATTGTGGGGAAATACAAAGCAGCTGCCTCCTACTATTGCTCTGTGGCTGGGATATTAGCAGAATTCCGTCCAAATGGCAGTTTCCAATAAAGGGCCTAAACTGAATCTTTTTGAGTTGTTGTTCATCTCTGACTCAGATTGGAGCCCCAGGCCTCATCTCAGGCTTAGAATGGGCTGAAGACAGATGCGCTGTTGTTCTCTAACTGCCATGTACTTTCCCAGATTGGTCTTAGAATACTTCAGTGGGCAAGAAACTGCATGACTTAACAAGAATTTTTTACACTCTGATGATGATCTCAGCTCTACTTGCAATGGGTTTCCAAATGCCCTTGTTTTCAATCAGCTCCAGTAGATCTCCTCTGTTTTATTTGAACTGGTGTGAATGACTTGGTCTCTCAGGAGGCCAAATGCTTCATGAGGGCTGTAGCCTGCCTGTTGGTCATGCGACCTGATTGATGAACGTGCTGGATGCCAAGCCCTCGCCAACCGTCCAGGCACCTCACAAACCTGCCCGGGAACAACATCAGAGGGAGAGTGAGAGAGGCAGTTAGGCTTGGGATCAAACATTCTGGAGTACACTACGGGGCAGCTGGAGGGGACAGGTTGAGAGAAACTGAGAGAAAGAGAGAGAAGGAAAACAAAAGTGAGAGAGAGAATGAAGATGAATTAAGGTGAGGTCAGTGGAATTCATAAAATTAGTCATTTAAATAATTTTACTGAAAAGAGCCAGCATTGGCCGTCACTATGGCCATCAGTAGTTGTGCAGCTGCATTTTACACTGATTGTCAAAAGAGTAGTTGTACCAGAAGGAGGTGTCAGACTGCACTGCTATTGGGAAGGAATATAGAGGTAGAAGGGACAATAACTGACGAGTAATTTAGACTGAATATGGAGACTGTATTAGATAATATGTATTGATCTACACATACTGAAATAGTGTCTTTCAGTATGGTGTTGGGCTGCCCTGTTTGCTAACACAACATACCAGGCATCTCAGCACAGAGGTGTAGAGGTTCCTAATGGTGTCCTTTACTAATCCATCCAATGCAGTTTGAATATTCTCCCACGGTTCACTGAGGATGACGTCATGCCATTCTTAGTCACTCCATGATGGTCTGGCACAACACCATTGCGACATTAACATGCTCACAGTTAAGGGTAGTTGTTATAACATTGCCGAATTTAATAAAATTGCTGAATGTTATGGCTGTTGGGTCAGTCAGCTATACTGATAAAGCCTGATAAGGTAAAGCTTGAAACTTGAATCATTTGCATGTCTCACCATGTCAAACTTACCCACCAGGTTTCATTCCTGTCCAATGAGTGTAATTCCATCAGCAACAACCCTGAGGCTACAGTCTATACCGCATGGCTGCTGATTATAGAAGATGGTTTTAACTTCTCAGCACAACACCAATAAATTAAATTTTGGTTCCCTAAATACCACTTTTGGTTCCCTAAGTGTCTTTTATTATAGGAGTGTGAATGTTTTCCTAAAATGTAAAGAACCTCCTCGTAATGCAAATGTTCTAAACCAATTAAAGACCTTCCTAGACTTGACCTTATAAATTACATTCAGGTTTCTTTAAACCTTAAACACAAAAGTGTTTCTCTAAGGAACCATCTATTGAAAGATTATTTCAGTGAAAGCTATATAAGAAGCTTTTCTGAATCCCTAAAGAACATTTCAGTGGAAATAGAGAAATGTGAGAAAATAAAAGCATTTGGCTTACAGTACGGAAATCTGCCATTTAGTATATCCATAGTATATCAGATGCCAATACCTCCCTCTTCATCCCTAGTTAGACAGTTGAGGGCTCAACTGAATCCTGGGGTACAGCGTTGAAACCCTTGACCGTTGTAATCTGTCCCTGACTGCCTCTACCGAATGGCTTATCTCAGTCTTCAGTAGCCTTCATGGATACATGGCCACAAAAGCATGGAGACAGACTAGCAGTGAACCATAGTGTAACGGAAACAAACACGCAAACACAAACACACACACACACACATACTCCAGACCTTCATCCTCTCAGTGGGGGTCTGCTGTGGCGAGGAAGGAAATGAACGCTTCCTGCCAGTAACTGCCTTTAATCTGCTTCTCATTTGCTATCGTTTTACTGCTCTTCCTTCGCCTCCGTCCCTCCTTCCTTTAGTCTTCCTCCTCCTCCTTCTCTTCTTCTTCTTCTGCTTCTTCTTCACTGCACTTCTCTCCAAGCTAGTTCTGTAATGCAAAAACACTTGTGTTACTGTGCTCCGTATATAAGAGTAGAACTGTTGAGTGTCTAATGTTGTTGACTGCGGTCTGCCCTTCGTTTAGGGGAATTAGGAGCGTTACGCTTTCTGAGATGTGTATAATAGGCATCAAGGAGCGAGAGGAGCAGTAGGAGGTGTGGATTATGGCTACAAAATGTATTGACCTAACCCTAACCCTAACCCTAACCCTAACCCTCTGTCTCTCTCTTTTTCTCAGTATGAGGTTGTTGGCAGTTGCACATCCATTCAGACCCATAGTGTTGAGTGGTCACAGTGGAGGGATGGATAGGAACACTTGTGTGTGTTTTCAGATCTGAAGCACGACTGGCGTTTGATTTACTCCTCCATCTCAGAGATTTAAGTGCTGTTTATCAGAGTGCTGGTGGTCCACCAGGTCTCGTACAGGTAGTAATGTATTCATTTGTTTTCTTTTCGCTTTCCTTTTCCTTATGCAGATGGATAAGATGGATCTAACATCACGACCGACAGAAATATCTTGATGAATAAGAGGAGGATCGCTGGCTTGCCTTCTCCCTTGTTGTTCCCTCTGTTTCTCTCAGCGTCGCTCATATGAGTTTCCCTTTGGCAGCCTCCGTGCTCACAGCTGTGCTAGGCGTGAATATTAAAGTGCGGGGTCTAGCCCAAACAGCCTGGCACGGCGGCACTCGTAAAGGGAGAGCATGCAAATGCGCGCTGAGCGCCTCACCCGCCGCTTTACTGCCTGTCTGCGTGAGCCCAATCGCAGCCACCGTAATGAACATCATAAATCTAATTCATACACCAGGGGGCAAAATGGCTTCCCTCCACAGACACAGAGAACAGGGGAAAAAATGTCCGCCAGCTCAGCAACTGGCACACTGGGTCAGGTTGTATTTTTGTGCATGTCTGTGTTTGTGTGGGCTCGTTGGGGGTGGAGGGGGGTGGTTACTGCTTCTCCAGATGTGAGCAGTGTAGGCGGGAGGGTGTTACCGTTCACACAGACATGTTAGCAAATACAAGCTAAAGGTCCAGGTGGAGCGTCCTGAGTGGACTGGGCCGTGTCCTGGGCCTTTTAGTGTTAGCATTGACTCACCCACCCAGACACCCACCAATACACCTACCAAGACACCCATCAGGACATTGAGCTGAATTTAAAGAGCGTTAAATTGAAAAAGTACGGTTTTCAATTGATCAGCTGTGAAGAAAGTCATTCAGAGGAACCAGATGTCTAACTAGAAGATGGAATGCCTCTCAAAGCTCCCTCAAAGAAAGTTAGTATATGAAATGGTTACAATGGAGTGGTGTTATAGAAGAACCACTTTTGGTTCTCTACAGAACCTTTTGGTGGATCCGGATGTATGAGAGTATGAAAACTAAACCAGCAAAACCAGTTCTAAACCAGTAAAAGGGTCTCCTCCTGGAACCTTTCCATCACATGGGTAATCTTAAAGAGATTGTTCACGTTTACACTAATTGGTAAAGTTCTTCAAAGGCGTTTTGAAGGCTATTTGTTAACAGATTAGTTATTTGGGGTGCTGCTATAAAAGAACCCCTTTTCATTCCCTAAAGAGCCTTTTTTCTGAAAATTGAAATAACATCTACATAATGCAAAAGTTGAAAGAACTGAAATCATCTTCTCCTAGAACCTTTGCATCATGTGGATGCTCTTAAATAGGCTCTTCATTCCTGCATGAAAATTATTCCTTAAAGAGTCATTGAAAAGTTCTTTAGACTAACAAAAATAAAGGTGACAAAGTGGTTCTTTGCTGTGATACTAGAGAAAAGATACTTTTGGTTCCCTACGGAAGCTTTTGATGGATATGGAGAGATGGAGCGTATGTTCTAAACTAATAAAAGGATCTTTTTTTAGAACCTTTGCTTCATGTTAATGTTCTTAATGATTTTCTTTTTGGACAAAAAGCCTTAATCAGTTGGATCTATATAGGAACAAAAGTAAAAGCGACTGAAGAACTTTTTTGTACATATGGAGATATGTAAACCATCCATAAAATGTATAGAACCTCTGCATAATGTAAAGGTGCTAAATGAATTAAAGGATCTGGTTCTAGAACATTGACACCACATCTTGGTTCTTTACACTTTAAAAAGGTTTTGCACACTTGCCAATAGTGGTTTTTGAAAGAGCGACCCAGTTGAAGGGTTCTTTAGGGAACTGGTTACGGGTGGTATCTTTAGAGTTTGGTTTTTAAGTTTGTGCTGCTACATAGACAGCCTGTTGTGTTCTTTCTGACAGAAACATGGCTGATATGAAAGTGTATTTTAGCTCGGGAACAAAGAGTGAGCTTCAGAACGTCCACTGCGCCATTCTCACTGATAAAGACAGAGATTTGGGCTCGCCCGACTATTTCAAGTGGCTCATAGTCTCTCAGTGTCTCTCTGCACTAAAGCATGCAGCGTCTTGAATGGTCCTGTCCCAGCAGAGACGTGCACGATTATGCTTGTCTCCTTTTGATCGAAATGAGTAGTTCATTGTTTTCCAAAGAGAAATTGACTGACTCCAGGGACTCACTGCTTGCACATGGTTCTTTCAGAGGAAGTTTTGAAAAACAGTTTCATTCTTTATGCATGGGTCAAATCACTGCAGTGTCATGTCATTGACTTTGGATAAGTAGAGGGGAACTGTAAGGCAGGAAAAAGAGGAGAGAGAGAGAGGGAGAGAGGGAGAGAGAGAACAGAACATTCTGTCAACTGAAGTCAAGGTCGGCCAGAGACCCTTAGAGGTCAGCCTCGTTTATGCCAAAAGGAAAAAGAAGTGAAAAAAAAAGACCTTACTAAGCACGTCCGGCCTTGCGCTTTCCCCTTCAACGCTCCTTCATTAACAGCAACAGGAGAGGAGGTACAGCACTCTCTAATTCTGCTGGGTGGTGTAGCTCTTTAGGACCTCCCGTTGGCAGAGGGCTCCTGACTCAGCTCTTTCCATGCGCCCCCCCTGACTCACCCGGCCCAGAGAGCACCTGTTTCTTACTGAGAGAGTTTATGTGGTGATCAGCACTCCTAAGCACCACCCTCCTAACACTGACACTCACCACTGGCATCATTATTATTATCATCTCACAATAAAGAGCCAGAACGAGTGGAAAGGAGATTTGAAGTATGTAAAAGATCTACAGGGTTTGAATTTTGCCTTGTCTTTTTGTTTGTAGTTCTGTGTAGCTCTTTTGCATGTGATTTTTACATGCTTTTACAAACCAAACCAGTTATTTACATTTATTAAAGTCCTTAACCTTTTTCTTAGGCTCCGTCTACATTTATCTTCAATTCAATTCAGTTCCACTTTGTTGTCACTATACCAATACAGGGTTGTACAGTATAATGGAACACTAGGCTAAAAGAAGGCTACTTCTCCAGTGCAGGGATAAGAAATAGACAGAGACACCATACACTACGTGCATAAACAGTAAAACTGGTTTGCAAGGCGTGGAAGAGCAGTAACTGTGCGTCAGAATGCTACTGAGGTGTGAACACCAGTTAACATATGCAGTGGAGTGAAATACAGCTTAGGGTTAAGTGTAGATATAGGGAAGTGCAGTAAATTGAGGTAGCCAGGTGTACAATTAAGGTATGTGGTTGTAAACATGAGATGTATTTACAGTAGTGTACAGTTTTGTCCCGTCTCATCAGTGTTTTGTCCCGTCTCGTCAGTGTTTTGTCCCGTCTCGTCAGTGTTTTGTCCCGTCTCGTCAGTGTTTTGTCCTATCTCGTCAGTGTTTTGTCCCGTCTCATCAGTGTTTTGTCCCGTCTCGTCAGTGTTTTGTCCCGTCTCGTCAGTGTTTTGTCCTGTCTCGTCAGTGTTTTGTCCCGTCTCATCAGTGTTTTGTCCCGTCTCGTCAGTGTTTTGTCCCATCTCGTCAGTGTTTTGTCCCGTCTCGTCAGTGTTTTGTGCCGTCTCGTCAGTGTTGTGTCTCGGAAGAATCTCGTATAGCTTCCAGTGTCTTCATTTGTCCGTCATGCAGCCGTCTGCCAGTGACGCTGGCACTAACAGGATGACTCATGGAGGGCATCACGGCTCTCTAAATGTCCGCATTCAAAAAGTGAATCGAAACTTAAATCATGTGTGTGTCTTACAACGTCAAACCTAGGACTCATCTGTCTTACGAGTGTGCCTTTGTAAGGTATCGAAAAAGACAGTTTGGATTGCTTTTACTAGCCTGTTCAGAAAGGTGACTGGCATTTATCGATGCAGCTAGCCATTGCACCAATACTGCAAAGCTGCAAAGCAAGGGTACATAAAATGTGTTTTTGTTGCTGGAGAACAAAACAGTTCACAATAGACCTTCCTCGGATTCTCTTCAGGGTGATATTCCACAGAATCCATGACCTCCTCATAATGAAGACCACCCATCCCTGTCTACTCATAATGAACAGACCCATGCTATGCTCCATAAAAACAAAGGGACGGACAGCCTTGTCTCTGTCTTTCTCTTGGCAGCTGTTTGGTCATCACCTAGCGCCAGATTCCCTGATCGTTAATTAGAGCAGAGGAATGTCGATTTCTATTAGAATCGTCAGCCTCCATGACCCTTGAGTTCACATGGCCAAGAGGGGACGTGTCCTTTATCATTCTGACCGGTAGCCCATAAAGGGTGGCCTCGGCGGTTGTTATTCACATGTATTCGGCCTCACCATGATATTCCCTAATCATTTTTCAGGATTTACTGTTTCTCGCACTGTACATTTTATTGCCTTTTCCAGGAAGCCCGGGTGCACATGTGAAATATGGAAACAGCAGTGGCTCTGCAGCGAAACCCTTTCATCTTATTTCTGATGAAATATTAACAGAGCTTTGGATTGCAGAATTATAGTCCTAATTAAGACGTCTGCCTTTGTAGCCCCTCCAGCTATGCCCCCTTGAGAGGCTGCTCCCATCGGGACGGAGCGCAGGACGAGGAGCTGGAAGAGATATCAGAAATTCAATGAACAGCTCCGGTCCCTATAGGTAGAGTGCGGCTGCTGATGTGTGTGTGTGGAATGCCGTAACTGTTCTGAAAGCGCTGACGAGAGGAATAGACCTCTAGCTGTGTATGTATGACAGAGTATTTCCTTCCCTGTTTCCATCCCACAAATGATTGAGGGTGATGAGATTGCAACCTCAGTTGTGCCTTTTCGGAAAAACAAGCACAAAAGATAGTATAGCATGGAGGGTCGCGCGGGGGCCAAATGCGAGTCATGGCCACAGACAAGGGATTTTGTCAGCCTCCCCCCTCTGTCTGCACCACCTCTCCCGGTTTTATTCCATTCCATCGCTGTGATTGGTTTTGACAGCTCAGTATGGCCAATGCTCTCGTCATGATAGACTAATCCATGCAGAGGGAGTGGGGTGATGGGGGAGATGAAGTTGGCCCAGCTTATAGGTTGGCTTCTGCAAGGCTGGGCTCACTCAGTTGTATTTACATTAAAGCTTTGCTGCTGTCAAATCAAGCTCCTTTTACATTGTGTGAACATATTCTAAATAGACTGATGGAAGTAGTCCAGCTACTGGGAATGGAACCTCATTGCATTAACATACATTCTGGATATGAGAGGCTGTCAGAACAATTTACCTGTGTATACCTAGCAAGCATATTCTATCTACAATGGCTTATACTAGCAGGTGGATGTAGAGTCTTGCCCAAGGACACCAATAGGGATGGGAATCTCTAGGCACCACATGGTTCGCCGCTATTTAGATTTAAGGGTGTCGAGTTGTGATTATAGACAGAACATATACAAAAAGCCTGCATGTCCTGACTTTTATGTCACTGTTGAGGGCGGGTGGGGGTAGCTGGTGCCTATACCACCACTCATTGGGCGGAAGGCAGGGAACACCTTGGACAGGCCGCCATCACCTGACAGCATGTGTCAGGGCTGTGGGAGGAACTCACGTGGGAGAACAAACGAACTCCACACAGAAAGGAATTCAAGCCAGGAATCAAACTTAGGCCCTTCTTGCTGTTAGGGCTGCCTACCTAAAGCCAAGGGCATGTAAAACCCAATGCAGGTACAAACATTTAATAACACTGAGCATTTAAACCAACCTGCCCGGTGATTCTTATTGGTGCAGCAGTGGCAAAAGCAGTAGCTCAACAAGCTTTGTGAATGATTTGTCTGTCACAGAGCCTTCTTAACAGGGAACCATCACCACTGCTACAGTAAGAAAGCGCTTTCTCTTTCTAGAGGGATCAGTTTATCTGAATCTCAGCTCTGCCTGCTTTCTCAACCAAGACTGCTGTTCCCGTCACTACGGATCACTGGACTTGGTAATAGCAACACTTTCTCTGAGAGCGTAAGATGCTCCACAGCGGCCCATCATTCAGGTAGACTCTGCACCCGGCTGCCAATCAGCTTAACGCATTAGGAGGCGGATCTCGACAGTGTTGCTTAGCAACAGAGACAGAGGTTCCTCGGCTGCTTGTAGTGTTGCTTAGTGACTGGGAAAAAATGTTGCTGTGACAGTGTTTGATGAGTGGAGGAGAGTGATGTGGTACAAACGGATGAGTGTGTTGTCCCAGGCTGTGTCTGCTGTTGTTTGAGGTGATGAGGGAGCTGTTTAGTCCTGTTTAGCACTGCTGGAGAATATTCCATATATACCGGCTCAGAAAGCTGGCAGTGCCTCCAGTGCGATTTTATGACCTTGTGTTTAAGGTAGTGTTTGGATAAAGTGCAGGGAGAAAGATATTTTGCACAGCCTGTTGGCCAGACTTGACCCTTGGTTTCCCTTGGTAATTCCTGACCTTAGAAGACTGATGGTAATTTTTTACACTTATCATTAATGAGTTAAAACACTTATCATCAAAACAATAGTTGCACCCAGAAGGTCGTGTCAGATTGCAGTGCTACTGGGAAGGAAGTTTAACAGGAACAATAAATGATGATATGGGGAGTTTTATTGAGCTGCACACACAGAAGTAGTGTTTATCGGCCTGGTGTTGGGCTAATGCAACATGCAGACGCCTCGGCATGGAGTTGTAGAGGTTCCTAATGGTGTCCTGTGATAATCCATCCAATGCAACTTGAATATTCTCACACAGTTCTACAGATTTTGCAGTGAGGGTGGAGGTGGAGTGACACCAGGTGTTCTGAACGTGTGACGCATGACAACAAACATCATGGCGCACCATTGTAGTCTTTGGTGCCGTTGACGTGGTGTTAAGGATAATGGTCTATGTGTATGTAGTCCTGGGTTGTTTAGATATCTGCCAATGGTGCTGGTACTAACAGTTTGAGTGATGGGGGGCATCACTGCTTGCTTGATGTCCCCAGCAGGTATAGCAATAAGGCCCGTCCTTGCTTACATCACATGCAAGGCCGAGCATGAAGCTTAAATTTGCATGTCTCACAATGTTAAACCTACCCACCAAGTTTCATTCCTGTCGGTTTATTTCTTCTGGGATGAACTACTTGTGCAAATACTTTTTTTTTGATGATGAGTGTAGAAAGACAGAAAATTATTTTATTAAAGTGTCTGCTAGTGTCATTATGAATCCCTTAAAATGATGTTATATTTAACTACACAGTGAGTTGATTACATTCACATTCAGTTAATTCATGTTCTGTATAAACAAGTTTGAGCACTGTTTTCTGCTCGGTCCAGTGTCCAGTCATACACACAGCAATAGCTGTCCCTTAAATTCAAACATCATTAAAATATCTCTTCTTCTATTTACACTGTGAGCAGTAGTGAACTGTGACCTTTAGAGTATGGCCTTGAGTTCGGGCTATAAATGTCAAAAACAAGAAAAGAATACAACTTTGTAATAATGCTAACCTCTGTTAGCGCTCGTACGTGATTCAAGAACATTTTCTGGCCATATTCCAATTCAAATACAGAAATTAGAAACTTCTTAAAGACGTTCTGTGGCCTGTTTGAAACTTGTAATAGATACATTAACATAATTTGTTGTGTAGCAGTTTTACAATGAAGAACGCAGGCAAACTAACCAAAGCACATTGGACGGGTTATCACTCAAACTCGCTGTCAGTAATATGGAAGGCTTTAGAAAGCCATTTTCTCAAAACATTAGATTTGTGTGATTAATTCGACTAGGGGTGGGATGGGTACACAAGGGTTTCATCATCATAAAAATTATTTTTATATTTATTTTTTTTTCTGGTGAAATATAATGTTAAAAATATAAACAGAGTAATCATGTTTTAGGTATCATGATTGACTGTGTTCCATCTTGCTTTCAAGGGATTCTGAAGAAACAAAACCTTTCAGTTGTTTTTCAGTTTATTTTGAGATTATAATTGCAGGTGCTTATAGCAAACACATTGCGCTTCCGTGGTAATGCTCATATAGTTGATGCTAGCTGGTCACCTTTCACGTAATTATGAATTTAAGTCCTAGACCAGAGCTGCATCCTGCTGCAAGTTCCGCACTCAAACTGTTGTGTCAATGCTTACAATACCATTAGAGCCAAGAGTCCCACCCTGAAAGTCAGCTAGAACAAGTTGGTAGATCCAATCCACCATCTAAAGCCAGACTGGTGCAGGACTTTGCAGCTCTGTGTGTGTTGTGTGGTGGCCAATAATGATTGTACTACAAGATGATGTCATCTTGGAACAGAGAAAAGAGTTGGAATTCCAGTAGGTTGTTTTAGGAAGCTGAGAAAAGTGGTTTCTGTTGGAGATCTGGCATGCACTTTGGAACTTCGCAGAAAGTTTGCATGCACAAAAAGTTACTTAACACACTAAAGAAATTAGAACTTCCAACTCTAGATTCCACTGTCAATTCTTAATTATGCTGGTGGTTAAGCGGACGCAGTATGCTATCAGTTCAGCTCCGAAAAGTCCTAGCCAATGGGACAGCTTGCTTAGCAGTATCTACCTAGACAACACAAGGCAATAAATCCTGTTTGGATCATCGGTTTCTTTTTGGGGGGATTTCAAGAATATAGCAGTTTGTATTTCTGACTAAAACTTAAAATAATAAAAGTAAGTAAAAGTAAAATTAGAGTATGATCTCGAAAAGTGCTTGGCCTTCTTTGAAGGCCCACAAAGCCCTGAGGATGCCTCACTACTGGCAGCATATTGATTGGGAATTAGACAGATTTTATTCTTTGCTTGTTTCAATGAGCCGTGAGTGAAAAATAATTCATATTCAAGTGCTTTTCTTTCCAGCGGTGACGACTGTCTTAAGAGTTTATGAGATCTACAAGGACACAGTGGTGAATGACAAGTGTCACCATATTCTGTTTTATTTGTACAGTGCATGCCCGTGAGATGCTCACCTTATTGTGGAATCCTAACACACATGGACATGCGCACACACACACACACATGCGCGCACACACACACACACACAAACTGCTCTCATTAAGAAGAGAGAGGACTTGGTCTTGGCGTCGGAAGCCAGCTTGTGCTGCTTCCCACGTACTTGCTGCTGGCTGTGGACACAAAGAAAGCTTGTGACATGAGGAAGTGTCCTCACAGAGTAAAGGGAGAGAGAGGGAGAGGGACAGGGAGCGAGGCCAATAGATGAACATTGTGACTGAAGCTTAATTAAAGACAATAATGTTGTTTTTGTTGCACATTTTCTAAAACAAAGGGGCAGAGTCAGGGAGCTGGACATGGCCTAGATACTCCACAGACAGAGACACGAAGTGAAGGACCCTAAGCACTTAAACAAATAAATGGTGATTGTGGATGAGATGGAATCGGGTAATCGAATACCCTCTCACATCCCAATAAAAAAGAGCTGCGTGTTTGGAGCAGAGGTGATTTCATAAGTACACTCATCATCAGTTTCACCCAGAAGGAAGTGTTGGATGGTGATGCTGTTGGGAAGGAAGATAAAGGTTCCCAGGAACAACACAGACTTGTTGGTTGTCTTCATCAAGACAAAAGTGGGACTTGTGACTGAACTGTACAGTGAAAAGGCCCATCCTTACTTACATCACATGCATGACTAAACGTGAAACTTTACTCATCTGCATATCTTACGATGTCAAACCTACCCACCAAGTTTCATTCCTGTCAGTGGATTCCTTCTGGGTGCAACTGTTAGTACAGCTATTCTTTTGATGATGAGTGAAATTCCTCTATTCAGATGTCGAATGCTGTCTGGCCTTTATATAAACAGAAACGATGTATAGTCTACAGCTACAGCTCTGACTGCTGGACTCACGTTTACGTACACGTCAGTACCATTACATCCACTCCATTTTAGGATCTGACTAGGCTGTTGGCCTTGTTCCTGTTTAAATTCCCTCCTGATAGACTAAAACAATAAATAAAAACACAACGCGAAGTCAAACTGTCAGTCTGGTCTAGTCATGCAGATAAGGCCACTGGACTCTTACCATGGGAATACTCTGGTACTGCTCAACCCTGTCAAGTGTCTGCTCCCATGGCCTGTGTGTATGTGTGTGTGTGATGGTCGAGGGTGATCAGACAGGCCAGGCCAGGCCAGGCTGGAGGTAATCCTCACTATTAAGTGGTAGTAATCAGGCGTGTTCTCCCTGCTGCTACTACTACTGCTGGCTCAGCTACTGCTATCATCACATGTTTTTATTAACCATGCGGTGCTTTCTCTATCTCTTTGGTCACTCATTTTCTCTTTAGGTTTCCTACTCTTTACAGAGGCTACACAATATGGAAAAGTACAGTGCTGTTCTGTGTATTCTGATATTTGATTCTGAAAAGTCTTGGAACCACCAACAGTAGTGAAAGTGTGGTGTAATTCGATATTTTGCACTCACCATTGGGAGAGATTTCGCACAACGTTCAAATTCAAAACTGTTGATCGATGTGTTTGTGTTTATAAATAGAAGAGGATGGATATAATCATGTCTGGATAAGGAAAAGTCAATGTTTTGTCTTTTTGAGGAGAAATACGTTCTTTGTGTTGATAGAAATAGACAAAACAAATCACCTGCCTGTCTCACATGTTAAGTATGGAATTCTGGTGATGTAACTACATGCTGATGACTGTGTAATGACATTTACATAATACAGCAAGCTCACATTAAAGACCCAACTTCAAAGGGTTAAAAAACGTTGGTGAACCCATGTTGTGAGTAGGGTGGGCCATTTAATATTGTTACCATGGTAATATTAGCGCAATATTCCATTCTGAGTATATTATCAATACTTGACACAAATACAGTATGGCTCAAATATAAAAGATATATTTAGATATATAAGATTTAGATAAATTATAAAGAGCCTGTAAACAATAACAAACACTTCAGAGACAGGTGATGATAATGATGATTGGATGTCCGTCCAATGTGACATCACTATTGTATTCATTTATTGTTAGTCATTGTGGGGTTCTACACCTGTTTTTAAAATTGCAGGAAAAAACTTCACACTTCTTATGAATTCTGTATTCACAGTGCTTTATATATACACGTCCAGTGCAGAGAACACACTTCTGCACATTTTACACAATTAAAGCTTAATTTACTTAATTAAAGCATATAAAACAAAGCAAACAAAAAAGTTATGTGATATTTTCTATTTTAGGTATTAAAGTTTCAGTATTTTCTCTGTAGAAAATCAATAAAATGTGTGATTTGATTGAGGGAAAAATTACGTTTTGTTGAATCAAGTGAAAGCTGTTAACACCTCCAGAGACCCATATGGACCATCTGAGCTTCGAATAGAATTCCAACAGTACACATATAATAATGAATGATTTGTTAGGGAGTAACATACCTAGTATACAGAGACGATAGCGCTTACCATGCAATATATTGTGCAGCCCTACTCTGCACCTCTCTGTCTCTCTGTCTGTCTGTCTTTAACTTCCTACTCCTCTACAGTCTGTCTCTGTTGTGACTGATTCTCTGTCTCTTTGGCACTGTTGTTGCTTTGTGTCTGCTGCATGGCCCAGACTCGGTGTGACAGTCCAGGGTCTTTAATCTTTCGTCTCTTTGTCTGCTCCGCTCTCTTTGTTTCTCTCTCACCTTCTCCATGTGCTTTTCTTCATTCCAATACATCTGTGGAACTCTGGTGCCCTCATTTCACCCGCCATTACTTACCTTCACACACGCACACACACACACACACACACACAGATCTCCCGATTCAGTGACAGAGGCCAGCAGTGCCGTCCTTCAGCCTTCCCTGAGCTGCCAGTGCAAGCTGGGAATACGCAGGGTTGCCAGGTCCTGGCAGAATTTCCAGATCCTATACAATCCAATGCCCCCCAAACTAGAAGCTTGTACAACAATGTGATAATAACCAACAGTTACAGTGTAAAACAGAATCATGATACAGAATCATGGACCCATGGCCCATCAAATCTAATCATGGGCTGAGTATATCATTACGCCCCTGTTGTTTAGTCTATGTATGTACATTTACCACATATTATTACCCCAAGTTAATAAGAATATATGTCTTATGGCTGTTTTCCCTGATACAAGGTGACCTCATCTCAACACTATCATTATGGCCTGCCTACCAGCAAGCTTGGTAAACCCTCACGCAACAGCCAATGACCTAAAATAGTATATGCTCCTGCTTTAGTCTAGCTTATGAATATCAATTTGCTAACTTGCTCTAGCTGACTTTCAGGATTAAACTAAGATGGACTCTAACAGAGCCTTGCAGGTTTTTGTCTGTCTAAAAACAATACAAGGGGTTAATAAGGAAGTTTGGTGACCGACGTTTTCACCCTTTCCCCCTCTCCATGTCTTCCCTGTTAGTCCTATCTCTGATGCCTACCTGTGTTCATCCCGGGATGTAAGGCCTACTATCTGAAACCAGGAGCCATCCAGAACCTCAGCCAGAGTTCTCAGAGCTCTCTACTCTCCTACAACCAAACAGTCTTTCTACATACAATCATATACTGAACAAAAACAGGAAAACAAATATGGTAGAGAGAAACATGACACGTTTAGAATCCTGGTTAGAGTTACAGTTTGGACTCCACTCCAGCACCGAATATGAATTGCTTAACCACAAATCTGGCAACATTGGGAATACAAAAGCATGCAGCATGACTCCACAGATAAAGCTACCTCTGTAATGCCCGGTGGGACAGACCCTGGAATCACTCTGGAATCTCTGTGGAGTAGATGCGATTGCTGTGAACTTATGGATGTGATATATTTAATGAGAAGCTTCTTCGGATTTCACACCGTTCTCCTCACGCTGTTTACTCTGCTCCAGTCCAGCTCCCTCTCTGTCTTTTGTTCTTTAATAGTGCGTTCCCTTTCTCTCTCTCTCTTTCGTTCCCCCAAGCAAAGCCACTTTATTTATAGTGCCTTTATCTCCCTCTCTGGGAAATGGCTTGCTGTTTTTGCTCAGCTCTATTCTTTTTCCCTCAGCCACTCCACCCCGTTCTCTCTTCCTCTTTTGCCTGTTCCCTCTCACCCTCTTCTTGACCTCCTTTACTTTACTTCTTGCTCCTCTCTCTCTCTCTCCCTTTCTCACTCTTTCTTGGACAGTGTCTTTAAAAGGTCCCAGTCTGGGCACGCAGCTGTGTTGTTTGCTCCTCTGGGTGCATTGGCATGGCAACCGGTTCGGCAGGGTTCACATATAGAGCGCCACTGTCTTTATATGAGCGTTCATGTATTACGTCTGCATTGTGTGTGCATACCTCTGAGTGATTCAGTGGTGACTGAACAAGTGAAGATGTTTTAGCACAAGTTGTCTAATGTGTTTATATGTCTAGGAATAACGACTGCCGTCTCATAGATAATACAGGGCTAATTGTAGCCTGCGTTTGTCCGGCTGCATGTGTGTAGGCGGTTTCTGCTCGATATACTGTAGTTAAAAGCTATAAGATTAGCACGACAGTGAGAGCGGATGGGCTTTGGCAAGCCCTCTCATCCACTGCCCCTCCTAAAAGCTTGAGGTTTTGTGCTCCTCCTCTGGAGGTGTGAGGAGTGCACCAGGGTACAGATTTTGGCCCCTTCAGGTTCTCCTAAATGGCCTGCTTTGCTCTCCTTCTGGTACGCTGCCATTGTACTGTCACTCTTGAATCCTTGAACACGGGAAAGGTCAGCAGGGGCTTGGGTTTTTCAGGCCTGATGAAACGATTACGGAGCTTCACTGTCGGGGACACATTTCCCACACTTTGGCAGGCTGGGACTGGGCCAGACGGACTGTTCTGAGCTCGCCCATTCTCAGGGAGCTCCTTACACTTAGCACAACAGGGTGATCTGGTGCGATTGTTTGGGCTGGGAAGGTCAGGCAGAAGATACAGATTGTTCAACAAAACTCAGAGGGCCTTGAACAGGCATCTTAGACTGCACTACTGAGGTTCTACTTTCCTACCAGAATCCAGAATCTTTTCTTGTCATTGCTTAATGGAACCGTTTGACACTGATCCACCAAAACTTCTTTGGTGTTTGAAGTTTGCTTCTGTGGTTTTTTACTGGAGCTGGGTCAGAAGATGACATTGATCCCAGAGCTGTCTTGTACCTGCAACTGTAATACCAACCCATCCAGACCTAACCTGCTAACTGTAAAACTGGAGCCCAGGCAGAGATGGATCATTACAGACACAGTTAAACAGTGCTCGACTTTGCTTCTTAGGCATCTGTTAATCACTAACAGTATTTATTGTCAACATATTTTTGTGGAATTGTTATGGAATCATGTCTGGCAGAGAACAACATCCACCCTCCTTTACATCAGTGCTACTCCTGCTACTGTAGACATGCTTTTCACTCTGGGTAAGCTTGACAAGTCTGCTGTGACCTTTCCACCAACCCAACACCTCATTCTCATTATCCATGATGTGATTCTGATTCTGACTGATGTACTGCTAAATGCTCTTCCACTCTTCAACCTCCATAGTTATTCTAAATGCACTTTGTAGACTGCAAGGTAGGTAGACGTACATACAAGCCTCTTATCACTTCAGTGTGAGGGGGCGGAGCTAATCTGTTGTACCCGGAATAGGTACATATATGTAAATTTAATGGTCTTTCATAAGATCACATAAATTTAAAACAGGCCATTTTCCAGTTTAGTTTTTATATATGGGCTGCATGAATTGAGTGAATGATTTGACATTGTTGAATGATGACACTTATGTGCTTATGTTTTTCTTACACTGTATGACATACTGTTACAGTGACATGGTGGCTATTATAGCAAGAAGGGCCTGGTTCAGGCCAGGTGACCACTGTTTCCATTAACCATGGAGTTTGAATGTTCCTTCAGGTGCTCTGATTTCCTCCCACAGTCCAGAGACATGCAGTTAGATACAGTGGAGTTACTAAATTGTGTGTAGATGGGAGTGTGTATGTCTGTGGTGGGCTGGCGCACTGTCCAGGGTGTTCCTGCATTCTGCCCAAAAAGTCCTCTAAGTGTCACTTTGCACAATGCTATCTGGTGAGGTATAAGGGCTATGCGTTTTATCCTACAGGGAAGTTGCTAAGTGCAACAGGACATTTGTTACATTCGTCACACTGTTCCTTTAAATTTCCGTTCCTCAATGACATGCTGGATCCTAATCCATTCTCCTTATTTCCTTTTCCCTCAAAACCAAGAGTGTGCAGGATGCTTGCTAGCCCGCGTGCCCTAAACCGCTCCGTAATCGTCCAGTGACCCTCACGCGCCGTGTCGAGGTCCCCTCAGAGGGTTTGTGCATGCTTAGTGGATTTCCCAACAGGTCAGTGGGATCACAGGCCTTCTGGGAAACCCTACAGGCTCTGAATGTTTGGAATTCTATTCTGAGCTCCGTCATGAACTTGATGAAACAGCATATTCTGTGTTTATCAGTCACAGTTGAGTATATGATACTCCAGGATGTAATTGTTTTAATGACTTGCTCCATGTTCGACTCCATCCGTTTGGAAAAATAAACAGATCCAGAGTTGTGTAACAAAACAGGAAGCAATAAAGGGGAAATATTGTTCCCGCTGACTGAGGAAGGACGTGAGATAATGTTTCTTAGGTGACGGAGGATCTTCGTTGAATAGTAAGGTGTTGGATGATTACAGGTGCAGTCGTACTTCTTTTATGATAAATGGCTTCTGGTATGACTCTTATTTGCTTCGATGTGTGGGAAGATGCCTGGCAGGCTGCTGCTTGAAGGAACTGACTCTGGCGGTCTTTACTTCCCCCGATTCTCCGAAGCAGTGGGGTGTGTGTACATGGGGTCAGACAGCATCTCATATCGATGTCAACCACACCCTGGAGTGTGTGTGAGTGAGGAAGACAGAAAGACGTAGACAGTCAAATACAGAGAGACTTAAAGAGATGTTCCAGAGTTTCTCTTCCTAATCTGGATTTGTTGCATCGGTGCCTTAAGAACAGTTACTGAAGCGCTCTGTACAGTGACAGTGTGTTAGCTTGAAAATCACTTCCCATATAGAATTTGATGAATACATGCTTGATTATATAATGCAAATTCAGTTTAACAGCCATATTATTCTAATTATGCAGGCCTTGGGAAAACTGGAAACTTCATTTGTACCTCTGTGCATCACAACTCCTGCTCTATGCCATCAGAATATCAAGTACATTTCTCAAATTTTGATAAGTGGGAAATAGATTTACATTTATGGCATTTAGCTGACGCTCTTATCCAGAGCAACTTACAAGGGTAATCATATTACAGGTAGGCCAATGTGGTGTTAGGAGTCTTGCCCAAGGACTCTTACTGGTGTAGCACAGCATAGTCACCTAGACCGGGAATCGAACCCTAGTCTCCCACATGTGGTGGTGGTGGTTCCCTGGAGGGTAGTGGTGTTATCCGCTGAGCTACACCAACCATTTGATTCAGTCTCTCCCTTACATGCCTACACGGTTTCCTTTAATGGAAATTAGGTAAATAACGCTGAGTAACTCAATAGCTTCTGGAAAGAAAACTTTTTAAACTAGAAACCTGCACTTTTGTAGATTCTACTGATGTTTAACACTACAGTGGCCTGCATGGTGCATGCGCCCCCTGCTGAAGAAACTTCAGACTGCCTAATGGGATTTCCCAAGCCAAAGTCCATATGTTATGCATGTTAAGAAGTGCATGTTGTTCTGTTATAGCGTTCTCCCTGTGTCGGTTTTCTCTGGGTCCTTCGAGTGTCCCCACATTCCAAGGACATGCAGTCCGGTGAATTAATGGTGCTATATTGCCCCCTAGGTGTGAGTAAATGAGTGTGTGAGTGTCTGCCCTGTGATGGATTGGTAGCCTGTTCCGGGTATTTCCTGCCTTCTGCCCATTGAATGCATGCATAGGCTCCAGCGCCGCACAAGGTTAAAGCGGTCTGGAAGATGAGTGAATGAGAGTGACTTGCCTACAGCATTGCAGTATGACAGCACTGACAGTCTGAAGCCATTTAGGTTGCATAGTCATGTATGTTCATACGTGTGATTGTGAATCTGCATTCGGTAGCGTTCCTGGTCAGTTTACTGTGCGATATTAGTCAGGATTATTGCAGCAGGATATAATGTTGGGATATCATACACACCGTGGTGTGTGTTAAGTGTGTGTGTGTGTGTAATCCTCTTTGCTGTGTCGTGACACACAGACCGAGTTTTTCTGACGACCTGGCATGCCTCTACAGATGAGTATGTGTGTGCGTGTGTATGTGCTGGGCGGGGCGGTGCCGCCTTAAGCCGCTGGCAGACCCTGGCTCTGCAGATGGCGCGTAACCACGGTAACCATCTGGCCGCAGCCGAAAGGGAGGCTGCACGCGCGGCGGCGTGAAGGTGGACACGCGTGTGCTGCAGCCGTGCACACACATCCAAACACACAAATGCACTTAGCATTCAGAGCAGGAAAGCACTGCACCATGGTGAGCTATCACTATGCAAGCATATAGCTTTTAGAGAGAGAGAGAGGGATAGACAGATAGAGAGAGAGAGTTATAGAGAGAGCCAGTCAGGGGGTGTAGAATGTTTTCTACGCTTTGGTGAAATGTGTACCATTTTTCTGTAACCCAAATGTGATTTGCATGCAGTTTGCAGGGACTTCATGGGTAGTTTGTTTTACTCTGGGCTGGTGCTGGTTTAGCTGGTCAGCCCAGAACAGTCATTCTGGTTAACCAAGATACTAGCATCAAAGCACAGCATATGCTGGTTTTGGTGATGTTTCCTCTCTCGCTGCTGACCAGAATACCAGTATCAAAAACACAACACATACTGGTTTTGCTGGTGACCAAAGTATTTAGAGTTTATGTCAACTAATTAGTTCAGGATCATACAGGCTGCGGAATGTAAATTGTTGGGACATAGTGTTTTGTAGGAACGTCAAAACTGTATTCTGGGTTGGGCTCTACAGTTCATCCACTGAAAATCTCGTAATTGGTCCCTTCAAATTGGTTCTTAAACGTGGTTCTCTCATAAATAAAGGTGCTTTTTTGGCTCCCTTATTTACGAGAGGCTAGCTGGGTTGCTCTTGATGTCTAAGAGTGGCCGCAGGAGCCTTAACAACAACACTGGATTTTCATGTTGATTTAAATGTGCTCTCAAGTTTAGCAAACTCATCACGCAAAGTATGTTTGAAACAGCACTTTTGAGAGAAAGCAGCTGGCCGTGGCTACTGTTGTTTTTGTCCTTCCAGCTGAGGCTGATAACGAGGGTCGAAAATCATCTTCGGACAGAGAGCCCAGAAAGCTCTGTCTGCTGGTTACAGTAACAACAGCAAACATGTATTAGGATTAGCATGGCTTCCTCAAAACGAGCCTAGGCTACTGCTTGGCTGCTCTGTTTCGAACTTTACAGTGATATGGTAATGAAGCTGATGGGCTAAGCTGTTTAGCCTAGGATTTTAGTAGGTCCTAATTCCAGTGTAGGCTTCTAGCATGGGTCAGAATTGATTAAGGCATGTTCCTGCCCAGCTACAGAAACAGCAGCAATGGAAGTTGATAAGCTGATCATCACTAAAACCAGCATATGTAGCGTTATGATACCTGTATGCTGGCCAACCACCATGACCATGCTGGGATGAACAGCATAACCAGCATGTAAACCTTCATGTTTTGAAAAGATATATAAGCATTTTATTTACTATCCAAATGGACTAGTAAACCTACATGTATCCTGTGTATGGTTTTTTTTAATGTAATTGATATTAGTAAAACAGTTATAATAATATATAACGTCATAATGTAATATTGTGCACTATATTGGCCTAGCACAAACTTCCCTCCAAAACGAATGCATTAAAATAATTTGGGGCCATAACCTGAACTCAAAACTATGTTAAAATAAACAGGCCAGGGCACCTAAAATGGCATGTGTGTCTATGTACTACAAAAACAGCAGCAATGGAAGTTGATAAGCTGATCACCACCAAAACCAGCATATGTAGTTTTATCATGCTGGTATGCTGGTCAACCACCATGACCATGCTGGGATGACCAGCTAAACCAGCGCCAGCATATACTTGCTTAGAACAGCACAGGCATAAAATACAAGATGGTCTATGGTGGTTTTTAAGCTGAGTAGTCATATCCTTTTGTGTTTTACCAGCATTTGCCTGAATGCATACACCAAATACACATATTTGCATAATTTCTCATGATATTCTGTCAATATCTGATGAGTTTACACCACCAACTGTATGTGGCCAACATGCTAGAGCATGCGTGTTACTGTCAAATATAACAAACTGGCTGAATTGATGGCTAAAATTGATGATAAGTGATGTCTAAGCAATCTCAGGGCTTACCTGGCAATGTAAAGCTAGACGTAAAATCGCTTCCTGCCTGAGCTATTCATGAAAGGAGCGAGAGTGCACTTTTCTGTGTCTGTACATTCAGTCCAGATGTTTACTGAAAGTGTTGACCTCCCTGACCTAAGGATGGTCAATGCTTTCACATTCTGCTTCAGCAGTTCTCACATTCTGCCGGCTATATGCACCTCCCCCCATTCTCTAGTCTCACCGCGAAGCTCCTCTATACCTGCTTTAGTGAATGAATTAGTAGGAAGTAGGAAGTACGATCATGACTTCTATCTTTCTACACAGAACAGCAGGCCACCCACATGCTGTGAGCTGATTGCTCAGTGTCTCATTCATAAAGTCTTTCTGATACTGATACCTGTTTACAAAGCGCAATACAGATTTTCAAAAAATAGTGCTATTAGAGCAGAAGGTCATACTGACTCCCTCATTAGGAGCTGTGTTCATTTACCAGGGGTCACAAGGTTAGCGATACAAATATAGGCATTAAGTTTACTATCTAAAATGGCTAGTAAACCTACACGTAACCTATGTATAGTGTTTCTGTGACTAATGATCATACAATCAGAAATAGGCACGATATAGCCCTATATAGAACAACCTTCATATACAGGGGTTGAACAATGAAACTGAAACACCTGGTTTTAGACCACAATCATTTATTAGTATGGTGTAGGGCCTCCTTTTGCGGCCAATGCAGCATCAGTTCATCTTGGGAATGACATATACAAGTCCTGCACAGTGGTCAGAGGGATTTTAAGCCATTCTTCTTGCAGGATAGTGGCCAGGTCACTACGTGATGCTGGTGGAGGTTCGTCCTTCTTGGTGGTATGCTGACATTACCCTGGATACCGTGGCTCTTGATACACCACAAAGACTTGCTGTCTTGGTCACAGATGCGCCAGCAAGACGTGCACCAACAATTTGTCCTCTTTTGAACTCTGGTATGTCCCCCATAATGTTGTGTGCATTGCAATATTTTGAGCAGAACTGTGCTCTTACCTGCTAACTGAACCTTCACACTCTGCTCTTACTGGTGCAATGTGCAATTAATGAAGATTGGCCACCAGGCTGGTCCAATTTAGCCATGAGACCTCCCACACTAAAATGACAGGTGTTTCAGTTTCATTGTCCAACCCCTGTACCTCTCCAATAGGAATGCATTAAAAAATCATTTTAGGCTTAAACCTGATCTCAAATCTATGTTATAATAAAATATCAGGCAGCCAATTATAACCATATCTTGCAATATCTTTCTGTGAGGTAGATTTTAGAGGTGGACATCTGGTTCCTATCACAACCATAATCCTATCCCTGGTAATGCCACATTTATGCAGCCTAACAGGTGCTAATGTCCTATAAATGTGGCTGCACTGGTTAAACATGCTTTGTGCGCCAGTACAATTTCCCCATCAAGGGGAGGAGCCAAAAAATGTATCTTTGTTCATGAGAGAACCACACTGAAGAACCATGTTGGAGAGTCCTATGAGGAGTTTTTCAGTAGATGAACCCTGTAGTCGTAGCCATAATGGAAGTGAAACAAATGAAGGGCAGTCTTTGACTTTCACAAAGCCCAGGAAGATCCACCGAAGAACATCTTTAGAACACAGACTTCAGGTTCCAGGAAAAGCACATGAGTAAAACGTGTCTCGCATCGGGCCAAGTGTCATGTGAGGTTCTCGTTCTTTATTACTAGAATGATTCCAGTTTTGCAGACAAAGTAAAGAGGACACAGCACAACACAGCTTGTTTTCCTGAACTGTTCTGGAATGTTCTTTTATTGGACAGAGATTAAGCCTGTATAGTTATTGCTGCTCCCAAACCTTTTTGCCGGTAGCCATAATGGCAACCCATTACTTCGGAATTATTGCTGGAGAATCTGATCCCTGTGCTGCTCATACCACCACTAAAGGGCTGAGGCTAGGGCACCTAAAGCAGGGTGGGGGTGTCAGTTTATTGGTATGCGTGTCTATGCATGTGTAGTGATTGCTTCCATTCTGACTACAGCTGGCCATATTGTGTTATTATATGACTCCCCACGCGTCATACCCAGCCTATGTTCTCTGGCC
>JAMWET010006438.1:935000-945000 GCA_024036415.1 Prochilodus magdalenae | reverse complement strand
GCAATGGTCTGTGACCCTCCTCCTAGAGAACTACTTTTCCTGCTCAGCCCGTTGCAACCACAATTTACCATAGACGCTCTATCTAATCAACCTATTCCTAAGTCCCTGACTGGTTGGATCAAAGGAGGTAAATAACCAGGGTTAAACACGAAATATAGCATTTTTATAGTGAACCACTTATAGCTATTTAAATATATAATTTCTGTGTTATAGTGTATATATTTATACTATATCATAGGACTGTATATTATTTTATACTGCAAGTGTTGCGGTCCAGTGAAAAACATGTATGTTCAATTCTGCCCATTTTTACTTTTATGCATAATTAGAACAACACAGCTGCGGTTTACATTGTTTGGAAACTTTGTGATGCATGGACCAACGGAAATGACCAAAAATCGCTTGGAAAAAAGTCTGGTTCTATTGACTTACATAAAAATAAAACTAGATTTTTGCCTCTCCTGTAAAGATGAATGCTATCCACTGATTTTGTATACTGGTTATGAAGTAAATACTGTATATAGCATTAATACAGTATATAATGTATATGTAACATGAATAAATAATCACTGAGAGTCATTCTCAGAGATTCCTCATCTCATATGTGTCAGTGCTACTCAGTAGTTGTGCATGGCGTCAGTGTGATCACACACGCAGTCGCTGCGTTTTTGGGGCACAGGCTTTAGAGGCCCGGTTGCGTGCTGAGCAGGGAATAGAGCATTGCATGTATTATTCCATTTCATGTGCCGCTGCAGTTTTTTTGTGTCTCTCTTCTTACTCGCCTTCTCATCGCTCTTTGTTTTTCTGTTGGATGGCTGCTGGTTAAGTCTCTGCTGCTTTCTGTATAAATGGGGTGCTGTTGTCGTGTTAGGGCTGGTTTTCCTCACGCTCCTTTTACATCAATTAGACATCACTTAGGAAAGGTCATTGCTCAGAGATGTAGTGATCTCTTTTTTCAGACAGAAGCTTTCTTTTATCTTCAGTAGGGGCAAACATCTCCGCTGGATGGATTTGATTAGATGGATCGTTCTTTAGGGCCCCATCCGAATGCATTGTGAGATTTGAAATTTAACCATAACTATGTATTGAATGACTGTGTAAGGAAATCACACATGGGTGTGCAGAAGTATAGAGAAGGACAGAGCAAGAGCTACAGAGGCAGGCTTAACCAAAGGGATCCCTGGTCATCATGGTTATGTTTGTTTTAGCTTGTGCTGCTAATAAGAGGTTAATATGACTTAAGCATATAGAACTTTCAGTAGGTTGTTCTCATACACTCATTTGCCATAAGGAATAGTTGCTCCCAGAAGGAAGTGCAATTGCGAATGAAGATAAAGGTTACCAGGAACAATAAATAATAAAAATCGGCAATGTTTATAGAGCTACACATACAGAAGTAGTGTCTTTCGGTATGGCATTGCTAACGCAACATGCCAGACGTCTCGACATGGAGTTGTAGAGGTTCCTAATGGTGTCCTGTGATAATCCACCCCATGCAGCGTTCTCACAAAGTTCCTGCAGATTGTGTGGTAGGGGTGTACCACAAACTTCTCCTCCTGTCACTGACCACCGTGCATCCACATATGGATTCATCGGTCGTCTCCACCAGGACAAAAGCAGGTCTCGTCACTGAAGATGACTCGCTGCCATTCTGAGTCACTCCATGACAGTCTGGCACGACACCACTGCAGTCCATGCTGACGTAGAGTTAAAGGCAGTTGCCGTAACTGTCTGCGTGCATGTAGTCCTGCATCATGCAGCCATCTAACCATGGCACTGGCACTACACAGACACATGGAGGGCATCACTGCTCACTAAATCATGAGCATGAAGAATTTCATTGACAAGAAATATTACTGCTACATCACTGCTATACTGTGACTGGCCCTGGGATGGTCTGGCACCTCTTCCAGGGTGTTTCTGGGCTTCTACTCAGTGAGCACTGGATAGGCTCCATACGACCCAGTCTGGGTAGGAATGATTTGTTCTGGAAACGTTATGAGAATATGCAAAATAATATCCCTTTAAAGTTTTCAGTGGGACGTTTTCTTTTGGTTCTGTGATCTCAGGTCTCAGGTAACATCCATAAAACATTTTCTGAATGTTTGCCTGGGAACGTTCTTTTTTTTACCATGTAACATAATGTGTTGCCCTGACAATATCCTCAAACATTGGATTAAAACATCTTTAAAACCTTATTAGAACTTGTAGGTAACAATAGCCAGAGTTCTGGGAACGTTCCCTTATAGCTGGCTAAGTGGTTTAGAAGACGAATGACTATTATGATTAATGCCTCCATTATTAGAGACATTTTCCATAATAGGTCAACTGTAATTCCCTCAAAAAACAGTTTTGCCAAACAGCTATAAATGTTGTAATTTCTTTTCTTGCTTGCACAGAAAGGCAGAGTCAGGAGACTGAAGGCTGGAGATGTTGGAGTAGTTTGTTCAAGGCGATCGCAGTTCACTCACATCTCTCATCCTAAGCCAGGCCAGCCCAGTCTGAACTCAGCCTAACTCAGTCTTACGCAGTCCTACTCAGTCCAACTCAGTCTGAAGACAGAACCTTGTTACAGAGGTTTTATACACCGTGTCACCACACCCTTAAGATTCAAATATGATGAGTCAGCTGTCCTTATTTAACGTCAACAGATGATCAGTTGTCCTTCTAGTGGTGTTAGATCTATGACCTGTAGAACCCTGATAGCAACATTCTCTTAGGGGCTCTGTTCTGTTCTGATGATGCAGCTGTTTCTCACATGGTAAACGTATACACACTTGTATACATACATGCTTCTACACAAAACACACTTGTGTACAAAACACTGACATCCAACAATGTATACTGTGCTTTGCAATGGAACTCTTCAGTCATATTGGATTCGGACTGTGCTGATGCCATGGCCATTTATATGGGCTTTATGCCATGTGTTCCATAAGCTGTAGAAGAAACACTTTGTAATACTGCATATATAGCAAGTGTATTGCACTCAGGTGATCAGATTTCCTAGAGTCAGATCTATTCGCTTGATGGGTTGCGCCTTGATTTTGGGCTTGCTGGCTAATGACGGTTGTTTATCAGACAAAACAGTATTTTAAAGATTTTCCCATGTTTGAAAATATTCTTTGACCAAAAATGAGTGTAAATGTTTTTGAATATCAGTGTAAGTGATTATAATCAGTGACAGCGTTCCAGACTAAGCACCAGTCCTAGTTCCTACACTCTGCACCACACACTTTCAGCACATTTCCCTGTCATCCACTTCAATGTGTGTACAGTGTTGGGTGTAGCACTGTTGGGGCAGATGAGCTTTAGCTGAGCGTTCTGCTGGTACTGCTGAGTGCAGATAAGGGGGTTGGCCTAGTTAGGAGGAGGAACGCAGGAAGAAAACAAGCTGATGAATGGCTCCAGTGTAAACTACTGGCTGTTGATCTCTCCATATGAGATCTGTATCCGCCGCAAGTGTGTGAAGTCCGGTTCCTCTGACCGCCGTCTCAACTCAACATACCCCGCATTGTGGGAGACCGGTGACCTCCTGACCCTTTAGAGTGTCACTGCGTTTGTGCCGTTTCTGTCTGTAGGCACATGTTTATGTCATACAGAAGTTTGCTCTGACCTGATACGTACACAACGTCACAGTACAATGGAAATTTTCTTGGGCTCATCCTCCACAGCTACAAGGGACATTAGTGTGTCCTAGTGGATACTAGTGTGCGCTTTTCCGTGTATGTGTGTATGTGTGTGTGTGTATGTGTGTGTGTTTGTGTGTGTGTGTGTGTGTGTGCTTACTTTATATTAACTCTTAAGAGTCCAGACTCGTTTCCCCTTAAGGGAAAATAGTGAAGGGTCAGTTATAAGATCATAAAAGATCAGTCTTATTGTGAAAAGAAGTCACATGGTGTCTTCTGTAAGTATTATGAAGTCATAATGGTAGCATATGTCACAACAACAACAATTTCATAACTGGTATTCCATCATGGTGTTCTAGAAATGGCTTCAGAATGGGTATATGTAATATAGAATATGGTTTTATGTAATATAGAGTATGGGTATATGTAATATACAATATGGGTATATGTAATATAGGATATGGGTATGTGTAATATAGAATATGGGTGTATGTAATATAGAATATGGTTTTATGTAATATGGAGTATGGGTATATGTAATTTAAAATATGGGTTTATGTGATATAGAATATGGGTGTATGCAATATAGAATATGAGTATATGTAATATAGAATGTGGGTATATGTAATGTAGAATATGGGTATATGTAATGTAATCAATATGATATCATGATCTTACACTTGTATTATAGCCAAAAACGTAACTTCCTATTTGTATTTTAGCCTGAACTGTGACCCCACACTGTAATTTAACCGAAAACTTGACCTTACATAAATCGGCAGCAGCATTGGCACCATGCGTGCATGAAAAGTATGGGATAGGTATCAGCTCAGAATTCTAAGAGCCTTGGCTAAATCTGAGAGTGCCTAACACAACACAACACAAATCAGAGCGAGGCAGAACATCAAGGTGCAGCAGGCTAATTGATGGTTGGAAGAAGCATTTGGGGACAGTTAACCTTCTGCAGGCCTCTGTTTAACTTTCTAAACAAAACATGCTGGATTTGTCTTTAATCTTCTTTCGTAAGTGGTAAATCAAGCCACAATCAGGGCCGGAATGTTTGGCTTATTTGAGTTTTTTTTTTTTTTGTTCAGACATTGTGGTTAAAATTTGATTGGGTGCTTTTGTGTGAACTGTATGTGACTTGTGTGTACAGTATATGTGTAGTTGGCGGGGAGGTTATGGGTATGTGTGTGTGTGTCTGGGTGTGTGTGTGTGTGTATGCGCAGCAGGGCACTCTGGATGCTCACTCACTTGTGTAAAGCGTGAGCTGAGAGTTTATAAGCCCAACTGGCTCGTGAGGGGCACAGTGGACCCTGAGAACTGGGCCAGCTTGGTTGGGTTACTGTTCCCCTGGGGGTCTAAAAACATGCACAAACACACCCAACACCTACACACATATATATCCAAACCATACTTTAGCTTATGTGTGTGCCTGACCATTGATTTTAAGCATCTAGAGGTCACCGTTATCTGCAGTGACGGTGCTCTCCAATGCGTGGTATAATTTTAAGTGAAGTATTAAATTTATTATTATATATATCATTTATATTGATTTTTAATTATTTAATTATTATTTATTATTTACTCGTCACCGAGATTATCGAGATTATCAGTTATGTGGGATTTGAACCTGATGCATATTGTTGGCAAGGACGTGGGAATGTGCTTCAGGTTGGAGGGTGGAGAGGGTGGTTGCTGAAATGTAAACAGCATACATGTGATATGTGCTGGTGACATTGTGCAAAGTTATTTTTACTTTTGTATTTGATATTTTTGAATTATTCGCATCAAACACATGTATAACACTCTTCACCTTCTCCACAAGGGAGAGCTATTAGCACCCAAGTCAAACATCACTCTAAACGAAGGAACCCACACCAGCAGGATCTAACTAGTGCATGTGTTAAATGTTTACTATATGTGAAATAGTTCATTGCTGACTTACTCAGGTTTCTTTACAGTGGTGGCAATGTGTACAAAACAAATATGCTCATTTTATTTACTGTCTTCTGTGTAATGATGTGGGTGGTAAAACGGTGGTTAGTCTGGAAAAAAAAAAATCTTCTGGCACTGTTTTGCCTCACAACAAGCTGCACGTATCCCTCTACCGTGAATGGATTTTAAATATGTGTTTTAAGCCAAAACCTTCTGGTAATCATGGTAAAATGGTGTCGTAGGCATTGGACATCGTGTTCATAGTCACTTCTCGTAACTAGCGGCATTTGTTGAGGTACTTAATGTTTCACATGTGGTTCCTATCACCGCCACACACCGTAGCAATTCTGACTCAGTAAGTTTCTCAATAGCGGAACATTTTCGCCAAACTACTCTGAAACTGCTCCAAACTCCATGGCAAACTAAAGACACTGCTTGTTCATGTTTAAGGTGGTAGTAACCGCAGGCTCCTGCAGACGGCGCTGCACAATGATCAGGCTGTAAATCCCTGCGGTTTTTGCGACAAGATTCATAGATTGAGAAGAGGTGCTACAGTGCAGTTAATGTCTCGTTCCATGTGTGGAAAATGGGTTGCAGAACAGATGCTAATGATTGGTTAAAAGGAGTGATTGCATCTGGACTTGCTGAAAGTCATAGTGTGAAGGAAGTTGCTGAATTTGCAGGCGTATGGAAGCGCACGGTCATATGGCTCTACCAGCAGTGGCAAAAATCCCAGTCTACTCGGAATTGCGCCAGGAAAGCCATCCACCTTCAATCTGGCCCAACTGTGCAATTATTTGATGCAAGTGTGCCTGAACATTGATATCGCCTACATCTGGAAACTTGTCCAGTTCGTGGCGAATAGAATTGCAGCTATTATGCCTGCAGGTGAAGGCATTACATGCTATTCCAGCGCTACTTTAGAACATGTTTACTTCCCATCCAGGTTCTGACAAAAACTAGCATTATGATAGGAATGCTGCGTAGGCTACTCCGCATGAGTAATCATCATATGGGTAGAAGGTGGTACAACTTTTATATACAACTGTATACACTGTCTATATAGGGCACAATGCTTTCTAGTGGTCCACTTTCTGCAGTGTGTACGTAAGCTGTAGTGGTGTGCGTCAGCAAAAGTCCCATGCGGTGCTCTCCAGTGCTTCTGTGTGTGGGAATGCAGGACTGAGCTTGTACGTGTGCTTTGCATGTTCTTCATGTGTATGTGTTACAGTCCCGCAATAATCCTGTGTCTCCCAGCAGGAGAGTAACCCATAAAACAGAGCTATTAAAACTCTCCTAATCCTCTAGAGGAACTGTTCATAATTAGTACCAGCTTGCTCCCTCTCTCTCTCTCTCTTTCTGCTGCGCCCAGAATGGTGAGACAGCATGCATCTGCCCAGTTCCAAACAACACTTTGTACAACACTAAGAGTCCCCTTATTTTATTCACAGTAGCGGTGAGGTGCAAGGTATTTAATTTCCAGGTGATATTTCTGAGGAGATTAGATTAGAAGAGGACTCACCTGCATATGGAAAGTTAAAGTCAAAGTGTGTGATAACTCTAGTTCAAGAATCTACAAAAGGTCCAGTGTCCATCCAAACAGTCCCTCTAGGTAAACATGTACTTGAAGCATTTCCAGAGAGAGGAGAACATCAAGATCCACTTTTGCTTCAGATCTGAAAACATCCCTAGGTGTTTCTATCCATCCTCCCACTGTAAGAACAGACCCACCTCTTAGTAACACACTTAAGCGAGTGAGCAGTAGTAGATGCGTATGTTATATGTGTATATTGAAATACTTTGTTTGGCACTTTCATTCATAATTACCTTTCTTCTGTATAGGTATGAGCGCTGGGTTGGGTTGCCAGGTAGTGCACTGTGTGTGACAATGTAATGATATCTCTAGGTATCAGCACTGGCCCTGATGTTCTGAGCGTCTGAGCTCATGGCAAGTTTAGACTCTAACCTTCCTGTACTAGCTGGAAAATATTATCCAACAGAACACTAAGCATGGTTGTAAGTGGCTCTGGATAAGAGCGTCTGCTAAATGCCTTAAATGTATATGTAGAAGACTCAGACTGAAAAACCATAACTTATACCTAATGGGAATTTTTCACTGGTCATTGAATAAATCCAGGCAGGTCTCAGATAACCGCACAGTACTGTATGGTGCTGTCCAACTGTGGTGCAGCATTTGGTGAGCATTCTGAGTCATTCTGAGTTTCAGCGTGACTCAGATTAAGATCCTGCTACATTAACATACATTAGGGTACATTAGAGATCCTCTCCTACACTGTTTAATGTCTAGCAGGGTTTTGTTTTGTTAATAGCAGTAATATATTAATGTTTGAGCTGTGTGTGTGTGTGTGTGTGTGTGTGTGTGTGTGTGTGTGCGTGTGTGTGTGTGTGTGAATGGATGGCGCAGCAGAAAGAGGAAGGGAAGCAGACGAGTCTCTCAGCAGATTTCATCTCTGTCGTTACCATGGCGATGTACTAGTGGGAAGGCCATGGGCGAGCGAGGGAGAGGGGGGGGGGGGATAGAGGGAGGGAGGGTGAGAGAGGGGTGGTACATATTGTGCAAAAACTACTAAAGAGTCTCATTGATATTCACTGCAAAAGAAGGGCTGTGTGTTTATGGGGTAAATTAGTTCTCTCTCTTTCTGTCTCTCTTTCTCTCTCTCTCTCATGCTCACTCTGTATCTTCCTCTCTCTCTCTCTCTCTCTCTCTTTCTCTCTCTCTCTCCCTCTCTCCCTCTACCTCTCTCTGTATCTCTCTATGTCTCTTTCTGCCGTTCTCCCCTCTCTCTTTCTCTCCCTCCCTCTACCTCTCTCAGTATTTCTCTGTCTCTCTCTCTTTCTCCCTCCCTCCATTTCTCTCTGTCTCCCTCTCCCCTTTCTTGCCCTTTCCCTCTCTCTCTCTCTCTCTCTCTCTCTCTCTCTCTCTCTCTCTCTCTCTCTCTCTCTCTCTCTATCTCTCTCTGTCCCTCTCCCTCTCCCTCCTTTCCTCTCTCTCCCTCTCCCACTCTCCCTCTCTCTTTCTGAATGATTAGGTTTGTTTGAGGGTGATGGGACGTGTATCCCCTTTTCTGCCTCACTGCATTGAAAGAGAGCCTCTCATTCAGATGAATGAACCCCAAGCCCACTCTCTCCAAACCCACACTCAGTCTCACTCAGTCCAAAAACAACCAACACCATGAAAACTGTCTCTCTGACATGTTAGCGTTATCACGGTACGTTAGTACATACGATACATCACATGTATTATCAATGGCCACTGACCAGTGACATGTATGCTCTTTAGTAAAATCTTGTACTCAGAGAAGCGTATTATGACATATGTATCATGATAACGGTAACGTATTGTCATATAGCTCATGTCTTCCCATCAGCCCGTTATAGAGAGAAAACTGAGTGAGGGAGGTTTGGTTTCCGTGCCTCTCCAGCAGTGTGACTGTCTGGCTGATGTGCGTGTGGTAAAGCAGCTATTTTCTGGTCATGCAGTAATGACTGAATTATGCATGTTTAGTTCATGATAGAGTTTTTGGGATCAGGCCATGAGTTGAAGTGTGGCTTCAGAGCGACCAGTTTATGTGTGTTTATGTCTGTGTGCAGCTCTTTAAGGAACATATAAAAGAGTGATTTATCAATAATAAGATAGAAAGTTCTGTCTAAACGGGATCCAGCACATTCAGGGCTTGGACCCCATATGGTAATTAGAGGGTCTGTGTTTTTCTTACCTCAGTGTCCACTTACGATGTTCACATGAATATCGTCACTGTCCAAAGAAAAACAGGTATCTCCAAAATTTCAACTTTCCAGGAGAGGGCAAAAAGCTAATTTAATTTGAATGGAAGCCAATGGAACCAGACATCTTTCCATATTTATATCACGTTTTGGGGGATTTCTGTTGGTCCATTCTTCATGAAATTTCCACACAGTGTAAACAGCATCCTATGTGATCAAATGAGGCATTAAAGTAAAAATCAACAAAAATGGAGATACGTGTTTTTCTTTGGACAGCGACGATATTTTCATGAGGATTTTTTGTATCTTAAATTTAAACAGGCTGTTTGTATTTAGCTAGGTTGCTTTTATAATAAATGTAATGCAAATAAACAGGAATACAGTAGAAAGAAACAAGTTGTTATCTCGAAGCTCAAAGCCCCAGTTATTACCACCAAACTGTAAAGAATGGATTAGCCAAACCACACATTGAGGTGATGAGTACAAACTGCGCTGCCACCGCAAATAATTACATCAATTAATTGTTGCATAAAATAACTATTAATATAACTTGCGTTTGTTGTAATGCAAATGCTTCTTCTAACTAATGCACACTACTGTATTTCTGGATCAGATATTTTTTATACTTTCTTATTTGCTTAAAATCTTTTGCACTGTATTGCAGGTCAGTGAGTTGGTTTTTGTGACAT
>JAMWET010006438.1:752500-932500 GCA_024036415.1 Prochilodus magdalenae | reverse complement strand
AACACTCCAACAGCACTGCAGTGTCTGATCCACTCATACCAGCACAAAACACACTAACACGCCACCAGCACGTCAGTGTCACTGCAGTGTTGAAAATAACCCACCACCCACATAGTATCTGCTCTGTGGTGGTCCTATGGGCGTCTTGACAGTAAAAGAGCACTCAGAGAAACAGATGAACTATGGTCTGAATATGTAGAACTACACAATGCATTTATATGCATATACATTCTCTATTGATATATTGTAGAAGACCTGAATTAGCATCATGGAGGAAGATACCATGTACCAAAAAGTAGTAATATGAAAGAATTGCAGCACTTTACCAGCTTACCGTCACCTGAATATTCTATTTATCAGGAATATAGTCAATATGTCATCAAATGTTGCTTTAAAATATTAGCCATATCTCAACATAACATCTCTGTGATGTTGTTTTTATTAATCTGTAATATTATTAATCAGTATTAAATATGATTTTCATGATTCCATAGTGTGTCTTTACCCACTACACATATAAACTTTTGTTATCCAAAGTAGATTTGCGGTCTGAACAGTGATTCTTAGGTTTTGCATCGTAGCCACATAGCAAACAAGTAATGGAAGCCCCTCTGAAAGTAATGGAAGCCCTTCTAGTTAGCATTAGCCTTCATGTCTATTGTCTCCTTTTACCTTAAACTTTGGCAAGGTGTTATGTAATCCAGAAATGCTTTATGGCTGTTGTTCTCTATAACAGAAGGCAAAAGAACCCAAGGGTTATGATGGTTGCTACTCACGTTTTAAGCTAAGTGATGTACGTTACCAAATGTGCGAGACAATTAGCAATTCAGCTTGACTTGAGGCCACTGTGTGGATGTACTTTGCACAGTGCTAACTGGTAGGACATAAGCCACCATGGCTCATTAGCGGTAAGATTCGGTGGATTCTGTGCTTAAAGAGAGGCAAATTTCCAACAGCAATTTGGCTGATGAATTGCTTTAAAGGAATGCTGTGTTCAATTGATTTAATACCCCTCCTGTCCTTTTCATGTGGGTTTCAATACCCTCTCTGTGTATTCATTCAAGCCTATATTCGACCTAAGCAAAGCAGGTCTGTAATGATGCTAGTAGGCTCCAGCAGGCAGCATTATGCAGCGTCATGGCCGTCTCGCGGCCTGATTGATTTTTGCAGCGCTTGTTCTGCTGTGCTCTCGCCATCCGCACACCTTCACCGCTCCTTCCATCTGTTGCCCTGGAAACGAGATAGGAGCCTTGCTGTAGCCTTCCAATAGACTGAACTTGCTGGAGGCAACAGCGCTGATGGCTAATCAGATGCAGTTTTCTATATGGTGAACATTATAGAAGTGTCGTGAGCACTCTAGACAGGTTCTGTTGAACTGACGTAACATCAGGACATGCAGGTGTGGCCCATGCCTGTGCTTTGAGTGTCAGTGGCTGCGGATTTGCACTACTAGGCAAATGCTTTTTAAAAAAGCAATATTTCGGAATATGTATCTTGTTGTATGTCTGAAATATCGTAATATATACGCAGCCTAGCTGCCTACACATATTGTCCATTTCATCTAGTGCACTTACCATATAGTGTAGGGTTGGGTGACCAGGTGTTTCCATTTTTTCAGGGACAGTCCCTCTGTTTGGTTGGCCTGTTTCCAGCTGGAGCTGTCCAGGGAAATGTCCCCATTTTTAAATGTGTATTAAAACACTATAGAGCATCCTAAGAAAGATCCGCAGCAGAGCAGACTAGCATTGCTTTGGCCAAAAGAAGGGGTTGCTGGATTGGCCAGCCTAGGTTTAGAGAATACTGCTGTCTAAAACCAGAAGCTCACAAGTTCAAGGCATGGGGTAACCCGGGGATTTAAAGCAGGGTTTAGAGTTATGCCACTTGAATTGTACTATCCTGATTATACAGGCACACTATGTACTTGAATGTAGTTATGCCGTCTGTGATTAGTGCATCCTTTTTTTAAACTACTTCACATTTTTTACTGCAGCCAGGAGTCTCTTTTTTACTGCCAAAATATTTAGTATGAATATCAATTGTGGGGTTATACAGCCACTAAATCTTTTGTGGTAACCATATTGATTCCTGGCTAATCCACTAGATTTAGCAACCTACGAAACCCTTATAACTTATTACCCTTATTACCTAGCAGCTTTATTTCTAATTATTAAAAACCACACCTTGCAGTGTTAATTCAGAACTCGGGTCACCTCAATATAGATGCACTTTGTAATTCTACTTTTACAGACTGTTATCTGTTTATCTACATCAATAGTTAGCCTTTCTTTACTCCATCCATCTCAGGACCCCCAATGAGCAAGTATTATTGAGATGATGGACCAAGAATAGTCCCGAAACCACCAATGTCAACCAAAAATATCAAGTCAAAAGTGTAATTTGGCCAGAAACTGACAGTGGATCAAGGACTAGAGGATGGCAGGCACAGTATGTGCAGCTACAAATGAGCAGTGGTATCTCCTAAACTTCTAAAAGCTAGAAAACGGTAGGTTTGTCTACGGTTAGAGCACCACTCTTCTAGGGTAACTGCACCACTATTGTGCAGTCTAGCTTCGTACTCAAGACAACAGGCAACTATATTTTTAATTGAGGTAGCAGCAGATGTAGAGAACCATCCAACACCACACTGCCCTATGGTGGTCCTGACCATTGAGGAACAGGGTAAAGAGGGGTTACACAGAGCTCCTTTTTGGTATATGGAGCTAATAATAGGTTCAAGGTGGGCATGTGCAATAAAGTGACCATTGATTGTACAGACTTGCTCATTATTAGCATAGTTAGTGCTGATATCGTTTAGTAAGGGCTTACACTGCACACCTCATTCCTCTAAACCCTACACTTACTCTCTGTCATGTTTATTGGTTGTTAGCCAAGCAAGCAGAGTTTGGCTGCTTCTGTTATTCCATTAAGTTCATTAAGACCATGGGTGGAATTCTAGGACACACAGTCGAGGAACTGCTTTCTCAGTTCCTTT
Source organism: Prochilodus magdalenae (assembly GCA_024036415.1). Classification (NCBI taxonomy): domain Eukaryota; kingdom Metazoa; phylum Chordata; class Actinopteri; order Characiformes; family Prochilodontidae; genus Prochilodus; species Prochilodus magdalenae. The sequence goes on along the minus strand of JAMWET010006438.1, from coordinate 929,508 downwards.
CTCTCTCACACACATTTCAGATTGTGGCTAAATGTTTTTGCATGGGTATTTGTGCTAGTGGATTTGACCACTTGTGAAACGCAATGATCGATGAAGTTGTTGAAATGAGAAGACTATGAAAAGCAATACATTCTGAATAAAATATTGTCTATGACTGGGGCACAATTTGAAAGCATACGATTTTGTGAATATATTCATCCAGTTCAGCCTCGCCCACTAAAGACTAGCATAAACAGCTAGCATAGGGTTGCCAGATGAGACCCTGAAATTGTACTGGGGTGACACACACTACAGTAAAGTAACAGCAAACGGAAACATGAATAGTCTACACTCATCGTCCCAAAAAATTGCACAAATAGCTGCACCAAGAATTATTCAACCAACAGGAATGAAACTTGGTGGGTAGGTTTTTGACATTGTGAGGTATGCAAATGACATTCATTCAGTGATAATTGATGGCCTCTATGAGTCATCATGTTAGTGCCAGCACATTGGTAGACAGCTGCTTGACACATGCACCCTGAACTTCCAACTTCAACACCACATCAATCTTGCCAAAGACTGCAATGATGTTGTCCCAGACTGTCATCTTCAGTGAGGAGTCACGCTTTTGTCCTGCTGTGGACGACCGTATGTGGAGGCACCGTGGTTAGTGCCAAGATGAACAGTTGGTTGTCATGTGCCACACATGCAGAAGTCCAGAAGGAACTGGACTGTGTCGGAATATTCACGCTACATGAGATGGACAATCGCAGGACACAATTACAAACCTCTACAGCTCCCATGGCGAGACGCCTGGCATGTTGTGTTAGCAAGCATGGCGGCCCAACTGAGAGACACTACTTCTGTATGTAGCTCAATAAATATTGGCCACACCATCTAATTAGTTATCAAATGTCAGAATTGCAATAGCACTTATTATTAATTATGCAAATTAATAATTTAGGAAATTATTTTATAAAAATGCAAGTCATTAACTTTTTGTGTGTGCTTGTTGTGTTGTTCTAAAGCTGACAAATAAGTTTTCTTATAAACCTGAACAAAACCATGAAAAAAAAAAAAAGCTCCTTGTGTTGGTAGTTATTACTGCTCCATGTGTTTAAACGCAGCTCTGGACTTGAGAATAGTCATTATGTGTAAAGCGTTATTACAGGTTAGTGGCTAAAGGTAGAGGAGTTTCTGAGCTGTGCATGTGTACGTGTTTTGCATGTGGCTCTGGATAAATCCCTAGTCCTGCGTGTGGAAAGCTGGAGTTTGAACCTGGATCACAGGAGCACACCTGCCCATCTGATTACATCACTCTGTTCATTCTCTCTTTTCTGTTATTTCATCTTAGCCTTTAATGATACGGCACGATGATAATACAAATAGGATTAGTGCTGCTTCTGTACTGGTGTACATTCAGAAGTCATCGCTACCAGGTTATTCATCCCTCTGCTTGTGTGTGATGTGTGTGTGTGTGCGTGTGTGTGTGTGTGTGTGTGTGTGTGTGTGTGTGGTGTACATCCATGTGTGTTATCAATGTACATAAATGTTGATGACTCAACTTACAAATGAAGGGAACAGAGAGAAAGACAGAGGGCCAGAATAAGAAAGAGAGCTGAGGAGAGAGCAAGAGACAGAGACCGAAAGAGAGAAAAGAAGGAAGCGAAAAAGAGATTTTTTTGAGAGAGAGAAATACAGAAAATGAGAGAGTGTGTGCATGTGAGAGAGATAACAGAGATGGAGAGCAGAAGATACAAACAGCACAAAAGAAAGAAAAACGGAGAAGAAGGGCAGATAAAAAGAGAGCAGCAAGAGAACAGGTAGAAGAAAAGAGAATATGAGAGAGAGAGACAGAATAAAAGGGAGAATGAAATGAGAGAGTAGTAGAAGGGAGGGAAGAGGGATGGGAAGAGCAGATGAGCGAGAAGGCAGGTGAGAGAGAGAGAGAAAGATACGCTTAGTCATACACAAATAATAGTCCTGTTATGGCATCTTCATACATGAAAGAGTGAAACTAAAAATGGCTTGACGTATGTCTTTCTCTCTCTCTCTCTCTCTCTCTCTCTCTCTCTCTCTCTCTCTCTCTCTCTCTCCCTCTCCCTCCATCCTTGCGTGTCTGCTCAGCGGTGCTGAGTAAGTGTCATGAGAAAAATCAATAAGTGGGCAGAGTGGTGGGGGTCTTTAATCGTAAACACAGGCTGCCCAAAGCAGATGGAGGTGACTGTGGAGTGTGAAGACTGCCCTGTTTAGTGCACAGGCTGACTCTGGACTGGGCGACCTGGTCAAGGCCTTAACACAGATGCTTACGAGCGCTGCACAAAGTTAGAGTAACCTAGACCAGACTGAAGACTGTCCAGTAGAAATGTCCATTACGGCCTATTGTTAAACCAAGACTAAATACTTCCCCCCAGATCAGCTGGAGTGTGTTCACTGACCTCTGTGAGAGCAGTAGAGGTTCATTCAGCAAATTACTCACACACATGCACTGGGCACACAGACAGATGGAAATGTGCTGCCCAGATGTCAGCAGGCTGTGTTGTGATGTGAGTTTTGAGGAAGTCAACAGCACCAAACAGGACATGATGCTATGATGATTTAGCTGCTATGGACACTTGCAAGTGTGAGAAAGAAAAACTCACCATCTCACACACACACTTGTTTTTATACAGTGTGAGGAAAATTGGACATGCATCATACATACATACATTCTTGTAACCATATGTGTATCAGATCACCGGATTAAAAACCAGACACGTGTGACTAAAACGTACCTAACGCTAGATTATACCTCCACAAGCACGAATGACAGCTATGATGTGATTTGGCATGGACTGGACAAGTTTCTGGATTTGTGGCATCAAAGAATTGCACAAGTGGGTCAGATTTGGTGGATGGCTTTCCTGGCACAACTCAAAGGAGAATTTCCTGTAGATTGGAATTTTAGCCACTGCTGGTAGACCTGTATCACCATACACCTGCTAGTTTAGCTACTTACTCACACTGTGGTCTTTGGTACGCCCAAATGCAGTCACTCCTTAGCCAATCATTAACATCTGCTTTGGAGTCATTTTCCACACATGGAGCGAGATATTGGCTGCACTGTACCACCTCTTCTCAATCTATGAATCCCATTACACGGATGATCAGGTATTAGTAGCCCCATCTGTAGGAGCCTGAAGGTACTACCACTTTAAACACACAAGCTTTTACATATGTACATAAGAAATGTTTCTGCACACATTAGCAGTCCTTGCGGTAGTATCTGATGGATTTTGACGTCATTGGATCACAGTGCTGCTGTAGAAATCAGCATCTTTTAGTTTTTTGATCTTTTAGTGCCACATTTGTGTCCAGAATTTGCTAATGTTAAATGGAATACTTTCTCCCAACTACTCTAAGTCCCAACGCTTGGTAGATCAACCCCTGTGCTTAACAGCTGGAAAGTTCCCTATATTTGTGATACTGACCAAGGAGTTCCTTTTTCACGTCATTAACCGCCCACCCCTGTTTCAGGTAGACCCCATTACAGGACCTTGCTATTCCTGTTTGGTCAAATTATGGGTAGATCTGTCTGAGAGTTCTCTTTCGAGAGAGCTCCTTCGGGTTTTGGCATGTTCCCTGCTTTGAAGGCTTACCTTATCACTTACCTTTATTTGGAGATCTTTAGCCAGCTGTTTAAAGGAACCCATAGTTAGTATAGCAGAACCCGTTTTGTTGCTGTGTAGAACCCCTTTTTGCTCCAACAGCACAACAAACACTAACTCACCACCACCAAGTCAGTAATGCCTGCTCTGTGGTGGTCCTGTGGGGGTCCTGGCCACTGACAAAAAGGCTGAAAGGGGGCTAACAAAGTGTGCAGTGAAACAGATGGACTACAGTGTGTAATAGTAGAACTATAGAGTGCATCTATATGGTAATTGGAGCTGATGTACACATGAAAGATGGAATACATATGCAGCTTTCCGGAGTGTTTTGATGAATTGGACATTGTAGGCTTGCCGTGTTTTTCCACTGGATTTGCACATGGCTTTGTTCTATAAAGTCATGAAAACAAACAAACACAAACATACACACTTGCTAAATCAATCCAGAAGCAATTAACATGTGTGAGACGCTCCCACTCAGCATTCTCTCTCTATTCCTCTCTCTTTCCCTCTCTCTCCCTCGTTTATTTTCTCTCTCATCTCACACTCTCAGTATGTGATTCACATTCCGTCTGTCACTTCTCTCCTCTCCTCTCCTCTCGGTTTTTTTACACTCTCTTACTCGTTCTCCCTCTCTTGCTCTTTCGCTACACTTCTCGCTATTTTCACTCGAATCTCGAGGTGCCGTAATGTTGTGACACTAGGCCGCGTTTCAGCTTTCTGAGTGGTGTCCTCGCTGCAGTAATGAATGGTTGCTGGGTAGAACAGTAGGCACATGGCAGGAATGTGTTAATTATGAATGGAGCTTCTGTGTGTGTGTTTGTGTAGCCGTGCATGTGTGTGTATGTGGGCATTTGCGCCTTGTGTGCGTATTTGCATGCATGCATATTTTGCGGTGTGTGCGCAGAGCAGCCGAGCAGAAAATCCGCATGATCGTCAAGTCAGTGTCCTTTGTGAAAAGTGCAAAGGAAATATCAACAGTAATAACAGGCTGCCAGGCTGTAATAAAAACGCTGCTGCATTTGACACCGCAGGGCTCATTTGGGTGCCAGATATTTTAACGCTGGATTTGGATTGGCTGGGATCCTGCTTCATTGTGATGTCAGAGAGGGAATGTTTTTGGGACAAAGGTCATGTGACACGGATCCCCCATTATGACGCACAAGAGCATCTGTTAGAATGCCGATAGTAATGGATTTGCTCAGCAGGCCGTGCGCGTATCATTGCTCTTTCATGTGAAGGACTGAGATCATTCGCCCATCTTCAAGGTCGTTCAAAGGTCGGTCAGCACACGGCTAAGGGAGAAGCTTTGAAGTCTGGTTTTCTTTACAACATAGTTGAAAAAACAAGAACACGGGTTTCAGGGGTGCACATATTGCTGTTTCTATTTCCTTGTGCATGGGAATGGTCTGCAAAGTCAAAATCCCAAAGTACATGCCAGCCGGCCACAGAAGTGACTTTTCCCAGCCGTCTGAAATGCCTTAATGGAATTTCAACCTTTTTCCTCTTGTTACAAGATGACCCGAGCCTGAAACACAATCCTAATTGCACCTACCGCCCAGCTTAGCATGGCCTCACCCTATGCTACTGCTTTCAACTGCTGTAAAGGTTAACCCAGCCGAACATTATAGATAAACTGACAAAACTAGCCTGCAAAAATGTGAGGACCAGTGTCAGTTTCAGCCAATGGGTCAGCAACTAGGCAAACAAGAAAGGACAAAGCAGAAGTCAAGAATCAAAAGACGCAGTATGCGCAAAAATAGGCTCGGCACATACGGAAAAGTATACTGAGTCATTAGGGTGTCACAAAGACCAAACAACCATGCAGCTTATATAGGCAATACCACGGGTGAATCAATCAGTATTCAGGCGAGGCCGATCTGGGATAGGCTGCCGGCTGTGTGCAGGAGGTCACATGATCGCCAAAGGCATTGTGGGAAATAGAATTCTCAGTCATTAGAGCCTGTGCAGAGCCAGAAGGATCCGTGACTCACTCAGACTCACTGTCAGTGTTGTGTGTACAGTATGTAGACTGTATGGTATGAAGCAGTATTAGTCACTGTCACAACAAGCCTGCATCATCATCATGAGCTAGGGAGGACCGCTCTAGTTCAGCTTAGGCTTGCAACTTAAATACCACTAGATTTGTCGAATCCATCAAATATGTTATGCACCGTAGAGAGTTAAATATCCAACTTATCATAACTTCTTTATCATAACTGTCTTTAAACAGGTACCAATAATTTACTTACAGTTACTGCCGATCCTTGGCCCATCTTTGTTCCTAAGGGAATAGGCCTTTCCATGATGTAGTCTTTTTAAAATCTTGATGTCAATCACCTGCTCACATCTCACCTGTCAAATCCCATCATTATGAATGCCACAAATGGAAGTCAAAATACATAGAAATCATGTTTTCTTTTTCTATAGTCCATCTGACTTAGCATTGCGTTTACAGAGTAGAGGGATATACACATTTATAGGGTGATCTTTAGATTTGAAAATAGCCTGGAAGTTTTATTTCAGTCAATAAACATAACTGTATGTTATTTTCCTGCTTCTTTTTCCAGTTTGTTTTGCCGTCAACAGCCGTTACCTTTAATTTATGCGTAAACTGCGGAGTGGCTGACCTATTTAAACTGCAGATCAGTCGCAGGAATGACACCAGACACAGGGCTTTTGTTATATATTCCTCTCTCAGTTCAACAACTGGAGTAGTCGTATAAACACAGGAGAAAACAATAGCTTCGCAGGCCACCTTCTTTGGAAGAGAGAGCGCTACTTCTTCCAAATACTGAGGTCAGGAGTTTCCAAACGCTCAGCCGCTGCTAAAAATAGCTTGATATATGTCACCACTACAGGTTTTACTCTCTCCCTCTCTCTTTCTCTCCCTCTCTCTTTCACTCTCTCACACACACAAAGAGCAGCACTATTTGGATTGCGGTGTGGACTGTGTACATTACGAGTAAATGACTGGAGCATGTGTGTGATAAATATTTGACTGGCTTTGGGGGGCACACATGAGGGTATTTTTAAAAGACAGTGATTGGTGTGCGGCCTACATCCGTGGCATGCCTTGCTATGGCAATCACTCACTATTGTTTTTGCTGGGAACGTTCATGCAGGCCTTCTATGCCTCCTCTAGTGTGTCTTTATTGTGCCTGCTCCTGTTTTTATTTGACTTTCATCCAGTCTTGGTCTGACATTTTCGCTGTTGGTTGTGTTTGCTGCAGGTGCCACCAGGGACATTGGATCAGCGCTGACCCGGATGTGCATGCGACATCGCAGCATTGAGGCCAAACTGCGTCACTTCACAAAGTATGAACAGAGAATATATACATGTATATATGTGAATATAGTCATTCTGAAGATTGGAAACAACATTAAGATTAAAAATAAATGTTGGTAACACTGTACATGAAGCGCTAACTAACTAACATGTAGTAATGCATTAGTATCCAAAGTCCATTCATAAAGATCTGTAAAGCATTCATAATGCTTAATAATAATTGACATAAGCCTTGCATGAAAATGCAGACATAGAGACACTGTCTATCCAGATGACTCACTATTGGTACTTTGTAAAAGCGTATTTTATCAATAAGTTTAATCTTGTTCAAAGTACAAACTAGAAATTCTGGTATTTTAATGGGCTTATATTAACATGGACTAATTTATAGGGCTAACCAATGACATCGCTTTACCTTAAGTCTATAAAGAGAGCTTATAAGTGTTCATTAGATGTTCAATGCAGTTATAAAACTATTTTCATTTTGAAGATACTGGGGAACATCACACAATATTTGGGCTTTATGATGCTGGTGTCACTAATAATGCTATATATATATATATATATATATATATATATATATATATATATATATATATATATAGCATTATTAACAGATTATGTCACTTTATTGTGCTGTTCTGATTATTTATGTACAGATACAAAAGCATATGTCCAGTATTATAAAAGCATCATGAATGTTTTATAGGTCTTTATGAATGCACTTAAATGCATTCATAATTAAATGCATTCATGCATTATGGATACCAAATATACAGAAAGTGTTACCTTAACTAATGCATTTACAGTAGGTTACCCATTTTAAGGAACCATGTAACAACGATAAACTTGTATTTGTTACATGTTTATTTAACATTGATTAAGCATTGTAGCCATTGTTAATATATTACTTTGTGTTAACTAGTCAGTCCTTAATGTAAAGTTTTTAAATATTAGATGCAGATTGGATAGTGCCTCTAGTATGCTAGCCCAGTTTACATATTATATAATTAGTGGAAAGTAGGGTGCACGTCTTTTTTCAAAGTTGACAGTTAGGTGATGAAAGTTGACGTTGACTCACTCATGAATTAAACCACAAGATTCTTTGCTAATCAACTTCAAAAATCTTTCTTTGGAATCACAAGGCTCTGTGCGTGTGTTCTTCTCTGAGGTGTCCTTGTTCATAGTTTCATAGTCACGTGATCGGTGACTAGAGCATCATAAATGAGCAGTAAATTTGATTAATCTATGCAGCCCCAATTTAGAAGTCTAGAAGGTTAGAACAAAACTAGTATCCAGGTTAAGAAACCAAGGTGTCTGTGATTATACAACTGACTGGAGAGAACAATGCTGTAAAGAATTGGCCTACAGTAAAGAGTGATTTATGTTTAAAAAGCCTCATTTTTTATAAATAATCGTGTGTAAGTTGTAGTCTTCTGTCAGCACAACAAACAATAAAGTGAATGCATGTTAACCACAAAGAAAATTATAGCTCAAGTGTGACTACAAGCAGCGATCAAGCCAAAGTGCCATCTGTCACCCAGAGTTCCAGCGTACGTTCACATGACCAGCACTGCCAGACAACACACACAGGCACATATACAGGTTGTTAAACAATATAAGAATATAAGGATCATACATATCTGTCTCATGTATCATATATAGGTACATATATGTAATACAAATAAAAGTCCTATATCTATCATATATAGTTCTATGCAAAAGTTTGATTACCCCAGGTAAAATGAATGCACATATACTATCCAGAGCGCTTATAAGGTTGCTAGTGTTCAGTTAGAAAATGTATCCTAGTTAGTACAAAGAGGTTTAAGTTTAAACTTGCCTTGAGCTCTGACACTGCCTGAACAAGGGCCGGTGCTGATACCTAAAAAGAAATATACAGAGTTTAAAAAAATGCACACCCTAGCAATCCCAAGCCTGTGCTGATACCTAGAGAGAAGATAAGTTAGGCTCAGCATAAAAGCAGTACAATGCATTTTGATATATACATCGATTAGTGCTCACTTAAGTGCTTTACAGAGAGATGGCTCTCCAGTCTGCAGACCACAAGAGACTCTGCTGTTCAGACAGCCAGTGGAAGTTCATTCCACCATGTGGGTGCCAGGATAGAGAAGAGTGTAGATGTCTGTCTTCCTTGCATCTTTAGTGATGTACTTGAAACTCAAAGGTCTCCAGGTGCACTCTTGACCATTGCCATACAGTAGTGAGGGGAGGAGGTGAGTGAAGACGAGCCTAGCTGCTACATCCTGGCTATATTATACATATTGGCTTTGAATAAATTTATGAGGTGCCCAGTGACGTCCAGGAGAAATCTAAAACCAAACTTCCACCTTGCTAATTCAAAATCATGTTGTGTACTTATGTATTTAATTTTATTTGTGTAATTGTATATAGTATGTTTACTGGTAAAACGCTCTCTACTGAGATACATGGCTTTAATTGAGTTAGTCTAGTAGAAGCTGTAATCTTAGCCATCAAGAAATGGTTACTGGTTTAATCATTTTAGTGTAATGGAATAATTTAGATGTAGCTTATATGAAAAATCACTTTATAAAGTCAGAGCCCGTGCATGAACACAAGGAAACAAACACAGAAGCACACATCACTGTCCCAGCTCTTTTAGGGCTTTACTCTTATGTACGTTAGTACATCAGCACAGCAGCACTCGGTTTGTGGTGTTCCAAAACAAAATTGTTAAGAACTCGCACATCAAATTCTAATGGCAGAAAGTAGGGAAGTAGACACGCATAGCTCTTCCACATTCTCTCACCTCATTAGGAGACATCTGTTGACAATTTCCATTGACAGCCTAATGAATGGAAGCCCCACAACCTTCAAAGCCACCCTGTAAACCTCACCGAAGACCATCATCTTTCACTGACTTTAAAATTCCACTCACATAGGCAAAAACCAACACAGTTCAAAAGAGAAATGATGATGATGAGGGTTCCTGTAATGACCTCTACATTTCTACACTCATTTTTAATTTGGTTAACCCTTAGAAGTCAAGAGCTGTTTACTAATGCCATTAAAATAGAATTACATTTTATTATATAGTTATAAGTTATACGGTGCATTAAGTCTGTGTTGACCGGTTCATAGGGCCTCCCTTCTGTTGTTTTTGCTTATTTTAATGACAAGAAATGACAAAAAATGTGGCAAAAATAATTAAAAAGGTAAAAGTGATATTTTTCTTTCTCTGAAGAAAGACACCACGGTAGCTTTTCGTCATATTAAAATCACAAATACTTACAAATAAAGATCTTTTAACAATCTAATGTTTAGAATTTGCTATTTGTGTCATAATGTTTTTAATAAGTTACGGATATACTGTTTTAGTAATTCATGTAAAATTAGATCCTGCTTTTGTTATTGCTGAGGGGTTGACTACGTGTTAAATGGGTCCTCTTATACTTTTTTAGTTTTTCTTCTTTTTCTGTGGTGTTGTGCAGCATCTCCAAAGTTGTAAATCCCAAAGTACATAGCAGAGGGAGAAACCCTCTCCCACAGAATACACCTTGTTGGAATTTTAATTCTATTCGCTGTTACAAGGTGACATCATCTCATACCTACTGACTCATTTAGCACACCCAACACATAGAGAGCTAAAACAGTACAAATGTGCCACTCTGAAACATCCTGCTCCAGTCTAACTTACAAAGGTGGGTCAGGCCTGCCTACTTGTTCCAGCTGACTCCGGATACGTTAGGAGGTGGGACTTTGCAAAAAGAGGATGAATACAGATTGAAAACATCGTGTTTTCGAAAAGTTGAAGCATATTAATCTGTTCTATTAAAGCCCAACCATAAAATCATAAATACTTGAAGTATGCAGTATAGGTTCCTTTGTACTATGGCCTTTAAGTGTTTTTAATGGAGAGTTAACTGAGACCTGCTATAAAATCATCCTGGGAAACATGACAAAATAAAATCTGTATTATTCACTCTCTCTCTCTCTTTCTTTCTCTCTCTCTCTCTCTCATTCAGTGCTCTGCTGGAAAGCCTGATCAACCCTCTGCAGGAGCGAATTGAGGACTGGAAGAAAACTGCCAATCAACTGGACAAGGATCATGCCAAAGGTTACTTAAGGATTACAAAGCTATTAGATCTTTAACATCCTCACCAAGAAACATATATTTGTTGTTTGTGTATTTGGGACAATAATAACAAAGCACAATTTTTTATTACATTAGCTTAGACACCTTTAGCATAAAGAAACAACTGGACCATTGTAGTACAAAGCAACATAATTATGTTCTTCAAAGCCTCTGAAATGATAATATGCTGATAAAATAACCTTAACTTCAAAAATTCCACCAAACTGTCTGAATGTGTGGAGAGATTTACTTGTTGCTTGCTTTCTCAGTGGATAAGGACAGTAAAGGCGTACGACTCAGTGAGCTCTAGTGGATTTTTTCTTAGCCTAACATGCCTCTGCCAATCGGTAGAGATGGCACAATCAGGTTCAGTTTAGAACCTTCTTTATGAAAATATAGTTACTTTAAGCTGAGCAGGAAGTTAAAGGGTTAAACATGGGAAAGAAATGTTGGCTGACAGACATTGCCCAAATTCACATATTCAGCATATTCCTGCATATTTCTTGTTGTAGAGTATAAGCGGTCTCGCCATGAGATAAAGAAGAAGTCCTCAGACACAATGAAACTGCAGAAGAAAGCAAGAAAAGGTATGTGACCCTTATTTTGACTGTGGCAAATTTTCAGAGAGGACTTACTCGCCGCTCGGTTTAGTGACATCTTCGGATCATGAAGGTTAAAGAAATACCTCAGCATCCTTCCTCCCGTTCTCAGTCAGCAGCTCATTACTACTGATTTGATGTTGTTGCTGTAGCACCCGCCCACTATCATACATATTCAGTCATCAGGCGTTAGGTCCTTTTGTAAAGACCTGGCGAATACACAGGAAAATCGGAATGACTGTTTGTGGTAATGGACTGTATGCACCGCTGGCATGAATGGAATAAACAAGCCTAATTGCGCACGCTGTTGTAGCAGCCGGGATGTGGGTCGGAACAGCTACAAGAAGGTTACTGCAAACACAGTAGCTTCCCACCACAGCATCTAACCCGCCTTAGTAACAGCAGGAACTTTGAGTCCGGTTGCTATAGCGACAGGTAAAGCTGAATGAATTGTGTTACGTAACCGTACCCTGCTGCCTGGAAGAAGTCTGAGCCTGCTAGAGGAAACTCAAGGACATCACCTCAAGGTGAAATCCAGCAGCTCGGAGCAGCCCGTACAGTCACGTGCCATTTGATTGACAGCCCATGCTTTATGGAGTGTGATTTGACTACAGTGACCCATGATGGACAGCCCGATCTCCCCAGAGTGCCTGATATCTGCTGTCTTAAAGCCGTGGAGACTGGACGGGACAGAGATCTCTCTTATGGTTCTCTGAGCTGAAGCCATTGGTGTTGTAATACAATGCCTCCCCCTTGTGGTTGCTGGGCCAAACTACAGCTCTCTTGTCATTTGTTGAGCCATTCCCCTTCACATCTCAACAGCCAATAATTTACGCTCTTGATAATTCGCTGTGTTACTAGGAAGACTAAACAAGGCGATGGCTTAAAATAGAAAAATAAATGATGCTCTGTTTAGGATTCATTCTATTGTACCCCACATGTTGTTGTTCACATGGTATAATAAGACACCACTTTATCAGCTTTACTTACCGTACGGGTGCGCTTTGTGGTTCTACAGTTACAGGCTGTAGTCCATCTGATGTGTAAGATCCACTCGCACCACCGCAACACTCACTAACACACCACCACATGCAGAGAATGCTGAGAATGATCCACCACCCAAATAAAACCTGCTCTGCAGTGGTCCTTTGGTGGTCCTGAGCATTGATGAATGGGATAAAGGTGGGCTTATAACACATTATGCAATACACAGATAAACTGCAGTCTGTAACTGTAGGACTACAGAGCACTCCTATATGGACTGGAGCAGATAAAATGGATAATGAGTGTAACAACAAGGAGGTGTTCCTAATAAAGTGCTCAGTGTATGTATGTAAGACTGAAGATGCCGTTGTGTTACACCCTATTGAAGTGTATTAGTACATTATGCCTATCTACTGTACAGTGTAAGGAGCTTTATTGTGGTTGGGTTTTGGGGGGCTTTTGATTTGGTTGCTACAGTGGGTTTGCTCTAACAGTCCCAAAGCACTTTGGCCGTGAAATGAGCTGTGATGGCTTCTTTATACTAACCCTAACATGGAGCTCTCCCCCTTCTTCTCTCTCTCTCTCTCTTCTCCTCTTTTCTCTCATGTCTTTTACCCTCTCCTGAATGCCCCTGCTATCCTCCATTCTCTCCATCTCTCTCTCTCTCTCGCTATCTGTCTCCCTATCTCTCTCTCTGCCATTGTCCCTCTATAGAGCTACAGGGTAAGTATGATATTCCCCACAAAGCTGCTTCTCCTTAGGGAACATCTACACTCTTAAAAAATAAGGTGCCAAACAGGTTCTTTGGAATGATGACACAGAGGAAAAACTTTTGGTTTCCTAAAGAACCTTAAAGTAAGAAGTACCTCTTCATAACGGTTTCCTAGAACCCTTACATTAAATAAGGTTTGTTAAACTCTTCTGTATCAGGGGTGTTTAATCCTGGTCCTGATATCTGCCACCCTGAGTTTGGCTCCAACACCAGTCTAGCGCACCTGATCCAGGTCATCAAGACCTTCAGGGGATCTGAGCATCAGAGGCATGTTTATGGATCACTTTCCATGGTGGTTGGATCTCTTGGTAGCATCACCCATAAGAACCCTTTTGGCACCTTCGTTTTGAGAACCTATGGTCTCTCTCTGCATGTCTCTTGTCCTTGCATCTAACACAAACATGGCGACATTCAGAGTTAACGCTAATGCTATTGCACGATGCTATGACCGATTAGGTTGCGCCTCATTACATCAGACTTTAGCTGCTGTCTTTACCTCCTTTTCCCACAATGCCCCGGGGCCTTGCTTTTCTATCTATGCATGACTAGAGGATGATCTCCGCAGTACGCCAGCTGTGTGTGAAGATGCTCTTTTTCTGGATAACCATCTTTGCGTCCTCAGTCAGGGTTGCAAACACGTCTAACAGTTGATATCTTGCATGACTTAACATCCTCGGGGTGTTGGTTTTATTTACCGAGAGTAGAAGGCATTTGGGGGCTGTGTAGTCCATCTGTTTGTCCTCCATCAGCTGTGTAGATGTTAGTCAGAGTCGACTAGTGAAGTCTGTTCTGTGTTCATTGTTCATTTCGTGTGGCAAAAGTGATAATGTTCTTTCCACCCTGATGTCTTCTCTCTTTTCTTTCTTCCCTTGTCTACTCTCTCTGGTATTCCTGCCCTATTTTGCTGTTTATTTGACCCTTTTCCTTCTCTATGTTCCCTCACTCCGTCTAATCCTTGTTTTGCTCTCTTATTCCCACTTTCTAAATGATCTGTTATCCCAACCTATTTCCTGGTCATTGTCCTCCTATTCCCACATTCTTTTTTTTACTACGTTCTTTTGCCATTCCTTCTCCTTCTCTACCTCCTGTTTCTTGCACTCTGCCGCCCCCTGTAGGACGAGGGGACCTTCAGCCTCAGCTGGACAGTGCCATGCAGGATGTGAATGATATGTACCTGCTGATGGAGGAGACAGAGAAGCAGGCAGTTCGGCGTGCCCTGGTCGAGGAGAGAGGGCGCTTCTGCACCTTCATCAGCTTTCTGCAGCCTGTAGTGGTGAGAACCCTGCACAGTGCTGATTATAATATTCATATTTCATGTTGAGTGTTCTTGTTTGATATTGGTGTTCTGTTCATAGAACGAGGAACAGTTAGAGAAACAGTTTATCCTAGGAAACATCCTTATATCATCATGTATGGAATAAATATATTATGTTTTGGGCAAAAATAATCATAAAGCAACCTCTCAGACATGTGCATAGGCAATATGCAATGTGTTTGTAATCATATAATGGCACTCCAGACATCACCTTTCCATGATTCCCATTACCACCATTAATTATAATTCTGAATTGGTGCTTTACTCCAAAAGCACACAGTTCACATCAGGCTACACTCAATAATTATGCTTACATAGGAATCAAATCATAAATAATAATAGAGGAATTCCCCTATTTGTTATTTACATTACATATTGTTAGGTATTATAGTTTTTGGTGACTTGGTGCAGAGGCTAAAGTCAGTGGATTAGAAAGCCTGTAGCATTAAGTTAAAATGTGTGTATATATTTAGATATAAATTAAAATGTTTAATTTGTGGACAATAATATAGTAACATTTGAATCTCTGATTATTCCTCCTGTCAGAATGGAGAAATCGCCATGCTGGGAGAGATCACGCATCTCCAGGCCATTATTGATGACCTCACTGTGCTGACCACTGATCCCCACAAACTGCCCCCGGCCAGCGAGCAGGTACACCACTGCAATCCTCCAGTTCAACACAGCCATGCAGCAAGTGTACAGTGTAACTAAGACTGCAGTGCTTTCCATAATAACATGGACAGGACAGTGACCAAATCAGTAGAATGAATTAGATCATTTGCTTTTAAACTGTCCCAAATGACCCAGCCAAGCTCACAACCGGTGGGCTACATTGGAATCAAGTGTGCATCAAAAATGTAGAGACACAGAATGTGACCATATACATATAGCATAGGGTTGGCACCTTTCAGAAATGAAAATAAGGGACGCCCACCATGGCTCCTCTGGACCATGACCACCATAGGCCCGACTCCTGTGCAGAGGGACACTCACAGCAGTGGCATGTTTTATTTTTTGGTGCGAGTTTTGGGGAGGGGGTTTAGGATTTGATCATTATTGTTAGATTTAGAATTCATGTGTCTGAGACAGACATGTGTATTAGACATTTAACAAATCGCTTCCCGTATTGGTTTAATTGCCAAACAACGATTCCATATTTTTACGGGACGGGTGGCAACCCTACTATAGCATCTAACTCTCTATAATAAGCAAACTAGGGGGCCAGCCTTTCATCTGGAGAATGGTTGTATTGTGTGCAGGAACACTGACATAACAGCTGACCCATCATTCCTTCAGAGCAATTATATCATTGCTAACCAAAAAAGAGGAAATTTACACAAGACCATTCCTAAAACATTCCTAACTTTTAATGTAGGGATAAAGAAGTGTCATTCCATGTGATTTTGGGAGCAGTCCTATTGGTCCTTTCATTAGGAAAGCCATGTTTAAATTATATAGAAAGATATAAAATGGACACACATGAAGATCCTGTTGTTATGGACAAAGATGATATGGTCCTTCTTTACTCCTTCTTCAGATTTTATCCTGAGAGCTACACACTGATCCTAGCAGAAGGCTGACCTTTATATGAGCTGAGCCTCATCTGATCTAGAAATGTGGAGCTCCTCCTATAACAGCCGTTCTGTTGTACCCAACAGTTTTCTAAGTGTGCTGTATAAAAGAGGTTATGTATATACACATTTTAGCTATAGATACTGATGTTCATGTAATATCATTTGTCTGATGGAGAACTCCGCCGTACAGTTTTTATATAATATTTTTTATATAATAAGTATAAAGAACAAAGGACAAAACTCCAGTAGTCTCTTTGGTCATTTAAATAATAGAAAGAAATGGCCAGTTACAGTAAACATCATTTAGATTCAATGTATATAATAGACTAATTTAGATAATAAGATCTTGGGCCTTATGTGTTTGGGTATCCATGGGTAAGGGGATATATACTTATACTCTATGCTGTATGTATGTTTTATGTTCTCCCTTTCTTTTTCTTTCTTTATGATAAAAATAAACAAATTAAACATAAACATAATTTAAAAAGCAGGTCAGTAACTTGGGCTTTAAACGGCACACCAACTCAGCCAGTTATGCTTGATTATTTTATTTATTTTTTTGGTGTGTGCTTGAAGTTTTTAATGTAATTTGAGGCTCTAGATTTTAGATTAAAATGCTTACAGAGCTGATCCTGACTGACATGTCGAGGTGGTCTTATGTAGAATGAAAAACTAATCTCAAGATGTAGCATCGTGTGGGTGCGGCTAATGAGCAGCTTGGTCTCTGTCCAACACTCCTAGCTTACTCCGCCCCTCATATAGAACCAACATCGTTATCCAGTTATTACGTGACGATAACTGAACGAAAAAAGTGTAGCAGACGAACAGATATGTAGAGTATAGAGTCTTTAGTGTCTGTGTAAAGTATAAAGTATAAATGGAGGTAGTGGTAAACCATTTGCTGAGCAAATTAAGAAGATGGCTATTGTCAGCCATACAGACAGTGCAAGTACGAGCAGTATGGGCGGGTCAAGAGGAATGATTACAGCAGCGTTACCCATCATCCAGTTCACATGAAGAGGAGAGAAATATGGCCTGTCATTTATAGATCATTGGAACACCATTGATATGGTATAGCTACTACATGTGTGCTGTTCACCTGTAATACAAGATAAACCTTATTTAAAAGCAAGCACAGATTTAGGTCTCAAAATGATACCCATGCGTGTGTCTGTCTGATTCTCTCTCTCTTAGGTAATAAAGGACCTGAAGGGATCAGACTACAGCTGGTCCTACCAGACCCCTCCTTCCTCCCCCAGCAGCTCCGGCTCTAGGAAAAGCAGCATGTGCAGGTGAGAGGCAGAGATAGATAGTGAAGGAGGAGGGGAGAGATCATTCTCTCTCTAATATTTTCAGTGTTGCTCTTGTACATTTATAGTTTTGACTGTGCTTTATGGGATGTATTTAACCCATACAATCCCACTGTTCAGAATATTGGCCATGTGTTTGGAGTTTGTAGACCTCAACCTGCAGCTGTTAATGTGTTTTGTATGGAGCGATGAACTATAAATGTTATTGGCTGCCCTGGAGTTGTATGATTGATCACATGGCCAGAACCATGTATTTATGTATTTAGGAATAAACCAGGGAAAGAGTATTCCTGCCTTAAAGCAAGGAAGAGATGCCATGATACAGCTACAACTACCATTTTTGGTATGCATAACATTTAAAGGTCTATTATTGACACGTACTGGCACATGTATATAACAGGAGATGCGAACGTGTGAACAGTGGTCTTAGTTGTGACTAATGGGATGCCACAGTGGCAACTAAACTGGCCAATCGGCTCATATTACGGGCAGCCACTTAAAACAGAGTGCCTTTACGTAAATCGGTTTTTGAAGCACATTAACAACTACAGCCATTCAGAGTGGGCTTTAAGTGAAATGCTTAATGAGAAACTTCCCCACTCTGATCCCATTACAGAGGTGGTGTTAGGAACCAGGTGTCTTCATTTAATGCGTTTGAATATTCCTTACTGAGAGATATTACTTAAAGTTAACGTTTGTATGGAAGTAAAACTGCTGCATTGCAGATTTTGTGACCCCTGGTTCCTGTCACCTCTGTAAAAAACTCTATAAGAAACATTTCACATCAAACCTGACGTCTCAGTGACTGAAAGACAGGACTGTTGGAAAGTACACACTTTGTTGCTGTCCATCACTGCTGAAGAGTGAAATTAATGTATATCACTGGGACAAATGTGGGATTGAATGGGTTAATTTTGCTTCACTTGTGCCTCAGTGTGCGTGTGAATGTGTGCGTGTGAGGAGATTTCGGCTAAACTGGCGCTTGCATGTCTGCCTACCTGCTGCTCCGGCCCACACACTGTGCTCCCTCCGTCTTTGTATTTCTGAAGAGTGTTCCTGGTGTGTGATCCTGTGCCTGTCTTTGTGCCCATAACAAACCCAAAGTGCATTAATGACCCAGCATGAGCGGTGCACTCTGGCCGTATCAATCCATAACTATTTGTGAGGACCTGCTGCTGCCCGTGGGCTGTCCACGTGGGCAGGTAATCCACTATAGTCCTGTCGATTTCGAGGCAGATAATTCTACCTGTATGCCGTTTGACAGATGATTTATCGAATACAGTTCAGGGACCTGTTGTAGGTCGAGTACTGTCTGTGATCCCTCAAAGACTGATCTCCACTTAAGCTCCTGAAAAAACGGGTATCTGGAAATAAGAAATTTGAAAGAGCCCATGACATGGAAAACTAAAATAAGAGGTAAACACTGTACTGGCCACACCTCACGTAGTCTACACAGAATGTGCATGGAGACTAAGCTACCAAAACATCATTTTAAATTCATCATGGTTGTGATGTAACAACCATGGACGCATTTACATGGGCCCGCCATTCAGCACACCCTGTCATGCTGAGTGATAAGGAGCTTTGCTAATGCAGAGTTACTGAAATGTTGGGGAGTGAGAAATAAATGTTGCCCCTTTACTGGTTGTTGTAAAGTAAATGAATGAATGCCGCCTTTCCAAAAGATTCACACATCCAAAAATGAGGCCTGCTTAGGCATATACACTTAACACAGTTTTCCAGACACCCTAGTTTGTATTTGATCAACCAAGGGATGTTTAGCTGAAGCTATGAGGCTAATGCTACTAGCAAACAATAGATGTCAATAGTCACCCAAATTGTTTCCATAAATATATTACTAAAACTAGGTTTAACTTACCTGAACTGTATCCAGGTCTTCATCTTCGTGGTTAGAACACAGCATGACTAACACTGAACTATAAACATCAACTAAACTTCACAGCTTAGCTGAAAGCTGCAGGCAGGGACTTTAGACATCAGGTGCAGAGTTCTGACTCCCCTTCGTCTGCATGCACATCACACAGGTATATATTTGAGTAGTTCTGTAATTAGTACTGCAAGTAATACAGTGTCATACAGTAATACAGTGTATATCTGGATACAACGTCAGCACCACCATAAGGAAGGCCTGGGTGCAGTTTAAGGAGGCTTGAGAGCAGTTTTGGGGATGTATGACAGCAAGCGTGTTTTGGCTGATACTGAAGAACGCTCTTTAAAACTATTCCTGTAACAGTGTTAAAGTTAATCCAGCCTGATGCCTGCTGAGGTGCACTGCAGGGCAATGAATCAGAACTGGGTTATTTACATACATGAGAGCTACGGTTAATATAGCTTCAGTAAGGAATGAATCTGGAATGAACATGGATTGTACAAGAGAATTATGACTGCCTGCTTCACATAAACCATGCTAGCAATATAAGTGGACTTCAGAGAACCAAAAATAAAATACCAGAAACATATGGGGCCTTAGAATCTGTTATGCTGAGCTCTCCAGGCGTTATATTTCAGCTACAACTGAACCCATTTATAAAGCACTGAAAGCTCTCCATCTAGCTGTGCTGTGTGCATCTGCTGTGTTGTGTGCATGTGTGTGGTGGCGTGTGTGCGTGTGTGTGTTTTCTAGTAGCCTTGCATGGAGGCAGAGGAAGCGTCCTTTTGTGGACTATGGACGCACCTCATGCTCTCCATGCCAGGCCCCCTGTCCTGTACTGTCAGCCCATGCCTGGATGTCTCTCGTTCTCACACTCTCTCCAACCTGTGTCTTCCATCTGCCTCTCCCTCCTGCCTCCAAACCCCTGCTCTGAACCCATCACCTTTCCAAACACATGATTTGTCTCCATCTTTTGAAATCTGACATTTTCTTCTTCATGACTTACGGACCTCCATCCCACCCCATGTAAACTTCATTGTAAATGATATGAATCATCCTTCTTATCCCCCCCTTGCACTCATTCTTACGTTTACTCCCTTTCTTTCCATGCATATGATTGATCTCCATGCTCCTTTTATTTTCTCAACCTTATAAACCTCCGCGTTTATGTCCTCCATCCTTTATGTCCTTCCTAAAAACCCTACACACTTTTCCCTCGCTTCATCTCCATCATTCATGCTTTTGGGGCCCTCGCCTCCACCCTTTCAACCCCCCACCATCCTCTCCACACCTTTCATATCCTCCTCGGCCCTGCAGCAGTGTGAACAGCGCCCACAGTAGCGCCTCTCGCTCCTCGGGAGGCTCTCAGACTCACTCACCCAGTTCGTCCTGTCGCTACCGCAGCCTGGCCCAGCCACCACCAGGGGGTGCTCACCGCCTCAGCAGTGTCTCCTCCCACGACTCTGGCTTCATCTCTCAGGATGCCAACGTCTACTCCAAGCCCCCCTCGCCCATGCCCTCGGACATCACCAGCCAGGTATTGCCTTCACTTAATATTGCAACTGATATTTTAGAATTCATTTTAACTAATAATAATAATAATAATAAAAGTTATAATAATTTAATAATAATAATAATAATAATAATAATAATAATAATAATAATAATAATTTATTATTATTATTATTATCATCCTTATTATTATTATTATTGTTGTTATTATTTATTATTATTATCAATATTAATATTAATAAATGATCAATTTAAATGATAAAATTTAGACTGATATGGTCAATATTGAGCTACACATGCTGAAGCAGTGTCCATCAGTATGCAACATGCCAGGCGTGTCTGCATGGAGTAATCCATCCCATGCGTCATGAATATTCTCACAAAGTGGAAGTGGAGTGACACCAAGCCTTCTAGACATGTGACCCACAACAAACTATTCATCTTGGCGCTGACCACGGTGCTGAAGACCATTCTGAGTCACTCTTTAACAGTCTAGCACAACACCATTGCTGTCTTTGACAATGTTGACATGGTGTTAAGGGCAGCCATTGTAATGGTCTGTGTGCGTGTAGTCCTGCGAGTGCAGCCATCTGCCAGTGGTCCTGCAGGATGACTCATGTTGGAACCATCCTTGCTTACATCACTTATGAAATGATCACTCATTTCACAGTGATCATTTCACAATCAATCACGATATCAAACCTGTCCACCAAGTTTCATTCCTGTCGGTTGAGTCCTTCTAAGTGCACCTATCTGTTTTGACGATGAGTGTATACAGTTATACGGTTTTCTTCACATCTTCCATTATACCTCATACGCATATTGACTGGATACTGAATGAATAAAGTGTGGTCTGTTTAAAGACACTGTACCTAATTTACCTCTTGGACTGCCTGAATGTCTCAAAATCTAAATTCTAGGGGCCCTAAAGATAAATTTAGTAGGAAATGATTCCGCCTGTTAAAGGAAAAATGTCCCCTTAAATACAGGTCTATAGAAAGAAATCTCGTATGTGGAGATACTGTTTACTTATTCTATAGTAAGTAGGTGGTATGTAAGGGAATGATGGCCCATTGACGTTCTTTTCTCTCTTTTCTTTCTTCTGTAGAAGTCGTCGAGTTCAGCGTCCTCAGAGGCCTCTGAAACGTGCCAGTCAGTGAGTGAATGCAGCTCTCCTACAACAGTAAGTGCACCCAGATCCACAGAGGCTTTTTAGCATGCGTTGTTACTCTATTTCAGTCATAGCATGCATATACAATACATATCAGTGCACTCTACATCCATGACATGATATCTAGTTATGACAGCTGAATGTTTCTCTTTTGCTTGTTGTCTGAAAATGTGCTAATCCTATTTGTGTTAACCATTATTAATACAACATGTATGTCAGGGCTGCAACTAACAATCACTTCTAAAATGGACAAATCTATCACCTAATGGAACAATAGTGCCTTCTGTACTGCTTCTCTCACCTCAGCATCCCCAGCATTCAAAGGCTGTGCTGGAAATAGCATACTGTGTACTGTACACTGCATACTGTTCTGTATGCAATTTCTATATAGTGGTATGCAGTATAGTGTTCAGTATGACACACCTAACATCCTATATCATGTACTGTACTGTAAGGTGGGGTGTGGCTAGGGCTAGGTTGTACCAACATCAGGGTGTGAGCTAAGTAAAGGTATTTGCAAAACTGAGCGAGTGTTGCAACCATTCAATCATAATCATGGTTAAAGTTAGGATTAGGGTCAGAATTGGGTTTCTTGGCAACAACCCAAAGGGGGAAAACACCCACTATCACTCTGCATGGACACAGTTAATATGCTAGCAGTATATCGCTGCTGTTGGAACAAAACCTCAGAATCTCCAAAATGGTTACTTTACATGAAAATGGAAAAAAAATACTTTACTTTTAATGCAAGTCAATAGAAACAAAATAATTGTGCCCCATTTTTTCATCCATTTGTAACCATAATGCAGTAGAAGCCACATTCCCTTTAAAATGTATCTACTATATAGCAAGGTGCCAGATTGACCAGTTAAGTCACACCTATATACATTATAGAGCAGAGGTCACCAACCTTATGGTTACAGCCTGTGGCTGCAGGTTTCATTCCCGCTCAGCAGGAGTTTTGTTTCATATACCTATTTATTTGTCTAAAGGCAGCTGATTAAACCTATGGAACCAGGCCTCTTCTGCTTGGTTGGAACAAAACCCTGCAGCCATGCTGTCCCTTTGGTGGTAAGGTTGGTGACCCCTGTTATACAGCATTAGAGAAGGCTTTTGTCTTTAAAGCAGGTTGCTGAGTCAGGAGGTGTTGCGAGTCACCAGGCAAATCCTGAAATAATATTTTAAAGGGAGGTCAGGTCAGATTTTTCTTCAGCACATGCAGTTACACATTTTCACCAGAGAGGTCCAAAGCCCCAAAACTTACAGCATAACAGGAAGTAAATAGTGCTTCCCCATAATTGACATCATCGCTGATTGATCAGTTGTTGACTTGTTGCTGCAGTCCTAATATGTGTTCAGTAAATACATAAATCCACTCCACTGACATATTGATGTAACAGCTGAATGTAAGCTCAACGGAACGAAAAATTAGTCACTTTTGCCTCAAACGGGCCTATTCAGTGGTAAACACCTTCACAAGCACGGATAACAGCTGTGATTCAAGCTGGCATTGACCGGACAAGTTTCTAGATGTAGGCCACATCAATGTTCAGACACCCTTACGTCAAAAAAGTGCGCAATTGGGTCAGATTTGGTGGAAGCCTTCCCTGGCACAGTTCTGAGGAGAATATTCTGTAATTTTCTGGGATTGTAGCCACTACTGGTAGACCTGTATGACCGCACGCTTCCATACACCTGCAGATTCAGCTACATCCCTCACACTAGGGTCTTTGGCACGCCCAAATGCAGGCACTCCTTTTAGCCCATCATTAACATCTGCTTTGGAGCCATTTTCCACACATCGGACGAGACATTCACTGCACCTTACCACCACTTCTCAAGCCTGAATCCTGGCGCACACCCCAGCTGCAGGAGCCTGAAGTTACTACCACTTTTAACATGCAAGGTGACTCATTTGTTGTCCGGTGAGCTTATGTAATGAACTGCAAATGTGGATGGGCTGTGGCACAGAGTGGGTGCTCTCTCTCTCTCTCTCTCTCTCTCTCTCTCTCTCTCTCTCTCTCTCTCTCTCAGCAAAGCACTTTTCCTTCTATCTGACTCTCTTATGATCATCATACCCCTTTTACCCATGCAAGGAGGCAGCCCCTCCAGTCCCGGGTCACAAGGGGGAGGGGCTCTGTGGCTACTCTGACCATCTCGATCTTGTCTCTCCGTTCCGCAGTTTGGCTCGTCCTTCGCTACCTTCCGCCCTGCTCTCTCTCACACTGGCTCCATCAGGCCTTTCTCTGTCATACTTCCTGCGTCCCCACCCTATAACCGCTCCCCTGGATCCAACACTTCCTCTCCCACATCCAAGGTTCCTTGCTGGAAGGTTTGTTTCCATGGGCACTTTTTCTTTGCAGAATTTTTTTGTTTGTTTGTTTTTATTTATTCATTTATTTTATTTGTTTATTTATTTATTTTGCTTTGTCCGTGTATGTGTGTGCATTCGTTTTGCCTGTCCTTAATAATGCGTATTTACAATTGTCCTGCTTCAATGTCATTTCCTGCTTAACTTCATTCATTACCTCATTTTGCTCCTTAACACCTTTTTCTGTTTGCTGGATCCTGGTTTCAAATCTCTGCCTCAGAGATTTGCTAAACTGAGCAGGCCAAGGACGGTACCCGGGTAGTCCCCTTTGAGTTCAGTCAACACATAACGCTGTATTGGCCAGCACCAAAAGCACACACCTACGATATACTGAGAAAGGACGCTCAAACTGCTGAATAGTGGGCGGGTCTTCCCTCTCGTTTGAGAGAGAACTAATTCTGTTCAGTGTTTAGATGTGCCATAACCACTCTGATTTCTTCAGGACTGGTCCAAGGCAGGTCCACATGAGCAGCCATTAGTCAACACGCTCCAAAGGAGGAAGGAGCCCCTGGATAGGCTGAGGGAGTCAGAGGCATCACCGCAATCACAGGGCTATGCTGGGGTCCATCCTGAAGACCCTCAGAGGCAAAGGATGACCCCTGCTACCATAGCGGCTAAGGTAATATTTTGAATGACAAAACATCAAATTAAAAATCACATTATTTTAATCTTTAGCAGAGATTCTCTACATGTCTCTGGTCATATAGATAAGTCACTCAAGGTAGTGAGCCACACTTAAAGGAGCAATATGTAGATTTTTAGTTTTAAAAATTCCAGAATTAAATAAAGATATCATCATAATGTGAAAAAAAATATAACAGCAATGACAATATGTCAAAGGCATCGGTGTATCGTGTTGTAAAGATATCTTCTGAAGTTAGCATGCTAATCAGCTAGCTCCAACATGAGATTATGTAGAAGCAGCGCTGAGCTGACTGCGTTTTGTAATCTCTTGCTAATCACGTTGAAGGTGCTACTCCTGGTTAGACCATTCAAGGACAGTTAGCCCACATGTAGCTTACAATGGCTGACGCTTCTGCCCACTTGTGTCAAGAACCCATGTTCGGTAGTAAACAAAAAGAAGTGAGATAAACAGAAACAGAATAAGACTTAACATTGCCGTTGACATTGCTTTCCACCACTGGAGCTGCAGTCTTCTATACGTTGAGGTAGGAGGAGGAGGTAGTGTGCATTTCCTGCCGAGATCTTGCCCCCTACTGTTTGGAATACGAATTCAACCAGTATCATGATCTTACACTTTGGTCCTTAAAGGGATTATATTATATTATATTATATTATATTATATTATATTATATTATATTATATTATATTATATTATATTATATTATATTAAATTATATGTATATTATATTATAGGTATATTATTTTATAGGTATATTATAGGTGCTCTGCTTATAACAGCCCTTAAGAATGGGGACAACCGCTGTCATGCGCTGCCCTAAATGCCTTATAACACTTTTATACACCACTGATGAAATTAAAAAATGTTTAATACAATGTTTAATGTTATTATTAATAACCACAATGAACAATTATTCCACTAAGCATTATACTTCAGTAGCCTGTGGCTGTGAAGCAACATAAGGGTTACAGAATATTACAGCTCTATATGTTTAAATAACTTAGAATATTAATATGTCCAGATGTTCAGGGTCCAGCTGCCTGAATGCATCTTATTGTTAAGTTTGTTACAGCTGATAAAAATGCATGATAATGGTTTGTAAAGCATTCTGGGAACACAGTGCGTAGTTTCAGGACTGTTAAGCAGCTCTGAATGAACATTTTGACCGGAACAGCCCAGCACAGAAGTGTGGTACTTATATTTGAGATAGAACAGCCTGTTCAGCTTTTGTGTAGCTATTTCTGGTATTTGTTTGAGTGAAGCTGTGTGTGTCACAGCATGGTGAGGAAGTGTCTCCAGCGGCCAGTGACCTGGCCATGGTGCTGACGCGGGGCCTCAGTATGGAGCAGCAGAAGAGCAGCAGGGACTCTCTCCAGTACTCCAGTGGATACAGCACTCAAACGACCACACCATCATGCTCTGAGGACACTATTCCCTCCCAGGGTAACACACATACACACACCTCTTTCAGGCTAGGATAGAAAGTGATCTTTCTAACAGCCTGTTCTTATTCTGAATAATATTCTGAATCATAAACTAAATTGTTCATTTCCATAGACAGCGGTGTATCATACAGTGTCAGAATTTTTTTTTCCAGTTTTTCATTTTTCTCCATCTTTCCTCCACTACCTCAGGCTCTGACTACGACTGCTACTCTGTAAATGGAGATGCTGAAGCTGACGGTCAAACCGAATTTGACAAATCCTCCACCATCCCTCGCCACAGTAACATCGCTCAGAACTACCGGCGCATGATCCAGACCAAGCGTCCCGCCAGCACAGCCGGCCTGCCCAGCGGAGTGGGTGCTCAGGGCGGCCCTCCGGGTGCCAGCGGTGGTGGAGGTGGGGGTGGCGGGGGGCCGGGCACTCCAGGTACTGCTACCATCCGCCGGACGCCCTCCACTAAACCCGGTGTGAGACGCACCCTGTCTAATGCGGGCCCCATCCCAATACGCCCACCGATAGTGCCGGTTAAGACCCCCACTGTGCCCGACTCTCCCGGCGGTGCCTACCCGGGGCCTCCAGCCCGCGTGGGGAGTGAGGAGTGCGTGTTCTACATGCCAGACGACGCCTCTCCTAGTGCTATGGAGTATGTTAAGGCATCGCCCAAGCGCCTGAGCCTGCCCAACACAGCTTGGGGTGCGGGGGCTGTGGAGATGAGCGTTTATGGCCAGCCTGGAGAAGAGGACCAGCTGCTGGCCGCCAACCGTCACAGCCTGGTGGAAAAAATCGGCGAGTTGGTGGCCAGCGCCCACGCCCTGGGCGAAGGTCAGTTCCCCTTCCCTTCCCTCCCTGACCGGCCCCCTCCTGGACCGGAGGCCCAGGCTGAACCGCAGGAGCCCCAGGAGGGCGAGGACATGCTGGTGTCCATCCGTCGCGGCGTGCGGCTGCGCAAGACCGTCTCCAACGACCGCTCAGCGCCGCGCATTTTGTGATGGCTCCATGAGGCAAATCACGGGGGAAACAAACACTACACATTGTGGACTCTGTAGAGAATGACCTATGAAAAAGAGGATTAAAAAAAAATCTAAAGTAAATGTTTAAAGAAGTCGTTAGAATTAAATACGTGATGAAATGATAAATAACGATAACAAAAAAAAAGAAGTAAAATGCTAAATAACAACAGGCTCAGGCCACTATAACTCTTTAGCGTGTCTGGACGCATGTTTGTCTTATTAACACCACCCAATCACGACGGGATTGTAGTCAGACTGTAGCGAGACGCTGGGCGGCTGAACGAAAGAGGGACAGGGACTTTAAGGGGGTCTGAAAACAAAGGCCCTGTATTGTAGAGGACTGACCAGTCCTGTACAACACCAACCCTCTAAATGTGGACCCCAGGAGTCAGTGCTGGAAAAGCTCATGTAGGGAGAGGAGGAGGTGCTGTACGCCCCACCCCCACCTCCAGCTCACAGGTATTACACTGCCATTCTGAAAGCAAGGATAACAGAGTTGTTATTGTGCGTTCATCCTGGTCCGTGTGACTGCCTGTCAGGCTTGAGGTGAGCGGGGCTCTGCTGCAGGTCAGCTTGTGGTTCTGTAAGGGGGGCGGGGCTCGTCTTCTATTCGTTGTTCTCTCTTATCTTTAAGCAATTAATCTTAATCCCAGATCCTGATCCAGAACGTGTGCGTGCGTCAGGTGTATGTATTTTGTAGACTAAAAAAATGCCAATATAATGTGGAGCAATAATGCTTTTCTTTTTTTTCTTTTTTTTTTTCGTTGGTGAAGGAAAGAAGGAATCATGAGAGTAGCTTTGCTGTAGGTTTCTTCAGCCTGACCAGTGTGAGCTTTGTTAGTAATGGCCATATTATGAAAGGGGAACAAAGTGAAGAGGAGGAGGAGGAGGAGGAGGAAGAGCAGCACTTTTAAAGATGTAGTATTCACGTTGACCACAAGGTGTCACTGTGGCTGCACTGTGCAGAGAGGAGAAGATGCACTTACCCTAAGGGATGTAGAAAGCAAACCGGAGAGGGGAGAAAGAGGGAATAAGGAAGTGAAGTGTAAAAGAAAGAATGCGATGAGGTGGTAAGCTAGTAAGTTATTTTTTATGCTTTTGTTGTTTTTAAGTGTTCAAATTTGAGGATTTACATAGAACATATATATATATCCGCTTCATGAATTGGGACATCACGTCTCAAACCACAGCCCCCTGACTTAACTGTACGTGCTGTAGGTGGGTCTATGAGCTAAGATGAAGGCACAGACCTGGTCGGGAAGAGCTTGAGAGGGACCTGGTGTGGAAAAGTAAAAAAAAAAGGAAGGAAGGAAGATGAGAATGAGGCCGAAGAAGTTGGGAGGTAGAAAGAATGATCTCCGGCAAAAGGAAAGCAGTCTAGTTCTTTCTAACGTGAGCATTCCACTGCCTGATATGGAACCTAGGACTTACGAAGTAAACCACTTTGGCTTTTTATGACGTACGGTGTGAAGACATCCTGTGAGTACCCATTTTAGAGTGTGAGATAAAAGGATGATCATGGAGTAGTATATAGGTGGCCAAAAACACTGTTTTAGTCCCGTAGTATCTGTCTGTGAGTGACTTTCTGTGCTCCCATGATTCATTATAACCCCTGCCGTCTCGCATAGCTCTGTCGCTCGAAAATGACCACTACGTGTGCGACTAAATGGACACTTAATGATATATTTTTTTTTTTGTTCTTGATTATTTATTTTGCATAAATAGAGCACTCTGTTTTAGGAATGCCTGTAGCTAATTAAAAAGGAAAAAACAAACAACGTGTACCTGCTTTGCAAGAGGAAGACTGTGCCAGAATGTTTGATCCTTTGCTAGGAGCGAGTGGAGAGGGGGACCGCAGCATAGTACTGTACGCCAGCCACAGTGAACACGACCACGAGGTCAGCCCACGGAGACTCTTCCAGAAAGCACAGGTCATAACTTTGTATATATAGTCACATATATACATACATTGTACTGTAAAAGAAGGTGGACAGTAACTGTACTACTAGCCTCATCGCAACAATAACACAATGTCTCTGACACAAAAACTGTCCTGGAGAAAAGCAAGTGGTAACGGGGGTATGACAGCAATATGGCAGAGGAGAGGAAATGATCATGTCTAACAATTAGATATCCAGTACCTGTATACTGTTTCTTCAATGTGCAACGTGCTAATTTAATATGGTCTTGGTTTCTTTCCATGCTGTTATGTTTCAGTCTGACTTTCAGATGAATCAGTGAGTGAGAGAGACGAGGAAACGGGAATGAGAGAGAGAGAGAGAGAAATGTATCCAGCAGTGAGTACGACATGTAGCCAATAGTGGGAAATGACCGAGTATGTAATGTAAAGCATCATGCAGTGATTTGAACAGACTATTAGCTTTCTCTATCAGAGCTGTCAGATTCCATGCAGGACCACGACTCAGCACAGTTAAGGAGTTTCCCCTGCACAACTGATATCCGGGCTCCGCCAAAGCATTGTGGTGTTCTTATGTACCACAGTTACTGTGAAGTCTGTGGGTGAGGCACAAATAGGCCTTTTCTGCAATGTTAGAACAGTGGTTCCCCACGTTTCGGGAAGTCTCAGAGTTCCTGAGGACTGCTTTGAGAACCACTGTGTTGGAGCAGGAGAAACACCAAGCACAGCACCAGTGTGTAATGAAGATGCTGACATCTCCTTTGCAGTAATTTCTGCCGTGATGTCATACGCTGATATGACAGTTTGAAGACTCTATGCTGGAAACGGAAACAGAAAAGTAGTAGCCATATTTCCATCCACTTTAAGTGATGGTAAAACAAAACATGAAAACAAGAAACCGAGAAAAATGCTGTGGTGTAATGAGCATTAAATATGAGCAAGACACTGCAAGCAAACAAACAATAGAGGTCGCTCATACGCACAAGTGTTTCAGCATTTTAGTACTAGTCTAAAGAATCCTGTTGGGAATTGGTTAACACCTGGGAAATTAGCATTCTTAGACCAAACGTTCCAAACTAAAGACTGCAGCTCCTATGTGATTACATTACATACAGGGGTTGGACAATGAAACTGAAACACCTGGTCACCCATAATGTTGTGTGCATTGCAATATTTTGAGCAAAACTGTGCTCTTACCTGCTAACTGAACCTTCACACTCTGCTCTTACTGGTGCAATGTGCAATTAATGAAGATTGGCCACCAGGCTGGTCCAATTAAGCCATGAGTCGTCCCACACTAAAATGACAGGTCTTTCAGTTTCATTGTCCAACCCCTGTATGTACAATACTGTGACTAAGCTGCTCTTCCAAGCAACTTCTGCCAGAGAGGCTATAAAGGGATAGACTGGTTAAAACAAGAATACGGATGCTCATAACGCTCAACATGGCATCCATTTATCCCTTCAGGAAAAGAAGCGACTTGCTTCTCGCAAACAGGGATGGGTCAACCAGAGCCATGTATAGAGAGAGTCGAGTCAATGGAAGTTCAAAATGCTTCACGGTCATATGAGTCACTTAGTCTTCAGATAGGATAAACCTAAAAAGGGAGAACGGCAGTTTTTGGTAAATAGTAATCATGCATTTATCTGCATCCTACATTTAATCCCAGTCATGTTTTTAATTACTGTTCAAAAGTCAAAAACATGCCTACTATTATCCATCCATATTATCAGCGATGTGTTACAAAAATAGCTAACTATCTCCCTCGTTATACCGTTAGCTCATTAGCTCCAAAATGGATATCCATATTTGACTTCATCCACCCACTACATGCCATGTTATATCTAGTATTAAACTCTTCATGCAAATATCAGATTTAGAAGCCTGTGTCTCTTTCCACAGAATTGGATAAAACCGCATTAAGAAAAGGACATTAACACTGAACATGGTTAAAGTGGTTATTGCTATGTGGGGTTAACCTTATTCAGGGTCCGAGCCCAATCTGTTAGCCGTTAATGTTCTCTAAATCTACCAGTTTAATGGGGGATAATCCACTAACATGCTTTAATATCGTCACTGTCCAAAGAAAAACAGGTATCTCCAAAATGGCAACTTTAGAGGAGAGGCCATAAACCTCATTTAATTTGAATGGAAGTCAATGGAACCAGACGTCTTTCAAAGTCATTTTGGGCCATTACTGTTGGTCCATACCTCATGAAATTTCTACAGAGTGTAAACAGCAGCTCATGTGATCAAATGAGGCATAAAAGTAAAAATCAACAAAAATGGAGATACATGTTTTTCATTGGACAGCGTATTTGAAGTCTTTGTTCTTGAAAGTGCATTACGAATGCTCTATTCCGTTGCACCTCTACTGCGCTGCTATGATTCTCTGCTAACTTCCAGAAACTATTGAGGGATTCCAGGATCTGCCATTGCTCTAACACATGGTCCAATGGCAAGAACAGAGTTGATGCGACTATCTCTCTACCGGGCTCTGGGGTCAACTATGTCGCAGCATAGCCGGGGAAAGCCTTTTGAACTGGAGATCTGTATAAGCATGTTAGCCAAAGCTTTTTTTTCATTAATGAGGCAAATTCTGGCAGTGATATTAAATATGTTATTAAAACAATAATTTGAGATACAGCTAAGTATTTTGGTCTTTCCCCAAGAGACTACACCAGAGAGAGAAGTCTGGCCTTGTATGCCTGGAAATAACTGCCTTGCGGTGTTGCCAAGATGGTCACTGTGTGAACAGACGCAGCAAAGAAATTGGCTGCAGGGAAACATGGTGCATTAAGTTTCTGTGTGCATTTACTGGCAGATATCGCTCAGAGAGCAGCATTGCACAGTATCTTACTGCTAGTACGCAACTGTGCATTGGATCAGACCCAGCACAGGCAACAAATTGGATGGAGACTATTGTCACCATTGAGCTAATTCTCCGGTCACTGAATAGGCACAGGTAAAGAGGTGACACGCTACCCGTCTCTCTGTCCTCACTGACATACCTTTGCCAAATTTTGTATCATTTATCATTTCAGTCATATCCATGGTACCGCGTGCTTGTTAAAATTCTTGCTTTATGCATTATTCATACTCTGCCTTATTATAAGCCAGCGGTCAAATGCCAAATTTGGTACCAGAAGTGTGACTGCGCTCAGATGCTAAAAAAAAAACAAAACTGCACTGCGACTGCATCTGTAAGGCCGGCGCGACACTGTTTCCATGAGAGAGGCTAATGTAGCTACTGAAATGACTCTCATTAATATTAATGTTTACATGCTGATGAATTTGTTCTTGCCTCCTTTTGCATGTGCTCCTACTGGGCTAGCTGAAGTTAACATAACTTGAGCACAGCCTCGATGGAGGGAGCTGGGTGATGGAGTGTATGTTTGCTCTCACCCCTGCTGGTCAGAAGGCCCCCTAACGCATTCATTACAGTGAAGAGAGTGCAGCCATTTACTTTGCCTCTATAACATTTTAGACACCAGGCACACGCTTGCCTAACTCCATAAGCAGTACCGTGGATTTCAATGCCTTGGATATAAACTACCAAGCCATCTTCCTGTGTACATAGAATAGGCTACGCTCTGTAAAGCACAGATCATAAGCAGTTATTAGCAGAATTAGCCAGGTCATTTCTCGTAGGGCCATCGCTGTAAGGGATGGGGCTGGATTTTCCAACGTTTGAACAGTCATGGAAGTAGGAATAAAACAGATGTGTTGCAGCATCTGGCTAAAGGCTAACACACACTGGGCACTGCAAGGTTGTATCTGGTGTCAGGTATCAAATGGTATAGCACAGCAATAGCACATACACAGCCTGGCCAAAAAATGATTTTGAAAATAAGCACATAACTGAACACCTTCGATTGGATAATTATCGCAGTGATTTTTATGTTTTAGCTGTCAGATGGTCTGAAAATGTTTTTAAGATTTACCCTATCCAGTGCTAGGTTCTGTGGTTGCTGCAGTTGGTCCCGTCTATGTCCAGAATTGTAAAGTGGCAATACACTGGCAACCTGGACGTACCCAAAGACCAGGTTATCCCATTAATGGAATAATCTTGGCATGTTCTGGGACAACAATGCTCACTGGGCAATTTTCACACATTAGCAGTCCTGACCTTAGCCCCATTGAAAGCCTTTCGGAAGTGCCAGAGAAGATTTTACTAAATGGTTTGACTCTCCCCTAATCAATACTTGATCTCTGCCAAAAATGAATGCACCTCTGGATGCAGTGCAGTGATATTGCATAAGGTTGTCGAAACACTGGCACAGCTAAAAATGGCCGAACAGACAATTAAGTCTCTCTGCTGCAGATCGTGTAGGAAGTGCTAAAACCTCGATTTCCAGCTACAGAGTACAATCTGAGATACAGTGTTACTAGCCTAGCAACATTAGCTCAGGTGGCATTCAATTAGCGTTTGTTTGGTATCTTAAGTACTTCAGTCTGGCTGCTGCTTTTCTTGGTCATCTATTATGGATTTGTGGTCTGGGGTTAATATAGCGCAGTCTCAGAGATCTCTCTGGTGGCTGATGTGTCCAGTGTGCGGTTGCCTTGTAGCCTTAGGAGTCCTGTACTTCTTATATGTTTCAAAGACTTACAAATTCGAATATACTGTTTAACTGAAATGCCCATCCCTAATAGCTATATAGGCTTCCATGCTAGTTTGCCAGTGCTGTCACGTTTCTATAGATACTGTACATGCTAGTCCATTGTAGTTGCTTTCATCTGGACATTAGATAATAGCTCCAAGAAACCACGTGTTTTCCCGTTTCACAATGCCTTTTCTGTTTGCATTTGTTCTTAACGAAAAGGAACCCACGAAAAACTGTATTTTCACAGCCTTCAGCCGTAATTGCAAAATTAATTGCATCAGCTCCAGAACGGTCCGAACTCCTGCACAGCTGCATGCATGTTCATATTAAATCGATTCTGGGCTTGCAGCGATGTAGAAGAGCCAGGCTGAAAATAACACCATTAGCATACAGCAGGAACCCTTCATAAGAGCTGCCATTTTGTTTATTGCTAAATGAAAATGCCTATTTGAGGAAATTAGTTGCATAAATCCTGCAGTTTGCTACTTATTTAGTCCAAAAAGCTAAATAAGAAAGCCAGCATTTGTTCTTTGTGTTCTACTTTATGCTACCAGGTATTAACTCGGGTAAAGGAACCAGCTGGAGACCTTCATGATAACGTAAGCGTGTGCTGTAGACATGACTCGTCTAAGACCCGAACTGAAGGTTGTACTGCATCCCCAGCTTTGCCTCTTTCATCTCATTGGTCCTGCATTGTTCTGTTTTTAATGTGTCTTGGCTGGGCCTGGTTCTGGCCGGAACACATGCAACACCCACTCAGTCTCACCCACACAAGCTCTGTTGTGCAGAGAGGCCCTGAATCTCGCCCAGCAGTGGAACCTCTGCTTCCTCTCCGCACGCACACAAGCCGAGATTGATGCTCGGCAACCAGGCGCCATGGTAACTCAGCTGAATGTCTTAACGGCGTCACTCTCTCTCTCTCTTCTCCTGCACTGAAGTCTCTCAATCATCCTTCCGTTTGCTCACGAGCCCCCAAAAATACAGGGGGCCCGGCCTTGGCCGCTGTTCCTAAGACCACCCGAGAAAATGATGTGTGCATTCATTTTTGTAACCCCCCTCCCCATTCCCTTTCCTCCAATGGAGTCAATTAACGCTACAGGTGCTGTCGTCTCTGTCCTTCTTCTTCTTCTTTCTCTCTCTCTTCCTTCTCTTTAATTTATTGTGTTCTCTTTTGTTTCTCTCTAAGGCTAATTAGCCTCTGTTGCTGATGACGATTTTTCCCCCCTATTTTGTAATATTTATCCTCTTCATTTTGTTAACTCTAGTCACTGCTAATGTAACAAAACGCACTGTGATGATTCCAGTATTAATAAAAGTTGTACTTAAACCGTGTGCTTCTCTGTGCGCGAGGCAATGATGTACTTTCCTTTTGTGTCATTTAAAGCCTGCGTGGGAAGCGAGAATCCATGTGTCACAACAGAGAGCACAGTGTGCGGAAACACAGCGGAAAGTTTCAGGAGTCAATTACCAAATGAATTCCAGCTAAATAAAGGAAGACCTTGGTTTTACCTATAGCTGTGGAAAACAATGATGCTTTATAGTGGCAGAGAAAAGGATGTGAGCTCTCGTCTGTGCTGGTAGAAACAATTACTCATTGTCGGAGCACGATGCAATATTAGCCACACTTAAACTCATACATTTCACTCCCACAGTTTGGCTCCAAATTTTGCCGTCGTTGAATGAGTCATCAGTGTGATATATACTGCTGATTTTAAACACCAATGACTTGGAAAATTGATCTTTTCTAACTTTTGTTCCTGCAGTAAAAAGTTTGATGTACTAGCATTGATAACTTAAACTTTCTTAACTTGTCACTTTCCAGGCCGTGTAGTCCAAATGTTGAACTATCAGCCTGTTTGGCATTAAGAACACCAAAACCAACACATTTTAGTATATCCAGACGCGGGAAATTAGTAATAGTGGGTAACTTCGGTGGATTTTCACTCTACAGAGTATTTTTAAGTTCACTTTTACTCAGGTATATATAGGAATCTAGGTTTTGGTCCAGGTGCATTATATAGCCATCCATATTTGCTTACTATTAAGTGCTTAATTGAATTATGCTTTGTTGCTAAGAACATCTGAACCACATTCTCATTATTTACACCTCTGAATTTGGGAACTTTTTATACTAAACGAATCCCAATTTGATTTATTGTGATTTTAAAGTTAATTCAGTTTCAATCAGGTTAATATCATTACTTCCCCTCCGATAAGCTAATTTAGACTATCAAAACATCCTATTTATTTAGTGTCACTGTATCCTCTGAATAATAAGGTCATTTAAAGATCATTCGGAATAACAGTACATTCCCGTTACCAGATAATGCTCGTGTGTTATTAAATTGCAGGCTAAAACTCCAATAACGCCTAAACCACCAACATCTGATAATGCTTACTGATGCGGAAGGGAGGGTATTTTGGTGAGGTTGATGGATATATGATGTAAATTTAGTAGTAAATTTAATAGTCATGTTATGGCTGCTTAGTGACCCCAAAATTCAGAGTGTTTAGCAACATTTGGAGAAAAAAAGACATCTGTATGGCAAAATGTATTTGGAGCATTTCCATTTACTCTTCCCCGGGATTCTCGGGGGAAAACGGTATTCATTTCTTTCATAGAGAAAACCACTGTAGACACAGCTCATGGTATGATATATTCCAGGGTCTATTCACCCTACACCTATTTGGCTGAGCTTACTCATGGTGAGGTTGTAAGGAGTGTTGTAGCCCAGGCTCCTTTATGAATAAAGCACTGTACGGAGTAGACACCAATCAGAGTAAGCCATCAGTTTTCGTTTCTGAAAGTTGAAGAGAGGTTGGAAAATGGCTGTGTTAAAATGAATTTATGGCAGGGAGGAACAAATGTACCATACAGGCCTTTTAAACAGCAAAAACAGCCTGTTAGTTACAGTTACGATGTAAACTAATGGCCTGACAATCTAGGGTAACGAAGGAAGTGCATGTTAAAGAGTCTTCAGGCTATAAACGAATTGCATTTTCATTCTCAAAAGCCAGGGGGCACCAGTGACCTTCCAGAAGGCCACCAGTCCCTTCAGCCGAATCATACTGTCAAGATTCTTTTCATCATCTTTCTCCCACCATTTATTAACTATGGTTAGGATGTAGCTTAGCTTAATGTAATATGAGGTAAAGCACTCAGGATATCTCGCTCTTCAGTGCAGCTTAAGCATATTGTAGCAAGAGTTCACAATAACTGTCCCATACAGACTGGCTGTTTTTCTCCCCCTTAGAGTATATATAAGTGAATCCCAGCAGTGCAATAGACTCCTCTGAACTCCTGTGTGCGTCTTTAATGATAGTAGAGTCTGTCTGTCTTCATATAATACACTAACTTAATGAGGACAGATCCTCTTACCACATTATCTCTCTGGTGACTTCTTAAACTACACAAAGGCAACTTTAATTAAAATTAAGTAGGCCACAGTTAATTCGGAAATAGTTCACAATGAAATTCAGCGTGAGCGCAAAACACGCGCAGAAGACTCTCGGGGTGCGAAACCGAGGGATGTTTCATATGCTGCTTCGGCTTAGCATGCTATTCTGTAAAGCTAATTAAATGTTTAAAAGAACATGTCCAGCTGTGTTTACGAAGGCGCGACAAATGGAACGCTGAATGGAGCTATTACTCAATTACTGACATCGCTGAAGGCTATCGAGTACAGGCAGAACCAGAAATACACTGGAAATATACTGCGGCCTGCAACCAGCTTGCTCTGCTGTGGTAGCATGACATGCTGAGGGCCCACACGCACAGGCTCATAAACCGTTTCTCTAACCAGGTTGTCGTAACTAGGTTGACGTGTGCCAGTGTTTTGTGTGCTTTATATATGTTGGGCTTTGGGATAGTGGTCTATGTTATCTACCATTTACAGAAGTGAACTGTCTGCTTTGCATATATATATATATGTATATGTGTGTGTGTGTATATATATGTGTGTAACACACGGGTCAAGCAATATATATATAGGGTAGATATATCATATATATATATATATATAACACAATTCACACCACAAGCCTATATATAAGGCACGCTTTAGTATATATTTAGTATATATATATATATAGTATTTTGCCAGTATCAGTCAAAAAGTTTAGACTCATAGAAGGTTTAGCTTAATGCTTTACTTTAGAATAAAGATGAAGACATCAAACTTTAAAATAGCACTCATGGAATTATGTAGTCCATCTTAAAAACCCTCTGAAATGGCAGCTACAAGACGAATAAAACTAGATCTAGATTATCTAAGCAACTTTGGATTAATTCTATTTGTCTATCCAGCCTGAATAGTAAAATTAAAATAAATTGAAAGTGTAACTACAGCTTTTAAATTGTGCAAAAACCCACAAGCTAAAGGTTTTTGGTGCAAAAATATAGATATTAGAGGTGTTGATAGAGTAAAAATATAATATTGTGAACTATATATTGTTTCTGGTACTAATATATACATATATACATATACAGTGCCCTCCACACACTCCTCCTTAAGATGTGTTCTTAGGCTTCTAATAAATCTTTTTTTTTAATAACTGGACAACAATAACACATTAAGAAATAATTATTTTAAATGAAATCATCTGGCCACAATTATTGGCACCCCTGATGTTATATAAATACTTTGTACAACCCCCTTTTGCCAACAAGACAGGACTTAATCTTCTCCTATAAAATTTCACAAGATGGGATAATACATAGAGAGGGATCTTTGACCATTTCTCTTTGCACAATCTCACTAAATCATCCAGAGTCCTGGGTGCTCCTCTATGCATGCTCCTCTTTAGCTTACCCCACAGGTTTTTAATTTGTTGAGGTCTGGGGACTGAGCTTGATTTTGTTTCTGGTGAAACGTTTTGGGTAGATTTGGTCACATGTTTAGGGTCATTATCTTGCTGAAGGACCTAGTGAGGCCCATCTTCAGCTTTCGAGCAGATCAGGCCACCAGATTTACATTTAAAATGTCCTGGTGCATGATGCCATGCACCCTAACAAGGTGCCGGGGCCTTTGGAAGAGAAACCGGCCCCCAGCATCACCGATCCTTCCCCATACTTCACAGTGGGCATGAGGTGCATTTCCTCACTTAAAATGTTTGTTGAAGTCCCAGTACCGCTTAGCAAACTCCAGACATTTACGTTTATGCTTGTAAGTGACAAAGGCTTTTTCTGTGCATGCCTCACACACAGTTTGTTGGCATGTAGATAGCAGCTGATGGTGGTTATGAAGATTTTTTCTGACCCAAAGATGCTACTCTTTGATGCAATTCTGTAACAGGGGCAAGATAATATTGCGCCCTTGTCTAGGCTTGTTTGCCACTGTTCCAGTTGTTTTAAACTTCTTATTGATTCCTCTGACTGTAGATATGGGCAGGGGTAGTCGAGTGGCTATTTTCTTGTAACCATTGCCTGACTGAAGGTCGACACACATGTACCTTACTTGAATGGTGTGTTCTCTTGTCTTTCCCATGTTGAAGAGTTGATAAGATTAATAGGCCTCCGTGTCACATCATATTTATTACCCTGTGAAATTAAAGGTTCATAGATACCCTGATCAACTTTATAAACTACAGTAGGAATGACAGTAATGCTACAATTACATAAATTTTCTAGGAATTGTTAGGGTTTCCAATAATTGTGCAACATGTTTTTTTTTTATTATTATTTGAGTTAAAGGTTACTTTTTTCTTTTTACAGTTTTCAGTGTGAGATTATGCTTCTGCAGTCGAAATTGAATTTATTTTAAGGCTTTTGACACATCTTAAAGAGGGGTGCCAATAATTATAAAGGGCGCTGTATGTATTCATTATCAAAAAATGGGTTGCTCAAATACAAATAGTTGGTCCAAGAAGGAATGAATTAGCAGAAATTACTTTTTTTTTCTTTTTTTTTTTTTTAAACTTGATGGGTAAATTTTTATATAATGAGACACATGTAAGCAGGAACATTCAAGCTGCATGGGATGGATAGGACATCATCAACATGTTTGCATTAACATGGTGGCCTGACATCATACTGAGAGACACTAGTTCTGTATGTACAGCTCAATAAATATTGCCCATGTCAGTCAAAATATTGTTTGTATCTCTGTTCGCTCGTATATTTTCAGTTCCTGCCATCATTTAAAAACTGCCCTTTACCCTGTGGGTAAATTTTAGGATGAATGACCAAGAGAAATGGCCCCAAAAAGTCTATTTCCATTTATTTAACCAGCAGTGATAAAAAAAAAATATGCCAGTTTGGATATTTTATTTTTATTATTAATTTTTTTATTATAGAAATCAGTTTTCAGTTTTAATCAGACAGCAGTGATACAGTTGAAACCAAAAGTTTACATACACTATATAAAAGACACATATGCATTTTTTTTCTCACTGTCTGACATGAAATCAGAATAAACTTTTCCCTTTTTAGGTCAGTTAGGATTACCACAATTATTTCTATTTGCTAAATGTTAGAATAATGAGAGAGGATTTGTTTAAAGGCAATTTTTATTACTTTCTTCAAGCTCAAAAGTTTAAATACATTTCATTAGTATTTGGTACTATTGCCCTTAAACTGTATGACTTGGGTCAAACGTTTTGGATATCCTTCCACAAGCTTTTCACAATAGTTGGCAGGAATTTTGGCCCATTCCTCCTGACAGAACTGGTGTAACTGAGCCATGTTTGTAGGCCGCCTTGCTCGCACATGCCGTTTCAGCTTCGCCCATACATTTTCAATAGGATTGAGATCAGGGCTTTGTGATGGCCACTCCAAAACATTAACTTTGTTATCCTTAAGCCACTTTGTAACCAGTTTGGCAGTATGCTTTGGGTCATTGTCCATTTGGAAGATCCATTTGCGCCCAAGCTTTAACTTCCTGGCTGATGTCTTGAGATGTTGCTTCAGTATTTCCACATAATGTTCTTTCCTCATGATGCCATCTATTTGGTGAAGTGCACCAGTCCCTCCTGCAGCAAAACAACCCCACAACATGATGCTGCCTGCCACCCCGTGTTTCACAGTTGGGATGGTGTTCTTAGGTTCGCAAGCTTCCCCCTTTTTCCTCCAAACGTAACGATGGTCATTATGGCCAAACATCGTCAGACCACAGGACATGTCTCCAAAAATTAAGGTCTTTTTCCCTGTGTGCATTTGCAAACATTAATCTGGCTTTTTTATGTTTCGTTTGGAGTAATGGCTTCTTCCTGGCAGAGTGGCCTTTCAGCCCATGTCGATACAGAACTCGTTTCACTGTGGATAATGATACACTCTTACCAGCTTCAGCCATCATGTTCACAAGGTCTTTTGCTTTTGCTCTTGGGTTGATATGCACACTTCGAACCAAAGCACGTTCATCTCTGGGACACAGAACCTTTTTCCTTCCTGAGCGGTATGATGGCTGGACATTACCATCTTTTTTGTACTTGCGTATAATTGTTTGTACAGATGAACGAGGCACCTTCAGGCATCTGGAAATTGCACCCAAGGATGAACCAGACTTGTGCAAGTCCACAGTTCTCTTCCTGATATCTTGGCTGATTTCTTTCGACTTTCCCATGATGTTACTCAAAGAAGCAGCGTGTTTCAGCCTTAAAATACATCCGCAGGTGTGTCTTTAATTAACTCAGATGTTGCCAATAAACCTATAAGTAGCTTGCAAAGACATGACATCATCATATGGGCTGTCCCAAACTGTTTAAAGGCATAGTAATCTTAGTGTATTTAAACTTTTGAGCTTGAAGAAAGTAAAAAAAAATGCCTTAAAAAAATTCCTCTCTCATTATTCTAACATTTAGCAAATAGAAATAATTGTGGTAATCTTAACTGACCTAAAAAGGGAAAAGTTTATTCTGATTTCATGTCAGACAGTGAGAAAAAAATGCATATGTGTCTTTTTATATAGTGTATGTAAACTTTTTGGTTTCAACTGTATGTGTTTAAAGCATTCCTGCATTTTTCATCTTCATCTGCAACTATTGCATCTATAGCATAAAGTTTAATATTATGGACGGATTAAGTAGAGGAAGTGTAGTTGGAAGTATAGTTGATATTTTGCATGAAAACAGCTGTAAGCTACAGATGCAGCACATAGTTTTCACACATACTTCATATTTTGTATGTTTAAGTGCACACCTGGGTTTCTGTGACATTCGATATTTTCATTTGGTTTGGTGTGTTTCACAGTGCCACAGTGCAACAAACTGCAGATTTACAAGCACTCTGTTACTCTGTTACTCTTACAGTCGCTTTATTAGTGCCAAAAGTGGACCATTGTACAGTGCTGTGCCCATTCTTAATTTTTTCTAAAGGGGAACTATTATTCTTTTCCATTTTTGTCCTTTTTGTCCAGCAAACTCTCTGCAAAGTTATAAACCCCAATGGCTGGCTGAAATGGCCTGTTCTCTGTTTCAATGTGACATCATCTCGTAACACAATTCATATTGCCCACCTTCCAACTTGGCCCACCCTCACACAATGAACTAAATAGAGCTGAAACAGTAAAAAGGTATATTCTGTCTTTCAACTCATTCTACCTGACTTTTTAGGATTGAACTCAAACTGATACAGAATACAAAGTGGGGCAGAATGCTGCTCTGGCAGTTGATCAATCAGCACAGATGGTTGGGGCTTAAAGAAACAGGAGCTCTAACAGCGTTTCAGACAGAAGGTAAATACAGATGTACAGTATTAGTAAAGGGGTTGTGTACAAAACCTAAGGCATATTAATCTATTCTAATGATGAACACTAACACTAACACTAACAAAATGAGCTTGATATATCCCCTTTAATTTCCAGTCAAGATGTCTGTGAAGTACTGGTTATTCATATTTTAGTGTCAGGAAAACAAAGATTTAACAGAGAATGCCGTAGAATTAAACAGGCCTCAACTACTAAAGATGATTTAGCATCCATTATGCCCAGCCGTAGTTTATGACTTGCATGTATTCTAGATTTAATGGAATATCCTACTCGTTGTATGGAATGCTTGACATTATGTTTTTACAGTCAAAGTAATAGAAATAAATTCTACTTATTCTTTCCTTCTTCATGATTGTTATTGTTACTTCATTTGTAGTGAATCAGGCAGGTAACTGACGACAAAACTGTTTTGCAGGATATGTGGTAAAACAAATACATTTCTTGACGATTATTATATTTCTTGACTGCCATTATTAACAGCAGGGATGAATAAATTATGCAACAAAACAGATGGACTACAGTCTGTAAACAACAATGTGCTTATATATGGAAAGTAGAACTGATAAAATGGGTAATAAATGTAGATACAAAGAAGGTGTACTTATAATGATCTGTATATATATATATATATATATATATATATATATAGATATACACACACAGGGTTTGGACAATGAACTTGAAACACCTGGTTTTAGACCACAATCATTTATTAGTATGGTGTAGGGCCTCCTTTTGCGGCCAATACAGCGTCAGTTCATCTTGGGAATGACATATACTGCGTCCTGCACAGTGGTCAGAGGGATTTTAAGCCATTCTTCTTGCAGGATAGTGGCCAGGTCACTACGTGATGCTGGTGGAGGTTCGTCCTTCTTGGTGGTATGCTGACATTACCCTGGATACCGTGGCTTTTGATACAACACAAAGACTTGCTGTCTTGGTCACAGATGCGCCAGCAAGACGTGCACCAACAATCTGTCCTCTTTTGAACTCTGGTATGTCACCCATAATGTTGTGTGCATTGCAGTATTTTGAGCAGAACTGTGCTCTTACCTGCTAACTGAACCTTCACACTCTGCTCTTACTGGTGCAATGTGCAATTAATGAAGATTGGCCAGGTGTTTCAGGTGACAGGTGTTTCAGTTTCATTGTCCAACCCCTGTGTGTGTTGTGTATGATATACTATATATATATATATATATATATATATATATATATATATATATATATATATATATATATATATATATATATATATATATATACAATTAAATAAGGTAAGGACTACTCAGATAAAGTATTGCTCTAAGATGAAGCAGAATACACTGTGCGTAGATTTCAGTGTGCCCTTTCAGACAGCCTACCAGCCTGAAACCCTTCATAAAGCTCAAATTTCCCATTTCCAGCCAAGCGCTTAGTTTGCGTCATCTCCATCGACCTGTTACACATCACACTGATCCACTGGGAACTTCTGGGGAAATGACCACCCTTCATCCACACCATTTGAACACTTCAGTCCACAGCACGAGCAATTTAGCATTCTAGAGAGCAAGAAAGGCTGAGCTTAAAGGGGAGACAGGTAGTCTCCGCTAGTCTCTGATGTCGACTAACTGGTAAAGCAGTTGTTTTTGAGGTCATTGTGTCATAATCTTTTCAGGCATTTCAAATCACGTTTTAAAGTGGAATAAGAACTTCTAGATTTTCTAAGAATAAATTTGCATTTAGATTTGCATCTGTGCTATCAAGCCATGCAGGGCCTGTAAGGGGTCAGCCTGTGCTGCCGGCCATTAGCAGAGGGCCATGGCTCTGGTAATCCAAGGAACTCAAAATCCCAAAGTTCCCAAGGGTAATCAATGCCAATCAGCCTCACCTGGTGGTACAGGATTTAAGGGTGTGGCAAGCAACTCTGCTTTGTTACACCTTTAATACTGTGTGGCCGGTAAGGTACTGAAAAGAAAAGCCTTGAAAAGTTTTCAGGCATTTTTGTTTGTTTTGTTCAGTTTAAGCTTTCCTTCGTTTGAGCTACACCACATTGGCTTTCCCTTTGTTTGAAGTTTCCCGCTCTTTAGCCTTCACCTTTTGAAAAGGAGTGCAGTTCGCACT
Source organism: Prochilodus magdalenae (assembly GCA_024036415.1). Taxonomy (NCBI): domain Eukaryota; kingdom Metazoa; phylum Chordata; class Actinopteri; order Characiformes; family Prochilodontidae; genus Prochilodus; species Prochilodus magdalenae. The sequence goes on along the minus strand of JAMWET010006438.1, from coordinate 884,546 downwards.
TCTGCCAGTGGTTTCTGGTGGTGGGTCATGTTGGAGAGAACAGGGTTGCAGAAACATTCCCTTAACTGTGCACCAGAACACTCTGTGCTTCATAACAGTGTACATCACATAAATAAAACACTTTCGGTGCTCCGGGGTTAACCTTATACCCGCTCCCCACTGGTCTTCCCCTCTGTACTTGGGTCCCCTGACCGCTCCATGACGGGGCCAGGATACGATTTAGTTCCCACAAACCTATGGATAAGAGCTTAAGACCATTTGCTGAAAAGGTCTTTGTTTCATTGGGCCATAAAGCTAGGTTAAAGAACTTGCAAAACTGCTTAGGTTGAGTTGTGTTCAGAAGGAACCATGGCCCTACTATCACAGTCACTGATATGTTCATGTACACCCATTAAGCACTTTATTAGGAATACCTGTACACCTACTGTTTCACTGGCATTCTCCAGCCAAGTGTGGCAGCAGTCCATGAAGTCATGCAGATATAAAAGAGAAGCTCTACTTATTGTTCAAATCAACAATCAAAATGTGATGTCAGAGATTTTAACCGTGGCATGTTGAGCTGGTTTGAAGATTTCTATAACGGTTAATCTCCTTGAGCATAACAGTCTCTACAGTCTCTCAAAATCCTGCAAAAACAAAACATCCTGTCAGCGGCAGAGCTGTGGACAGAAGTACCTTGTTGATGGGAGAGGTCAACGCAGAATGGCCAAACAGAAAGTCTGGAGTAACAGACAGTCTGCAGATAAGCACTCTGTACAATTGTGCTGAGCAGAAAAGCATCTCTGAATGCACAACATATCGAACCCTGACAACAGGAGAAGACTGTGGTGGGTTTCACTTCTGTCAGTCAAGACCAGAAAGCTGATGGTCCAGTGGACTGAGGCTCACCAAAACTGAACAATTAAAGGCTGGGTAAACAGCCCAGTCTGATGACTCTGAATCACACAGATGGTAGGGTCAGCATGATGATGTAGCCCCGTGCTCTGTTTGAGTAGACCTGGCTGGTGGAGGTGGTGTTATGGTTTGGGGAATGTCTTCTTGGCACACTAATACAAATCAATCGTCACTTAAATACCATGGTCTATTTTGAGCATTGTTGCTGACCATGTGCAGCACTTCATGACTACAGTTCTAATGGTTACTGCTACCATGGTAATGTACCATGTTACAAAAGTTGTCACAAACTTGTTTCATGAATGTTGATGTTCTCAGTGGCCTTTACCAGCCATCCAACAGAAAAAGGAGCCACTCCAGATAATTTGGGCTGCGATCTCAAAGAAACATTTCCAGCATCAGGTGGAATTCATGCCATGATGAGCTCAGGCTTTGAGAGTAACAAGTAACAAGCCCAACCCAGTATTAGTATAGTGTTCCTTCTACAGTGAATGTACATATAGCCGAAAACATCTACTGCCATCAGCACCATTTACCTCTTACAGTTCATTTAGCTTATACTAGCAATCATATCCTAGTTACAGTATGATTACAGGCATGTATTTGGCAGGGGGGTCGGCAATCAAGTGTCCCCTTTATATTTGGATGGTGATTTTCTTAACACATTTTATAGTTTTCACTTTGACAGTGTGTTGTGATCGCATTTGGTTGTTAAGTTTGACTTTGATTTTAGCCTGAAGTGTTCATGTGTGGCTGCTGAATAACTAAAATACACCCAGCTTACAATCAATTATAAGCAGCTACTGTTTCTTTTTTTGTTGTCAGGCTCCTGACTCTCAGTCAGGGCTCAGAAAAGTCTGGCTGGTGATTACGGCACTTTGGTAGTGTTAAAGGCAGTGTAATGGCAGAATTTGTAATTCTGATGGTGAGACTGAATCAGATTTACATTACTGTCTTTGTGCAAAGTACAGTAGTATTTACATATAAAGTGCAGGAAGCAAGCAGTGCAAGGTTACAGTATGTACATTTATGGACAGTGGAGTGATAGGAAAAACAGATCAAGTATACATATGTAGAGAGTGAGTGGAGAGAATGCAATATAGATTGTATGAACTGTAAGGCCATAACATGGAAACCTCACAAAAATCAGGCAATAACCCTCCTAAACTGGGAATTCATACTTGGAAATTTTACTAAGTGTTCAAAATTAGCACATGACATTAAATCAATATGGCTGCACGCACAGCCAATAGTAAGAAAGTTCTACTTTCACTACTTTAAATGTTTGCTCTACATCAATCAACATACAGACACAGTCACTAGTTACATAACACTGATCATAAACTTTGCATTGAATAAGGTAAACACATCATGTAATCACTCATGTCATTAACATTAGCTGGCTAGCTTGTTGCTAACACATCTGAATAATATTTTGATCTGACATTTTTCTGTCCAGTTTTTTTTTCAGTTATTTTAAATGCTGTATGTTTTTGAAATAGTCATTTGGTGTTTAGTTTTGAGTTTTTAGGTTTCCCATCATTAAAACAGACAGGGGTTTGGTTTTGTCTGTGTGGAAATTACTCCCTGGTGGCATTGCCAAGATAGCCACCAAGTGTACAGGCTTTCCTTAAAGGACCTGCATGCAATATTTTTATGGTACAGTAGCTAATTCAGTCGTTGGTGTAATTGTGGAGCATGAGCATTAGCCTAGCTTGCTAGCATGAGCATTAGCCTAGCTTGCTAGCAACATTAACACACCTGAAAAACCTTCTGCTTAAGCTGAGAACCTGATATTTATTCCTAAAAAACTTGGACTGCATAACAAATCCTAGAGCTGAGGTATTCTAACAGTGAGAGCTTCCACCTGCATACATTTTTATTTAGCTGAGTTGTGTGCTACAGCTTCTTATTAGGTTGAACTGGAGCTTCCGATCGCGCCCTGTGAAAGGAGGTAAAGTTTGGTTAAGTCACAGTTTGGAACAATCCTACTAAAAGGCTACTGTGAGCCTTCTGCTTTCAGAATAACCTATGTAGGCTGCATTTACACCACTAGGTTCATACTGCTAATCACCCCCACAGGAGTTTTTCGTCTACCCCCATATTCCATGGTTCAGCTCTTCTCTTGTGTTCAGACTTTCTGACTTGCTGAGTGGTGGAGGTCTGGTGAAAATGGGCTTTCTTTAAAAAGCTAGGATGTGCTTGCTGTAACCCGCGACCTGGAAGCCTGAGTAAGACTGAATAGGTACTTACCAGGCATAGGGCAGTGGCGTGACTCTTCTACGTGTACAAACCAAGATTTATTTATTGGGTCACTCTGGCATGTAGATAAAGTTTGTGTGGATTTTGTGAACTACAGTTTCATAATAGGGGTTGTGTTTGTGGCAGGACTGTGCCGACCTTGGATGTTCCAGAAGATCATTTTTGTTGGTGAATTGATAATGTAATAATGTGATCCAAATAATTTGGATCTAAACAGCCTAAGAGCCATGGAGAAGAATGTAACCTAAGGTGTTTTGCTGTATATTGTAATGCTGTGAGTATTCTGCTACATACACATTTATAGAATTGAAAATTAAAACGAATGTTGCTAACCCATCATCTGTCAATCAGAACTTCTTTTCCTGGGAATTAATGCATTATTAAAAGAACCACTAGAGAGTTAGTGCATATTAAGCCTTATTACACTGCACATATGACACCATATTGTTTTTCCTCTATACTTGCATTTAATTCCGATCACATACTACATTATTCTACATCTGTGTGGATTATATAAAATTCAATAAAGTGATACACCCACAGACATACCTGTGCATCATTCCCAGTAGTTTTTGTAACCAGTTTTACAAAATGGATTGCAGAGAGCATTTGAAAGCATGCATGTTTCCCCGTCACTGAGCCTATTGAATAATTTTTTGGTCTCCATAAGCAAGTCTGTGTAGTAAAATGTGAAGTTAAATTTGTGTCCACTAGAATAACATGCAGCACTCAGTGTGCTGATTACCCTAGTCTGGCAGAGCTCAGAAACCCTGGGGACGTTTTTCACGCCTCTCCGTTCCACCTACACGATTGAAAGCAGTTAAAGGCGAGGGAAGCAAGAGAATGACATTATTTGTTTTCTTTAACCTGCCTGTCTCCCCTGTATTTGCCGCCTTTGTTTAACAGCCTGCACTTTAAAAAATTGTTCAGGCTTATTTAGTTAACCTTGCAGTGCTTATTATATAGTTACTTTCATTTTTACAAGCCTTTTAAATTGTGGAATAACCTACAATTGAAATGTCTTTAATTTCAGCTTTTAACTTTACAGCTGTTGGCTTATGGTCTATTGCCCCAAAAATACAGGATCCTAAAGGTTCTTGTCACAAGCATGTATGCATTATGTATTGTTCCATTAAAAAAAACTGGTTGACTTAAAGCAGCAATATGTAGCATACACTGATGGGTAAAAAAAAAAGGAATCAACCAACAGGAATGAAACTTGGTGGCAGGTTTGACATTGTGAGACATGCAAATGGTTCAAGTTTATATAGGTCTAGTTAGTTATAAGGTCTTATAGTTGTAGCTGACTGACCCAACAGCCACAATTGCAGACACTCAGCAGTAAGTGATGCCCTCAGTGAGTCATCATGTTAGTGTGAGATGACCAAATCTGTGTGTGGAGGAACTGTAGTCAACAGCAAAACTGCTTGTGGTCACGCGTCAAACATCCAGAAGGCCTGGTCTCATTCCATTTCTACCCTAACCATAAAAATCTGCAGGAACTGTGTGAGGAATATTCATGGGATGGATTGTCACAGGACACCATTAGGGAACTCTACAACTCGTTAGCAAACATGGCAGCCTGACACCATACTGAGAGACATTCTTTCTGTATGTGTAGCTCAATAAATATTGCCCATATCATTAGTCTAAATTTACTGCACAAAATCATAAAATGATCTTTGTGTCCTCAGAGATTAAGGAAACATGCTAAGTTAAAACCTGTAGCTTCTCCAACAACAACAATGCAGTCAGTAGTTCTTCTTTGAAATTTCCATACCAGAGCAGAAAGTTGTTTTGATCTGTGGTCCCTCCCACTTCCCACCATCTCAACACCCCAGGTTGCCAGATATGAAAAAATTGGCAGGCAAGCACAGCATGCTGCAGCCATAGAAGCAAACAAATGAACTGGATCAACAGAGATAACATTAGATCCTTAAGTCACAGCGTCCTTCTGAAAACCTCCATCAACATAGATGTAGAAAAATGTGAGTTAATATTGGTGATGCATTCAAAAGATGGAGACAGCTTAGAGTCCAGAAGGACTTTAAGAGGGATGTCCAGTTGGTTCATGTTGTCTTGAAAAGGAAAGAAATTGAGTTTAAGCTAAGGTTAGCTAACCATAACTCATTTTTAGGGTGGCTTTCACACTCGTCCTGACTCTTTCGGTCCACACTTGGTTCATTTGGGAGAAGGGTTCACTATGCTGGTTTGCATTCACACACAAAAACTCCATCCAAACTGTGGATCAATTGGTAGGAAGTTTGCTTGGACACAAACACTCAAGCAAAAAGGAACAGCACTTTTGGGATGCATGGCATTTCACCATGCAGAAGTGCCTTCAAACAGGGAGTTGTTCTTTTATAAAGATATTTGGCCATGAAGGCCAGCTTGAGATGAGCATTTTTAGCATGCTCTCAGTACATGGACTCAATCCACAAAGGTAAGCTTCTTACAACTTTGCCCCAGTTCTATCAAAGTATGGCTTTATTAGGCATATACTGATGCATAATAGTGAGAACACTGGTCTGTCGTATTACTAGCCTTGGAAAGGGTAACTTTCAGGGTCACATAAGGGTAAAGTTCACTAGAGCTAGCAGCTTGTCATGCTCGCCTACTAACCACTTACTCATGAGGCACAAGGTTAAAGGAAGCAGTAAAATATAGAAGCCATCAACAAGCTAGACACAAAGCAGACAATGAGAGCTCACTGATAAAGAGATAGTAGTGAACGCATGCATATTGCTGCCATGTCTAGGTATATTTTGCATTGTGTCTTCCTACACACTTACATCTGGTCCCAGTTCAAACAGATGGCAACATCCTTTCAACAAGTGCTTGAGGCTCATGGCTTCATCTAATCACTAACTCTGCTGCCATTGTTAAAGTTAGTCTTCCCAAAATTAAATCAATGCAGAATTGCTGTCGCTATTGGTTCAAAATTTGGCAAATCGGGCAGAATGTACAGGGCTGGCTTCAGCTTTGTGAGACCACCATTCTTGTTCATGTGTTTTTAAATTTGAGCTAACTCATACGAATGAGAACCATCATAACTGGCTAATTGTGTTATAGAGATGCATGGAGCTAGAAAAGGCTACGATAGCATTACTATCCATGGTTATATTTACATTTAAGGTTTTTAGTGGACGCCCTTATCCAGAGTGACTTACAACCATGCTTAGTGTTCTGTTGTATAATGTTTCCCAGCTAGTTGGCAAAAGACCTACAGAGGACTCTACAAACTGCACTCTAATGGGGCTACTAATAGAAAAACCCCACTGTTCATGTAAGGGCACTGTGAAGGAAGCTGCTGCTGCCCAAATAAATGTCTCAATTTAAATGCTCCACAGTACTTCTGGAATAGAACAAAAAGGACACTGTACATCAACATCAAGAGCTCATACCTTCTATGAAGCATGGTGAAGGAAGCATCACAGTTTTGAGCTGCTTTACCTCCGGACCTGGATACCTAGTGATTAACGAGGGAACAATGAATTCAAAGGTGTATCAAAACACACCAGTCCATGACTCTCATTAAGCTGAGGAGACACTAGTTGATGCAACAAGGCTTTGACCCAAAACACATAAGTAAAACAACTAAAGGATGGTGGAAGCCATTTTAAAAAAAGGCCAAGTCAGAGTCCTGACCTCAACCTGACCAAGATGCTGTCAATTTTGCGCATGTAAGGTATCACAGAAATACTGATAAACATATTTGCAGGGAGGAATGGACTGAATTATTTCTCATTGTGGTGCAAAGCATATTTGCAACTACAAGAAACGATGGTTTGGTGGAGGTCATTGCTGCTAAAGAGGCATATCGTCGCTGTCCAAAGAAAAACATGTATCTCCATTTTTGTTGATTTTTACTTTTATGCCTCATTCGATTACATGAGCTGCTGTTTACAGTGTGTACAAATTTCATAAAGAGTGGACCAACAGAAATGGCCCAAAACTGCTTGGTAAGACGTCTGGTTCCATAGACTTCCATTCAAATTAAACAAGGTTTTTAGCCTCTCCTGGAAAGTTGCCTTTTTGGAGATACCTGTTTTTCCTTGGACAGCGACAATATACAGGTTACTAAATTCAGTGGTTCACTTATCTTTTCTGGCCTACACTGTGGGTGCTACTCAGTGTTCTCAACAAAATACATAAAAGATGCAACTGTTTGTGTTATTAATTGAGTTACATTGTGTTGGTCTATTATTGTGATTCAGGGAATGATTTTATTAGGAACCAATGCAGAAATCTAGGTAATTCCAAAGAGTTTATTTACATTTTTATTGCTTCTGTAGTGTCTTATGTTTTCATATGTTGCCTACACTGTCTGTTTTTGGACATGCAACTATCATAAAGGTGATTTTGTGATCATATATAAGCTGAAGGCTCGATCAAGTTCAGGCCACAAAAGAATATTGTTCTCAATGAATATTTTCATTTCAGAGAATCTGCAAATACAGGCCACTTAAAACACAGTTTGGATTGTGCATAAAAACGGGTAAATAAAAGATTATTCTTGCTCTGACAGAATCACCACTTTTCCATTATGTTTTTTTTTTTCCTGAGTGATTTTCTTCATGCTCATATCTCTGGGCAAGACAACAAACAGTTCATATACAACATAAAAGAATCAAATCTGCTTAAACAGTAATGAGACCGCATGCTGAATGGCCTTCTGGATGGCAAAGCGATTGCATATGAATGCCTTCTATGGAAAACTTGGAATGTAAAAAAGAATTGAGCTTCAAAATACAAGAAAACCTACATTATCATTCGCTTTTACTCAAATCGCTTTGAAATTGCTTAGACTTGCTTTGGTATTCCTTTAAGGCTGCATGTGCTAACGCAGTTGTTGGATGCCAATGTGCACACACGTTAATGCACACACATGCACCACACACGGGCCTGATAAAGCAGAATTCCAATTACATTGGCACGGGGCACTGAGTGACAAGGCCTGATTATCGCTCTGATAGGGTTGGACTTGACACGTTCAAATGAGCCAGTGGAAAATCATGTATAAATGTATACGTCTGCAGACGGACAAAGCGGGGATGGGGATGAAAGGGGAGCCTCGAGTTTGGACAAATGAATAGATGACAGAAAAATACCAAGCGCTTATCTGCCTTTTCAAGCCACCGGCAACGGGAGAGAAAAAACGTTCTGGGGGGAGAAAAAAAGGATTCCGAAGAAAATCGAGGAAAAAGAAGAGATAGATGGAGAGTGGCGTGGAGATGGGAATGCAAAGCGATGTGATGAAAAGTTGGAGAAAGGGAAATGGATGGGAAAAAATGACTGGGTAAGGCAGACGGAAAGCACAGGGACACATTATAAGCCTTAGTGGTCAATTCAGATTTTTATTTTTTTTTTGCTCATGTCCAATCTACTTGCCTTGACGCGTTACTGACTGCTTAGCTGCTATCGCTATCCACTGCTGACCAGCTGCCAAAACTGAGTGATGACCACAGTGATATGAGCATGCACACTGAAGTGCCCAAATGGAAAAAAGAGAACAATATAAGGAGGCGAGGTATGGACTTGCGTTCTAGGGAGGAACAAACTCACAGTAATACTAGACCATTGGTGGGGTTTAATTTATGCTGCACTTGTTGTACAGCGCCTCCACAGTACATTTCATATTACAAGTAACAGACCAACATTTAGTAGTCTAAGAGTTTAGGCTGTTGTATATGGTACCTCATAAAAAAGTCAGTAAATTTGATTGATCTTGCAGGGAGTTATGGAACTTTCATGCCTTGATGACTTGGAGGTGGAGCTGCCGTCAGGCCTTATGGGGTGTTAACCTTCAGTTATGTTTTATAAGCTCTTTCCCATTTCAAATAACCACAGAAGATCCTTGAAATGCGACCAAAAATGCATCTTTCTTTCAGTCAAATTCTGAGGATGCACCAATTCATCCTTCTTAGCTCAGAGCTGCCACGAGCCTCTGCAAGGCAGGCTACTATATAAAAGATCAGTCGGTTCATAGGGAACACAGGAGAATGTGTAAATTTATGTTTTCCCCATTTGTTCATAGAAATAAGTACCAGTTCAGCGCACAAATGGCTGTAAATGGCGTTCTGCATGATCACCCTGTCATTATATGACTTAACAGTTATATTTTCAGTGCCAACATGTAAAGCAGTCGGCATTCCAGTTTCGCTTGCATTAAATAAAGCATGTAAGGTAAAGGGATCATATTTTAGTGAAGATGATGAACTGCAATGGAGGCAAAGCTATGCCTAAACCCAACACCCAGACAAAGCAGGCTACTGTTACTAGCCAAAGCTAAATCTGTACTTGGACTATGCCTATGTTTAGACTGCCAGCCCAAATGTGATTTTTGGAATGTCCAGATTTTTGATTGTCTGGACACTAAAAAATGCATAAAATCTGATTTGCTAATCGAATCTAAACCATATTAACGTGGTTTGAATTGTGTTTCCTATCAGATTTTTTACAGTCTCATTCTGGATGCAGCCACAATCAGATGCCCAAACAAGGACATGTCTTAAACAAGGACAATGTAAATCCAGAGTGAAGGAAATGCTGAGATTCTGTCACTTGACAGAGCGTTGAGTGCAAATGTAACAGATTTTGGAGGGGAAAATGATGCACCACCATCTCTGCAGCTTCTGCATATAGAAACAACATAACCAGTGTGGCCTTAAAGTCATGAATGCCTACATCTTTACCCCAGCAGCCTATGCAGATAGGTTGGTGGTATCTGGACACACAAATCTGATCTGATCACGTACAACCAACAGTGCAGAGAGTTGTCTCAAAAGGGCAGTCTGAACACAGCTTACTGTAGAGTGGGGGAAAGTCTCTAACATTAACTAATGTGTTCAGTAAGAGTTAACTCCAGTTGTGATTTAGAAGCAGAGAAGAAAAAAGCGTAAGAGTTCATTCAAAATACTACAGTCTCCGAATAGAGATCAGTCCTGTTTCTTTTGTTTAATTTCAGTTTGTCCTCTCTTTATATTCCTCCATATCTGCCTCTTTTTACTCATACTCACTGATTGGGGGTCAGGACTCTACACTCTACCTAGCTATGGTCGCAAAATTTGACTCACCTGGGCTCCTCCCATTGATAGGATCACCTGAGGCTTATCAGAAGTTGGGACAGGAAGATTAGTGCTTTCCAAACAAGAAAGAGAGAAAACTGAAGCAGGAGAGTCATTGGAGATCTTCCTTAAGCCATCGTTGAAATGTCCTTTGCATGCCTGGCAATGAATTCTACAGCAGCTGTGGGGCTGCAAAACCAAACTGTTAACCTGGGCACCCCGATACTGAGTGTTCAGTCATTAACATGTAGATGCATATCTCTTGCATTTAATCCATGGCCAAACTGGGAATGCCATTAAAGATCTACCCAAGGTCATTATTGACAACGTCCTGGCAAACTGAGGGGCTGCAGAACCAAGATGCCTGTTGAGCACCAAGTGTTCAGTCATCCATATGGAGATACATATCTCTCGCATTCAGTCTGTGGAACTGATTTAATGGGTCACAAATTTGTTCCCAACTCCCTTCAAATTTTTACCCAGTTTAGGCAATGCCAATTTAACTGCAGTAAGCTACATGGCCCTACCAGGTGAAATGGATCATTCTTGCATGAAAATACATGATTAGATGAAACATGGCCGTACAAATCAGATGCATGTCACATTTTAAGCCAAAATTATGATAAAATTAAATCTGATACTGTATAATGTACAGACTATGGAGAAAATGCAAAGAATGAAGGGTGACATTTTGCTTGACCGCTGCCATGACGTGAAATGGACGAAGTACACAAGTCACATAGCTGAGTTAAGGTGGAGATAGCCAGGGTAAAACACTCCTCCAGTAAAAGCGGATGTTCCTCCCTTTAGACATTTAACAGAAAATGTACCTAAGTATGGAGAGTAACAGTAGCATGATTTATTATGGCTCTAATGTCCTATTAGCATTCCTGGAACAAGACTCCTAATGTCACTTAGTGACATTACTCTCTGGTGTACTCTCGTTCCACCAATCTTTTAATAGAAGGTTATTAATTAATCTGACACTGATGGCTATTCAAAGCATCATAAGCACAAAACACTGAAGGAGAGCAGTTTCCATTAGCTAGAACCAAGCTCTGTCCAACAGGTCCAACTAGCGCAAAGCAAAGTGACCACTGTACTCTGATTGGTGGACCCTCTTTTTACACTTCTTGGGGTTTGACATGTATTTATGCAAACATGACGAAAGGAAGGACAGATTTGGCCAGAATGTAATGAAGTTGAAAGTAAGATATTTCAAATTTGCTGCAGTTAAATTCAAAAGATCCACAGAATACTTCAGTACAGTAACCAATTACCTTAACTTTATAACTCTCTGCTAAATTCAATGTACAGTGTCTAATATTTACATTTATACCAAATATGCACAACTGCACCTTACTGCTCCCACTACTTAGGGTCCAACTGCACTGTTTCCCCTCCCCTGTATTTATAGTTTATTGTCTTGTAATGGTCGTGTGTATTTATAGTATATTGTCTGTGCACTTGCACACGTGCACCTTATGTTATATTGTATTGTGTAGTCTATTGTTACATGTAGCACCTTGGTACTGGAGGAACGCTATTTCGTTTCACTGTGTACTGTACACCACTGTATATGGTTGAAATGACAAATAAAACCACTTGACTTGACACTTGACTTGTCCACCACTGACTGACATGTGGAATAACAATAATAGTACCAGGCTTCCATTACTGTTAATGGTCATTACAGATGCCATCATAATTTTGTTATAGCTAACTACAGAGGACACATAGCAAAACTTAGCATGTGACATATGCTTTCATGCCATCAAACATTATGAAGGCCTCACCAGTAATGGTAACAAGACACATGTTATATTAACGAAAACAACAGATGGCATCCATCATAACATGGCAAGTTGCAAGAGTTCAGGTAAAGTGTAATGGAATACACATAACCGGAATAGTTTGAAACACCCAATCTAACTCGCAGCACTTTTAATGAAGTGTAAAGCCAAACTATCTAGAATATAAATTCTAAAGATAATTGGATCAGATCATATTCCGAGCCTCTAATTTGAACACAGCCATTGTTTTGAAGAGAGAACGGCATGGAGAGCCAGAGAATGAATGTGCTCAGGTTGAACCAGACGGGAGAGGAAGCCTTTAGGGTCCAGCCGCCTGTCTGCTGTGGTGGGATTTGTGTCTCTGACAGCCTCTGTCATCATCACCTGCCTCTCTCTGATCCAGGATCAGCCTCATGGCTCAATCTCAACGTTCCCACATTCTCTCCCTCTCTGCATGCCAAGCTTTCTACTCTCACCATTCACTCTGCGCTGCTGATCTGAGGCCTGCCAAATGGCTCGATCTGTCGTCATCAGCGGCCCGCTTCTGATCTCCGCACAGCCGAGTGCCAGGGAATTGGGAAGTTTGAGTCTCTGGAGAGTTCCGTGGAAGCACCTGTCATTTTCACAGGTTACATGAAGCCAGTGCTGTCACCTTGCTTTTCCACTTTAGCAGTAGATGAAATTCGGAATTTGCATGTGCTCAGAGCTTGTGTGGGAGAGATTTAAGTAGGTCAGTGTCAGCAGCAGGTTGCCTGTCCAGTCTCTCAGGTGTGATCCCTCAGCACCTGAGTCAAAACATCTCACATCACACGTCCACCTTTTTCTTTTTTTCCCCTCCAGTACTGTACTGCTCTCTTTTCAAGGAGTGCTCCAGCAATTCCCAGTCTAATCTTTATCTGACCACATCTGTATTTGAACCTGAAACAGGCTTGAAAGTTTGGTTTGAGCCCAAATACAGCCTGAGAACTTTCTGTCTAAATTAGATTAGAAAATTCTGCCGGACACTGATCCAGACTGATCGTGCTGAATGAAACCTGAGAGGATGCTGCTGTTTACATTGTTGCATCGATAATAACTGTCATTAGATCACATATAAATACACTCATCATCTAATGATGATGGGTCATGGGGGGCGCTGGAGCCTATCCCAGTATCCCCTCTTTGGGTGGAAGGCAGGAAACACCCTGGACAGGGTACCAGTCCATCACAAGGCACAGTGGATACATACCGTTTTGAAATAATAAAATAACCAGCTGTACAAAGAAAAACTCAACTTTAGTTTTTTTTTGTTTTTTTTTTTAATGATTTTAACCACATTCCCAAAATCTTTATTCTGGATAACCTTCCCATACTGTGCTGTTCTCATAGTTACATGTAACCTACAAAAACATGGTGGCCAAGCAAAATAAACACGAACATTCTTTTGGCCAGAGAAGGGCCTGACTGCACAGCCAATCACACTTTCCTCATAGACCTGCACTCTCAGACCAGGATATGATGTTACACATTGGCTTATTAGCTACTGTGCATTGTGTTTTATAACGTAGAGGGCGCAGAAGGCTGCCACAACGTTTTTAGGAAACCCTAAACACTAAACAATACTGCAGGTGATGTGCACACAGTCCGAAATGTCTTTGTTAGACATATTCAGCATCTCTTTACTATATTGCTATGTTTATTTTATGACTGTAGTTTGCTATGCTAGTACTGTAGTACTTTTTTGTTAATAATGGTTTCTCTCATCTAATAAAATAATATAGTGAAGCCTCATGCACCCATATGTGAGCTGAAAGTGTGGCTGCAGTTTTATAACAAAGGCAGTGACACATCAACCACAAGGTGTGGCTGTACTTCAAAAAGAATAGAAGACCTGTTTACTCACAGATCACTTATAATAGAAGCAATCAGACTTGTGCGAGGCCAGGCGCATATATATTTTGATATTGACAAAATTATTTTAGCCACAGCATATTGGAGTTGAGCGAAAATGAAGGATGACTGTGAGCTCAGACAACCTTGAGAAGATTTCACTGTAGTAAATACAGAGGGTGGACTACAAGATGTAAACCATTGTACAACCTTAAATAGCACTACCAGATTAGAGTGCGTCAAAAACCCTGTGGAGATCTGGAACAGCAGTTTGTGGACCTACGAGACAATGAGTGTGGAAAAAGGAAGGAACTGCTCCTGATCCAAAGCATGCCACATCATCTGTCAACTGATTAATGTGTATGTATTGATGGCATGACTGCTAACAAAAGCAGCAGGGCGAATTCTAAAGTGTACAGACTCGTATTTTCTGCTCTGATTCTGGCAAATATCTATTAGACTTAAACTCATTGAACTGAGCTTCATAGTGCAGATGGACGATGACCTGAAGCAAGAAGCAAACGCTTTTTATTCATGGCATAAATCTTTCTACAATGGGCAACAATCACCTCAATCGGATCAAACATGCGTTAATTTGCTCAAGGGGCAACTGAAGGCAAAATGCCCCAAGAACAAACAGTAACTGAAGACAGCTTGCCTGAAAGAAACCCAGCCTGGTGATGTTTATGGCTTCTAGGCTTTAGGCAGTCATTTTAAAAATAAGGTCTGCACTATGAGCTTATTTTCCTAATTTAACTCTAATATGCTGTGGTATACCTCTAAAATAACTTCACAGTGTCCAAATATTTATGAACATATATATATATATATATATATATATATATATATATATATATATATATATATATATATATATATATATACACACAGCCAGGTTCATAAATATTATATATTATATATTTATATATTACTGTATATGACAGCATATGACTATGTATATTTGCATTAAAAAAAGAATTCTCTAGAATGATGTCTCTGACTGATATAATAAAGTGGTGTTTGACATAGGGGCATAAATACCCTAACAATCAGGGTCGCCTGTAAGCCAGTGATTTTTTTTTTTTTTTTCCTGTATTGGCCAACAAGATGTGTTGCTATAGAACATCTTTCTGTTTTAAAGAATACTGCCAGATTAAGGATAAGACATTTTCAAGTACAGCAGCAACACAGGAAAAAAAATAGTTCTACTTGCTTTTGCTTTCTCCAGGGTTTTCTGCTATCCATGCACACCCAAAATCTGCTCGCACCACTATACTGCGAAAGTATTGTAACAAATGACTCCCTACGGAAAACTGGTCCCATCTCTAAGCTAATTATGTAGAGTTAAAGCTTACTATAGCTATAGAGTTTGCATTCTTCACAGTGGCAGGGTTGCCAGGTCCAGCAAAAAAAAAAAACTTCAGTCCATAATTTGCTCAAAATTCACCCAGAAGCTAAAACTTTACCATTGTATTCTGTAACAGCATTTTTGAAACTAGCCCTAGTTGGAGGTAAAATTGCCAAAATGGCAACCACAAAAGTGGTTTTACACAAGCATGCCTTCTCTAGGTGCATTATTGTTATGCTCGGATTGTAACCTGTGTATGTGACGAACTCCCACCATCTTTTAATTTCACATATGGGGGGAAATATTTTGCAAATATTGATAATAGACCACTTGTATCACTTTAATCATAGGGGATAGAAATGGAGGACTTTTTTTTTATCATGCTCTCACACTCTCACTCAATTGGTCCCTGAATGAATCCTGTAAATGTATACCCAGTTTAGATGCTTTATGATGTCATAACACGCAAGGGCTTCCACACGATAGCACTGCACTGTAAAACATCAGGTCGTTTCAGTGCAGGTCATTTCAGTCCAGTGGTCACGCAGTATAAAGTGTCTGAGATGAATGACAGCAAACCCTATATATCATCTTGGCCATATATAAATCTGCCCCGTCCTTTACATAAAGCAGCAGATGCATGGCCTCCTTGTTTGTTTGTCGTATGCATCATGGTGCGACTCATCTTGAATGGCCGTCTGGCGTCTGGCTATCTTTCTCCCTTTCTTTCTCCATCTCCGTCCCTCCATTCAGTCCGTCTGCAGCATATCAGAGCAGCTAGCCGCTTGTTTCCTGATAAACAAGCCAGCCTGCCCGAGCGCTAACACGCTAACACGCCAGCGCCTGGCCGCCCAGCTCTAATTAATTGCAGCTAATGAGGAGCAACATTAGCATATCAATGCTCCCTCCCTGTCTGCTCTCTCCAAGCCTGGACAACACGACCTCACCTCCTACTAAAGAGTCATCCTCACCCAAGCCGCCGTTCATTAAAACACACATAAAAACCCTACTCCCTTACTTCCTCGTCTGCCGCACTTTCTTTCTCAATGCCCCTGTGTTATTTTGTCCTTTATTTATTATCACCAGCTTGCGAAAGAATGCACACGACTGCATTTTTTCTCGTCTGTTTTTCCTTTTCTTTTTTCGTTCACCCCAGCTCGGACTGAACAATAGAAATCAATGTCATATTTTTGCACTGTAGACTCCCATCATCAATAGCGAACGCCGCTGAAAACGCTGTACCACCTTCGGGAGTGAGCTACACTCATTGTTCCCCAGACATATTAGAGGGTTCAAGAGCATTTCCTATCAGAGCCAGAGTGAGTCACCCAGAGATAAAGATGTAATAACAGCAGGGGTGCCGCGTCCGGCGGGACGGATACGTGCTGGGCTGTCCTGAAGAGAGACTGTGTATGTTATAGATGTTACAGTTTGAGATTAGACGAGGATTTTTTCAGCCTCTGAGAAGACTCACCCCGTTAGCTGGTTCACGTTATTGCTATTATCTCCCAAGAACAGACACAATGCACATCAAAAAAGTTTTTTCCCTCTTTCAAATTTCTGATATTTGGTTACTTTTATGTTTTAAAGGAAAGCATACAAAGACTGCACTGAGACTGCATTGAAATCTATTCATGCTTTTTCTTTGGCGCCGTCTTAAAAATAAAGGTGCCAAAAAGAATTTCCTGGAGTGATGCCATAGAAAAAGCACTTTTGGTCTTCTAGAGCAGTTTGTCTCGACCCCGTCCTGCACACTTCCTGCATACTTTTTCCCTGTGCCTAACATACCTGATTCTACTGATTCGGCTCATTAACAAGACCTGTTAGAGTTGCAGGAGGTGTGCACTAAAATGTGCAGGCCAGGGTGCCTCCAGGACCAGGGTTGAGAAACAGTGCTCTAAAGAACCTTTCGGTGGACGGTTCTCAGACCAGAGCAGTGGTACGCCCAGATGGGCCATATATTTGCTCTATCTATCCATATCCCAGAGGAAGGAAAAATTCCAATGAATGTGCCTCCTGAAATCTTTTGGTTAGAAGATCATCAAATTAACGATGCACTTAAACACTAAAGTGAAGGAGAATTATTTTAATCCTCAGTTTGATTTTACAATTTGAAGGACAACAATTATTTGGAAACTGGTGTTTGGTCTTTGGTGTAGGCTCCTAATATTAGCTCATAGGACACAGACTCCTAATTACGATAGCAGGGGTGTCCTACTGGCGATGGCAGGAAGCTATGGAGGGGAATGTCAAACCATCCACATCTGAAGGCGAAAGGGATTGGCAGGGAAAGTCATTAGTGTAAGACAGCGATTGGTCAGAAGTACTGAATGAATGATGAAATGATGATGAGCATATAATTAGCTAAAATAAAAGTTAACCTGCTTTTACTGGTGATTATTTTTGACACCCGAATGGTTAATTCCACTTTGAGTGTTCTCCAGTAACATTTCGGTTGTGTTTCTGAAGATGCAGTTGAGCTTTCTGATTTTGCAGAGTGCTTATAAACTGTAGCGCTAGTGTTCTCTAATTCTCTAATTAGTGTTTCCTGAGTTGCAGCTCTTTTCTCTTCTCAACCAGCATATTTATGAAGCTCAAAAACCTATCAACATAGCAGTTAAAGTGGAAGAGCACCTATGCTTTTCTTGTTGCATCTTTAGAATGCTAACTTTACAGGAGGAGGAAAAGACATACTTTACTTCTAATGTAATCTAAGGAACCAGATGTTTTTCCCAGTCATTCTCGGCCATGTCCTTTGGTTCATTCATCAGCAAATTTAAGCACAATGTAAAATGCAACAGGCATTTCAAACAATGTCGGAAACAAATGACAAAAATGGAGATTGAAGGTTTTGTTTTGACAGCAGTGATTTGTCTCCAGAACTCCCTACAATGAAATGCTAATGCTAATCTCCTTTTCTCCTGGGAGAAGGAACTCATCAATTGTTAAACCCCTAATTAATACTGTATGTAGATCAGCTTTGTTCTTGCTCAACATTGACATGTTTTCCTTTGGGATGCATTACACGTTAGACCCCCTGAACTTGCCTGGGGGTCTCTAAGGACTAGTTTAGGAGTCACAGTGAATACCTTTACAGGTCTTATAGAATGTTGCTTAATGCTCCAAAGGCCCCAGCTGAGGGTCAGTACTTTCAAATATGTTGCATGAATAAATAAAGCACCTGAGAGAACTTTGAGCTCCATGCTTGAGCCAAAGGCCCCTGTGCTTTAGTGTATGTTATGTATTGGTAGCTCATCAACACATGCATGAAAAGTCCACATCCACGCATCTTAGACCCCAAAAACTGGTCTATTAGCTGCCCACATTGGATACGAGAACTTGGCCACCACAGTCCCACCAGCGAAAAATGAGGTCAAGTGTTCCCATGCTGTTTCAAACAGTCTGCTTAAGTGTATTGAGACCTCTTTTTTTTTTATTTGGATATTTTTAATGCCCAGATCAAACAGATCGTCCTTCCTCTCCTAAACACTCAGGGGACGGAGCTGCTAACTGGAGACTGGTTAAATCTTGAAAGGCCGACCTTGTATCTTTTTAAACGAATGCCATTTCTGATGAGCTTGGCAACACAGCAGAGATTCCTTCTCGAAATCACACAAATAGAGAGTTCTTCCTTTTCGTTTGCTTCCCCCCTTTCTTTTCTCAACCCTTGAAATAAGAAGAAGCAAAAAAACAGATGAAAAAAACTATGAAAAAGCTGAATTAATTAGCGTCTTTAATTACCAGTTATCCGAGATGTATCCTCCGTGGGTGTAATTAACAACTATTTATTTGGACACAGTTTTCTCTTGAAGGAGGTAATGCGGCTAATTGGAATTATATTTATGTGCGCTTTTCCAGCTCCGAAACACCACCAGAAAGTTGCCGTCTCCAATTACAGATTTAAAAGATAAAATTGCGGAGCGTTTAATGGGTTTGTAAATGGAATACCACTTAAAAGACCACTTGAAGAGTGAATCATGGAGACATGCCCAAGGGGGATGTGATTCAGTTGCCTCTACCTAGTTCGAGAACCTGTCACACTTATTTACCCTCTAATGGAAGAAAGAAGACAGAGCGAACGCTTTACAAAGTTCTGCTCTAAAAATCTGCCACAGAGGATCTGTGAGTCATCCTTTAATGACAAACGTTCTCCGTTTCCTGATTTTGTACCACTGTTTTTTCTCTATTTTAAGTACTCTAAAAATAGAGCCCTTCAGGTACACGCTCAGTCCGACGTGATCTCACTGGTCCACTTCTTTTAGTGCTCTTCTCCTGATATATAGGAGTAAAATGAAAATGTAATTCGAAAAAAAAAAAAGTGCATAGGAGTTCTCGCTGAATGAGCTCTCTATCATAACAAGGCAGATCTAAGATGACTCTTATAGATCAAAGCACACTAGGTCATGTTCCCAAGCATCTCTTTGAACAACTCCCTGGGCCGCTTATGGGCCTGAACTACACAACATTTTATGGGATCTTCAATAATGCATAAGCTGCAGTGGCGGGTTGCTCATCCTTTATGTAGGGGGACTTGGAAGTGTACAAACAACAGAGTATTGCTACATCTTCATCATGTGTTAATGACTTGTGGGTTTGGAGTGATTTTCAATTTTAAGATTTCTTCCCAATATTTTAATATTCTTGTGTTAAAAACATCCTTAGAGCTTGCTTGCTTACTTGGTTTACAGATATAGACCAGAGATATTATATACACTCATCTTTAAATAAATAGTAGCACAAATAGCTGCACCCTAAAGAAGTCAACTGACAGAAATAAAACTTGGTGGGTAGGTTTGACAGTGATGCCCTCCGTGCATCATCCTATCCAGCACCATTGGCAGATGGCTGCACGGCGCAGGACTACATGCACACAGACTGTTACGACAACAGCCCCTAACACAACATAGCCAAAGACTGCAATGGTGTCATGCCTGCCATGATACCCGCTTTTGTCTTGGTGAACACAACCAACAAGTTCATGTGTGAATGCACCATGGTAAGCGCCAACTGTGTGAGAATTTTGCATAGGACAGATTACCGCAGGACACCATTAGGAACCTCTACAACTGCATTCCGAGAGTATGTGTAGCTCCATAAATGTTGCCTATATCAGGCTTAATTGTTTCTTCATGTATTGTTGCTGGTAACCTTTATCTTCCTTCCCAATAGCACGGCAAACTGACACTTCCCTCTCAGTGCAACTATTATTTTGACGAGTGTATTATATTATATTGGTGCCACTTTTCCAAATGAATGAATTTTTTTCTGGCAGTGAAAGTACAAATGAAACATCTGCTTAAAATTAATTTGATCACCAACCTTACCTGTCTGTAGAACATGAGGCTCATTATCATGGATATTTTTTTAAAACATTTTAATAAAATATTAAAATATTTATTTAATAAATACCCCATACAGTATATAACTTAGAGTATTATTTTACAACAAAATCCCGCAAACCTGACACAAAAAAGCAACTGAAAAATCCATATTTCAGCACCCGCGTTCTACAAACTGCAGTCATCCACATGAAGATGTCAGCTGCCTATTCCCGTTCCACCTTAAAAGCTGCAGCAATTACAGTCTGGCACCTCAAACTGTGTAATAATAATAATAACTGCAGCTTTAATGTACATTTGAACATGCTGACAAATAGAAAGCTGACTTCAGCCTAGTGTAATCATATGTGTTTCCCTTCTTTAGCTTTCAGTAGTCTGTAAAACATAGCTGTGAATTATTGTTGAATCTATATGTACAGTCAATTACTGCTCTTTCAGTACAATCAACAGCTCTTTCCAGTTTTAGATGCTTAACGCACTGAACGCTAATGCTGCCGCTCAATTAGTCTTTCTACCACTCATTAGGCATAACTACAGGGATTCCCACAAACTGTGATGACACGTGCTTGCCCACAATCTTAGCAGTTGAGATCATGAAATTGAAAGCTACACTATGTAAGTGGGGAGAAACATGTAATTGCATGCTATGTGTGAAGAACGTTTGTGGGTTGTGCTTTGGTCTCTTCATCGAGTGAATGAATTGGATGATTGTGAGTTCTTTAAAAGAGCATTCAAAGAGCACTCAGTCAAGCCCAGCAGCATGTGGTCTTATGATCCACTACTATCATCATAACTTCATAAAAATGTTGATTTAGATTTTTACCTAAACATTGAGCAGGACTTTCTTTTAGCCTGACGTGTGACATTTAATAAAATATATCTTGTATCTTATATACATATATATACATATATTACAGATTTGTATTACAGAAGCGAGTCTCATCCTAATTTAGCCATTTAATCTCATTTTACAGCATCTTCTACCATATTAGGTACTCCAAAACTACTCTATCACAGGCAACAATCACACATTAACAATCAAATATGAGTAATATTCAAATATGAATAATATGAATAATATAATAGTATTCTTAGAACAATCTCACAATGAGAAATATTGGATATACTGACTGAAATAAGGATGATTTCATCATTTCAGACATTTATTTTTCAGCAAACAGTACAAAAGCTTAAACTGTCTCATATAAAACCTTGTGTATTCTCCTTTCTCAACCCCCCAAAATGTAATATCAGCATGTCACAACACATATGAAACATTAACTATAGTAATGTGCAACAATCAGAGATCACTCTTTCATTTATTTGATTTTCTGTCAAAACAGCCATTAAGCACAAGTTATTCTTTTTTCGTTGACATTTCTGAGGAGACTGGATATATTATAACACTCCTTTATAAGGAAGGAAAAGGCCACAGGAAAATAAGTGGAAAACTGTTAATGTATTAAAATCGATAGAGAAGCTCCTAATAACCATATAACCGTCCCCATATAGAAGTCAGATAAACGCAACCTGGGATAAACCACTCTTACCTGAAATCTGAAAACACCCATAGCTGTTTCTGTCTGCTCTTTCCACCGTGAAAGGACCACTCAGTGCTTTGGATCTAAAAGGATGTGTAGCTGTCAAGAAGCTCCGCACTGAGTACAGGACATATAATAGAATGACCAAAGAAGCTGCTGCTGCCCTCAGAACAATGGGATGACCACTCTAGAGTTTAGATCTGGACATCACTGTATCTGATTGAAATTTAGAAGCGGAAAATGCAGCCAAATTCCAAGACTGCATTTTTAAGATGTGGAAAAATATCCCGGCAGGTTTCTTTGAAAACCTGCAAGCAAGTATTCAGAAAATGAGGAATCCATAATAAAGGCAAACTTTATTACCCGCCTTTCACCGTGTTATGTGGGTGGTGGATCATCCTCAGCACTGCAGTGACACCGACGTGGTGGTGTGTGTGTTTTGTGCTGGTGTAAGTGGATCAGACACAGCAGTGTTGGTGTCACTGCAGGACTTGGAATCAGCCATCAGCCAAGCCTATCCGATCAAACCCTGCCCTGTGAGCAATCTCCTGTGATCATTGACTCGTAACTTGTAACAACATGCCAACATCTCCAAAGACTGCAATGGTGTCATGCCAGGCTGTCATGGAGTGATTCAGAATTTCAGGGGGTCAACTTTAGTGACAAGTCATACTTTTGTGTTGGTGGAGATGATGGCACCGTGTTCAGCTCCAAAATGTGTTGTCACAAGTCAAGAAGGCCTGGTGTCACTCAACCTCCACCCCTACCACAAAATCAGTGAGTGTGTGAGAATATATAAGCTGCATGGGATGGATTATCATAGGACACCATTAGAAATCTCTGCATGCCAAGACGTTATACTGAGAGACACTACTTCTGTACGTGTAGGTCATTAAGTATTCCCCATATCAGTCTAAATCTAGTATCATTTAATGTTCCTGGTTAACTTTTATCTACCTTCCCAATAGCACGGCAATACGACACTTCCTTCTGTGTGCAACTATGTTTTGGATGAAGAGTGTATTTGGGCTGTTTATTGGTCTGAGATTTTGTGTTGTTAGCAGTATTGGTCTTTTTATCTGATGTACTCCACATATGTGCCCCATCCACCTCGTTCCCCGCCCCCACCCAAACAAACACAAGCATACACACATAAAGAGGTCATGGAAATGGTCTTTTACAGCTTGTATGGTCATATGTTGAGTTCAGAAGAGCATTCCTTGGGAACTTCACCTGCTTCCAACAGATTCCTACCAGAGTTTTCATGTTGGATCTGCCAGGCTGTTTTTTTATGTTAACTCTGCAAATTTGAACTAGGTGGCCCCAATTCTGTGCGAGTGTAGGAACATTTTTCAGACCATTAAAAGAAGGCTGCTGTTTGTTACAGCAGCAGCATGTCTCGCTTCTAAAAAAGCCGCACAACTGAGATGGGAAAAAAGCATCTACATTCTGACAAGCCAACCTTTAATGAAACATAATATGGAAATCAGCAGACTATCTAATAATCACAGCAACCGTTAAAACTCGGAATAAATCCATTTTTAAAATTATAATCAGAATTTCTTTCCCAGACTGACTTTTTTTCCCTTCACAGCTTCCATCTTTCATTTCTGTCTTTTTTGTTTTGTTTTTTTTTCCTGGCGCTTTGAACGTTTATCGTCCTATCCGATCTGTTGCTCTGATAAGTTGGAGCCTTTGCTGTGATGAAACTTTAGCTTTAATGAGGAGCTGTGGCTCCGACAAGATAGCAGGTTCCATTAACACATCCCCGTACCAATCGCTGTGTCTTTGCTTAACAAACACAAACAATCTAAGAAAACAGACCGTTTTGAAAGTGATGGGAGAAAAAAGACGGAGAGTGGAAAGAAATTAACAAAAGAGTTAGATTCCATTGAATCTCTGACAGGGCTTTATATTTTATGTATGGGATTTCGGAAAAGTACTCGGCTATCTGACAGCTTGTGATTAATTGCGGCTAATTGGGCCGAACTGAAGAGGTTGCGTTTACGGCCTTGTTAAAAATGGGTGAGGACAAGTGCGCTGTACACGCAATCTATTTCTAATTTTTTCCTCACTCTTCCTCTCCTCCTCCCCGCCTTTGCTTCAAAGAACCTGACACCTCTAACAATAGTTTCTGCCTTCGCTTGCTTCCTCGTTTTCAAAGCTCTTCTCTGGTTTGCTTGTTTATTTCTTCTCATTCTGCTCTTCCTGTTCTTCCCTTCATCTCTCTTTTCCACACCCAGAAAAATCAACAACCAGGCTGCTTTAGAATTTCTCTATTGAACTTCTGATAGCGAGTTAATGGAATAACCATCAGTTCATTTGGTTACATTAAGTAAGACAGAACATTTTCAGAAATAGTCCTGAATAATCGAATGTTGAGATATAAACAAAGCCATTGTGAATGCTCTGATATGAAATTCCACATTCTCTAGTTCTTAACATACCAAGTACACCTTTTTCAGAGTGGTAGTGATAGGAACCAGATGTCCCAAAAGTTGAATGCCTCTAAAAGCATTTTCACTGAAAGTTACTACATGAAATAGTTACAAAAAAAATTGAGTAGTTGCCTCAGAAGGAGGTGTCAATGCTAATGGTAAGGAAGATAAAGGCTATGGCTGTCAGGAACAATAAAAAAATATATATTTATTTAGCTACACAGAAATAGTGTCTCTCAGTATGACATCAGACCACCATGTTTGCTAACACATATGCCAGATGTCTCCAGAGGTTCTTAATGGTGTCCTTTGATAATCATTCCCATGCAGCTTGAATATTCTCACACAGCCCCTTCAGATTTTGCAGTAGGGGTTGGCCTTCTGGACGTCTGACGTGTGACAACAAACCGTTCATCTCTGTGCTGACCATGGTGCCTCCACACATGGATTTGTTGCTCCTCTCCCCCAAAACAAAAACTCCATGACGTAAACTGGTAGAGGCTAAATTGCCCCCTAGGTGTGCAAGTGTGTGAGTGAAAGAGTAGAACTGTGTGTCTGCACTGAAATAGTTTGGCAGCCTGTCCAGGGTCTTTCTTGCCTTCCTCCCAGTGAGTGCTGACAGGCTCAAGCAGCCCCCGCAATCCAGCCAGAATTGGAGAATTATAAACAGTTGAAATGGTTTAATGGTTTTAGCTTGTATTTATAACTGCCTGTCTTGGCATACAAAAAATGGCCCACCAAAAAGTTGACACCAGAGATATGCCCCCTAGGTTTGCCCTAGCTGAGATGCCAGAGTAATTTAGAGCTGTCACTTGGTGAAAAGAAGAGTGACCAACTTCAAACTTCACAGCATTATGGGGCGTTACGGCCCTGCTCCAAAGACACATGATGTTTTATTGTGGATGACAATGTTCAATATCTGATCTCTGAAGCTCTGTAGACTAGCAGGTCCTAGAAACACTAGAACAAAAGTCCTCAGGTCAGTAAAGTGTGACGCAGTCTTTCCAGAAAACTCTGGATCACATTGGGTCTAGGTTTCAAGGCATTAGAGATACAGACCCTGGCCCCCCACCTCACTTGTCTTCTCTCAGGCCTCCGTGTTGCAAAGCATTATTTCTAAACAGTAGTAGACTAGTCTGTGCAACCACTACGTATTATTAGGGTATAACTGGCAAATGTTTTTCTTATAGGTCAAATACCATCAAGAGTTTATTGCATTATAGTCAGTATGAGTTTAATAATTCACCAATGCTTCCATGGCACCATGCCACAGTAAGAAGGCCTGGCTTCGATTCCTGGCCAGGACGTCCCTGCTCCTTTCTGTGTGTAGTTTGCATTTTCGCCTTGTGTCTGTGAGTTTTCTTCCCACAGTCCAAAGACATGCAGTCTGGTAAATTGGAGATGATAACCTGCCCTCCTAGATCTTAGTGTATGAGTATGTGTCTGTCCTGGGATAGATTGGCGGCCTGTCCTGAGTGAGTGACTTTCCTGGCTCCAGCCCTCCCTGCTACCAAAAGGTTAAAGCAGTTTAGAAGGTGAGTGAGTGAGTGACTGAGTGACTGACTGACTGAGTGAGTGACTGACTGAGTGACTGAGTGAGTGACTGAGTGAGTGACTGACTGAGTGACTGAGTGAGTGACTGACTGAGTGACTGACTGAGTGACTGAGTGACTGACTGAGTGACTGACTGAGTGACTGAGTGACTGAGTGACTGACTGAGTGACTGACTGAGTGACTGACTGAGTGACTGAGTGACTAAGTGACTAAGTGACTAAGTGACTGAGTGAGTGACTGAGTGACTGACTGAGTGACTGAGTGACTGACTGAGTGACTGAGTGACTGACTGAGTGACTGAGTGACTGAGTGACTGAGTGCCTGACTGAGTGACTGAGTGACTGAGTGAGTGACTGAGTGACTGACTGAGTGACTGACTGAGTGACTGACTGAGTGACTGAGCGACTGACTGAGTGACTGACTGAGTTTTTGAATTAGTTTTTGAATTCGTGACTGAGTGACTGAGTGCCTGACTGAGAGACTGAGTGACTGACTGAGTGATTGACTGAGTGACTGAGTGACTAAGTGACTGAGTGACTGAGTGACTGAGTGACTGAGTGAGTGACTGAGTGAGTGACTGAGTGCCTGACTGAGAGACTGACTGAGTGATTTGCATCACAACTTCTACAGCCAAGATTGTTTTTTGTTGTTTGGTAGCCAAAGCCTTTCAATAAAAAATATATTTGAATTTGAATAGGTTTTGAATTTGTGATTATTAATTCATGCTTAAAGATTATTTGCAATAAATTGTGGTCTACACATAACAGTATGCCAGTTGCCCACTAATACAGGCCGTAATGAATGACGCACCCTTAAGAAGTGTGTTTTAAAGAACTCGTTGTGGTTAAGATGAAGTGTTGCAGTCAGCAGGATTTGTCATGATTTGAAGTTCAGTAAATTCACGGAAGTGCATCATTGCTGCTAATGCTTTATCCTCTTCGCTTTTGGTGTCATATTTCCCCTTTACCTTGCTCCCTTCATCTTCTGTCCTCCCCTCAATCTATCTTGCACCTTTGCTCTTTTTCTCAGTTTGTCTGATCTTTTCCCACAGCATCTCATCCCCTCCTCTACCCCCCGCCAGTATTAAGCCCTCTGCTCTGTGCACAACAGCCCCCACTCATCTTCCTAATCTACTTATATCATTTGCATATTTTCACTGTAATTTTATTCGCCACTGTCTTTTCCCCCTCCCCTCTTCTCCCAGGTTGCATTTAAATAATACAAATCTGTTCTATATATGTCAACTGTGTGATGATCTTATATTTATGAATATAATTGAATGCGTTCCAGTCTTTGGAAGCTGAAGCCAGGAGGCTCGCAAACAACAGAGAGGCATCTGGAGCCCCACTTTTTAGATCTAGATTCAAGTCATTATGTGAGTCTGTTCGGCATGCAAGCCCGGAAACCCATATCTTCAGACAGTGTCCTTGACCACTAGCCATGACAGCAATGAACTGGGTCATATTTCAAAGAGAAGTCAAAAAGAACTGGCCATCTCAGCTGCACCGATCATTCTGAAAGTGTTAGCCTTGCCGAACCCCACCTTACCTAGAGCTACATACAGAGACCCTGGTGTATTTGCCCTTTACACATTCAAATCTTCCCCCAAGTAACTGGGGCACATTCATGTCCATACTGGGCACAACAAGACACCAACAGCGCTACCATCTGGAAAGCTGATTTCCCATGCTTTATTTTATGAGGACATATTTGATTTGCAGAATGATATACTGCTCCAAATCAGGCACCAAAACAAAGCTGATAAAGATGCAGTTTTAGTTTACAAAAATGGTCCCTGCAATTGTCTGCAATTACGTCAGTCTTGATTTATTTCTACAATGCAAAACAATGATATCTTGGCAGGTAAAATGTTCCCACTGCGTTGGCAACTCCTTTAGCTTGTTTCAAGTACATTTCTAAAAACAGGCAAAATTATTTGCCAATGCAGTGAGATAATATACAGGGGTTGGACAATGAAACTGAAACACCTGTCATTTTAGTGTGGGAGGTTTCATGGCTAAATTGGACCAGCCTGGTGGCCAATCTTCATTAACTGCACATTGCACCAGTAAGAGCAGAGTGTGAAGGTTCAGTTAGCAGGTAAGAGCACAGTTCTGCTCAAAATACTGCAATGCACACAACATTATGGGTGACATACCAGAGTTCAAAAGAGGACACATTGTTGGTGCACGTCTTGCTGGCGCATCTGTGACCAAGACAGCAAGTCTTTGTGATGTATCAAGAGCCACGGTATCCAGGGTAATGTCAGCACACCACCAAGAAGGACGAACCTCCACCAGCATCACGTAGTGACTTGTATATGTCATTCCCAAGAAGACTGACGCTGTATTGGCCGCAAAAGGAGGCCCTACACCATACTAATAAATGATTGTGGTCTAAAACCAGGTGTTTCAGTTTCATTGTCCAACCCCTGTAGCTCACTTAAACCAAGTACAAAACACCCAGAAGAAAGTTAAATAATCTTAACAAGCTAACAACAATCATAAAATGAAATATATAGGATACATACAAGTAGATATCAGATAATGCTGCTATCCAAGATTTTGTAAGTGCAGTAGAAAGACATTAGGAAGTCCTTGCACATTTCTACATAAATTAATACTTCTGACCATTAAATATCATTTTGCCTGCTGAAATATTCACCTTAATTATATATAAAATATGTATTCCTACATTTTAATTTGTTACATAAGGCACTGCATAATAATATTGTAAAAAGGTTTGGATCTCGGATGCCATAGATATATCTATCAATATTTATCAACTTTTAAAAAGTCTGTATGTCTGTAAGTCTATGAGTTATTAATGTGGGACCCCCAACAATGACCATTTATTTTTTGTGGAACAGCACTGAGTGGATGGTCTGGTCTGTGTATTTACTTGTGTCTGTCTATATGTACTGTGTGTATACATACATTGAGCTGTTATGCCGGATGTCTCAGTATGACAGTTTCTAATGGTATTCTGTGATCATCCATCACATGCAGCTTGACTATTCTCACACAGTTTCTGCAGATTGTGTGGTAGGGGTGGAGGTGCAGTGACACCAGACCCTGGAGCGGACCACAGTGCCTCCACACACAAATTTGTTGGTTGTCCCCACCAAGACAAAAGCGGCACTCATCACTAAAGATGACCTGCTGCCATTCCGAATCACTCCATGACAGTCTGGCACGACGCCATTGATGTTGACGTGGTGTTAAGGGCAGTAATTGTAATGGTCTGTGGTGTTGACACTAACAAGATGACTCATGGAGGGAATCACTGCTCACTGAATGTCTGCAGTTGTAGCTGTTGGGTCATTCTGTGCGTGATGGACTATTTGTCAGTTCTCCTTCTCCATTATTTTTGTGTAGGCTTCCCTGCTTCTTGTCGCTGGTGCGTGCCTTCTTGTATTCACTGCCACCAAAAGCGTACTGTAGTAGTATCTGAATGGTCGTATGGAGAACAATATACGTCCATAAGACCATCTTGCCTCCCAGAGCCCTATGATGCAATCCCTCTCCAACTCTTACAACTTCTTGAATTGCTTTTACTTCGAGGCAACTCTTGTCCAAGGCATACTTTACTCAGAAAGGATGCTACCAACACAACAGCACAAAAACATGTGCAACAGGACAACATTATATAATCAATAAGATGGCCAGATTTGCTGGATTCCTAATTCTAAGGAGAACTTCCTGTAGACTGGGATTTTAGCCACTGCTGGTAGACCCATATGACCAAACGCTTCCATACACCTGCAAATTCAGTTACTTCCTTCGTACTATGGTCTTTGGGACACCCAAATGCAACCACTTCAGCAACCACTTCTTTTAGCCAATTATTAACATCTGCTTTGAGACCCATTTTCCACACACTAAATGAGGCACTGTACAACCTCTTGTCAATCTATGAATTATTATTTATTGTCTGGCAAGCTTACACTATATGCAGTATAAATGAATGAAAAGTGACCATGTACTTCTGAATGGTAGTGTACAATTTAGGAAAAAACAATAAAAACAATTAAACATTCATACAACATGAGATCATCACATGCCACAGGATCTTATGCATGTGAAATTCAAATTTTGATGTTAGCAGAGACTGTCTTTTGTGAAACTGTGATGTTGGTGCTTTGATAATTAAATGCTATGTGCCTCAGCATTGCAACTGCTTGCTTGAGATGGGTTGGCAGGTTGGGAAAGGTCACACACGCTGGGGAAGGGATCCTTCTAAGTGGTCTAGGACATTGTTTAAGTCATGTTGGGCACATCTTTCCTAGGCTCCATCAGTGACCTCATATTCATTACACCAGTAAACCTTGCAGGGGGGAAGGAAGGTTCACTCCTGCTTTATGGCCTGGGTCAGTCTTGGACCCTGACACTGGAATCCAGAGGTCAGAGTGACTAGACTGTTACACTGTCATACCCACAATGAGAAAACAGGGCTCTGGCGTGGCCAAGGTACTGCTCTGAGTACTTCAAGGTACCAGCAACTCCTTGTTCTATTTGCAAATATTACTTTTCATTCAATTTTAGATCTACTGAAAAGAAAATACTAGAAATTAAATGAAGGCTTGTGTCTGACATTTTCACATGCAAAATAAGGCTCCACTATACCTTACTGTATAAAAAGACCTCATTGGGATAGTTTGTAAAATGCAATAAAATAAGTATCTGTGATTAATTTGTTTTCTTAAACCTTTATTTAACTGACTAAAGAACAAAAAATGGAAATTATATCTTGCAGCTGACCAAAATGATTAGGATTCATACATGGAGAAAAGGTGCAGTCTAATTCCATGTGTGGAAAATGGCCCCAAAGCAGATGTTAATGATTGTTAATGAGGCGTACTGTCATACAGGTCTACCAGCAGTGGTAAAAATCCCAGTCTACAGGAAATTCTTCTCAGAACTGTGCCAGGGAAGGCATGCACCAAACCAATGTGGCCTAAATCCAGTAACTTGTCCAGTCCATGCCAATCCAATCACAGCTGGTATTTGTGCTCATGGAGGGATTACACGCTATTAGGTATGTTACAGTCACAGGTGACCATTCTTTTTTGTCCAGTGATCTCATTTTATAAATGTAAACAACCTTTAAATTTTATAATTGCAGCTCTCTCAAGCAAGACAGGAACAAAATAAGAGCAAAAAGTTATTATATTAAAAGTTACCCTGTTCTGAAACATTCCACAATACACAGGTGAGTTGGTGAGGGGATCGTTAGTAGGTGTAAAAAGAGCTCCATCAAAGTCTCCTCTTTGCAAGCAAAATGGGTCGTGGCTCATCACTTTGTACCACACTTGATGAAAGAATCATCAAACAGTTCAAAAAGAACATTTCTCGGAGCAAGACTGCAAAGAATTTAGCTCTTTTTAAATCTATCCTACAAAACTCTATGAAAAGGTTCCAGGAATTTGGAGGAATTTCAGTTCAAATAGTCCAGAAATCCCTGTTGAATATGTGTGGCCTTCAGACGGTACTACATGAGAAATCAACATGCTACTGTGTTAAACGTAGTCACATGGGCTCAGGAGAACTTCTGGACCTAAGCTCTTCCCAGCTGGACAGAAAAACAGTGGAAAAGTGTGCTGAGGTCAGATGAGTCCACTCTTAGCTTGTCTTTAGGAATGACGGACATTGAGTTGTGTCCTACTGTCAAAGGGGCCATTAGACTTTTATCAGCAAAAAGTGCAAAAGTCAACAGCTATAATGGTACTGGAAGGAGGGGTTTGGGCATGCAGCATAGCTGGCTTGCATATATGTGAAAAGGTACTATTGACACAAAGGCCTTAAATGATAATTTAAAAACATTTACATTTATGGCATTCAGCTGAAGCTCTTATCCAGAGCGACTTACAAGGGTGTTGATATTACAGGTAGGCCAGTGTAGTGTTAGGAGTCTTGCCCAAGGACTCTTATTGGCGTAGAACAGCATAGCCACTCAGACAGGGATTCGAACCCCAGTCTCCCACATGTGGTAGTGGTTCCAAGGTGGGTAGCAGTGTTGTCTGCTGAGCTACACTGAGCAACATATGCTGCCATCAAGATGGTGTATTTTTCTGGACAGTAAATGCGAAGCCTTGTTCTGCATGTATCAGCAGCAAGGCATTGTTGAAACAGAGTGCATGTGCTTGACTAGCCTGCCTGCAGTCAAGTTCTCTCTGAAATCTGAAAAGTTGAGGTCATGTAGAATCAGATGATGACCACTGATTGTTGATCAGCTGAAGTCTTGTGTCAAGCATTACCCTTGCAGAACTTCATCACTTAGTATCCCAAACACTAAAACAGGGTAATAACCAAAGGTGATGCAACACAGTGCTATATGTTCCTCTGTCCCACCTTATTTGGAGTTTGTTACAGGCACCAAATATTAGACCTGTAGTCATATTTACATAATAACATTTAAGTAGGTCAGCAGAAACATTGGAAATCTTTTCTTTGTGCTTTTATCAGTTACCTAAAGCTTCCAGAGAATAAACAAATCACAGAGTTTGGTTTTTATTTGCTTTTTACAAATGTTGGAACCTTTCAGGAAACAGATTTTTACATTAAAATGAATCTCATATTCTTTTTATAAGAGTCTTTCTCAAAGACTTTATTAGATCATTTAAAACAGGCTATCTGAATGTAAGTTTTTAGAGAAGATTCTTGCTGGGTCTTAAAAGGCTCTGAATTGATATATCGACCCCAACAAAAAAAGACTTTGATGCTCTTGGATGGTGTCAAAGTGAGCATGCTCACACACTTAAAATGGAAATCAGTTGAATCTACATAGTATTTTGCAACACAAACAAAATTAAAATGAAGATATTTAATCTTAGTTAAATATGTTTTATCTTTACACATCAAAATACATGTAAGGGGACTTCCATAATTCATTTTTCCATTATTACAGTCTAGCAGTATTTGTTAAAGTCATCTCTTCTGGTTATACATTTATTAATGCATACGTCTAATTGGCATCAGATTTCCTGCTTCTGCTAAGTGCACTTTCCATTGCTTTCGTGCAAGTTCTCCTTCAGTTCAGCCACAGCATGTCACTGTGTCTTTTCAAACCTCTGGCCTTGTGCATTGTTGAGAGCTTTAAGGTACTCAGAGACCACTAAGAGCTGAACTATGCCAAAAACTCTCAATTAGCGTCTGCGACTCATGCCAATCAGAATGAGAGGCCTTGCTGTTTTTGCCTTTCAATGTGAATTGCGAATGAATGGCAGATGGTAACCCTGGGTTGCAGCGGTAAGGAATAACCAAAGTACTATAAAATAACTGCAAAGGGCTAACCCATACGGTTCTATGGGCTGAGACGCTGAGAAAGTCGGTTTTCAAAAGGGATCACTCATGGAACCTTAAAGAGACAAGACCAACATGAACGTAACCAACAACAAAAAAAGATCCTCTTAGCTACTAGTGTCTGGCTGCATTAGAAACTTACATTGTACACTGAATGGTTTTTGTTTTCCAAAACTGTAGTTGTAACTATCGAGGTTGGTAACTAACATAGTCTGAAGCATAGCTGGAATTTTCGAGGGGTGTGTTCCTGTACTATGACAGAGGTTAGCATTGAACTAACATGGTATGATGCATTGTTAACTAACTAACTAACTAACTAACTAACATCTGAAGTACGAGCGTGTCCCGAAACCATCCCACTTGGTTGGTACCACAGTAGTTTTAAAACATGGTGATTTGTACCACCATAGTTCAAACCACCATAGTTCCAAATATGTTTGTTCCAACTTTTACAACGAAAAATGTGCAAAAATGAACAAACCTTGTCATATAAGCCCACAATATGAAAATCAGTATACATGATCAAAGTATTATTTTGGCTTTTCATATTTCTACATAATGTAAACAAATAACCTTCAAGGATTCAAGGAGACTTTATTGTCGTTCGCATCACATGTGGTACACAGGGGTGGAACGAAATTGTTGTACTCAAGGACCCAGTTACACCCAAACAGCAGTACTTAATTAATAAAATATATATAAGTATATAAAAATATATAAAAAATATAGAAAGAAATTGAAAAGGCTTCCACCACCACTACCAGTCATAATAATAGAAATTATATAACAACGTAATAAAATTAATAGATAAGACTTCTTATAAAAAAATGTTTTCCCAAAAACAATATAGAAGAAATATTGATAATATAAAACCCGTTATCGGTTTGCCAGAGTAATACGGTTAGATAAACGCGTAACATGTCCTGACATGGTGGTGAAGATAGATTTGATAAACCCAGCTGTACTCATAAACACAGAAATGATATATATGGACATCCTTTAAGAACTACATGTTTACAGCATCTGATGTTCTAAATGTTCGGTCCAGAACAGTGACAGGTCTACTGGGTCCTGTGTCATCGATGACGTCATCACCAGGAACTAAGCTTCTAACGGCAGGTCTACAGCTGTAGGTCCAACTACACAACTTAACGACAGTGTTTTCGAACGTTCGCCAAAACTACCGATTTGGGAAACACCTGGTGGCTGTTCTGATGGTGCAGGCTATGTAAGTTATCAACCTGGTTACCTCCACAGTTCCAGCCATGGTTTTGGGAAACACTTGCGTCGCAGCTGTATCGTTCCAACTGTGTAAGTTGCTAACGTAGTTAATTAGTCTTCATTGCAAACATGCATCATAAGAGACAACCTAGAAAACTTTATAGTACTTGAATTAATCAGTTCTCAGACACTGACAGCTTTCGAATTTGTCATTTGCACAGCATGTCCGGACATGTATGCATTGAAATGTTTGTGGTGAGACTCTACAGCAGGGGAGCATTAATATACATACTAATTAAATCAACTAAATATAAAATATGTATAAAAAAAGTGCTAAATACAAAATATACACAAAATACAGATTATATGGAGACCATTTGGTGTCTTTGACAGCTAACAGCTATAATATAATATGATAACAGCTAATCATTCTAGTTCTATTTTGTTTTTCTTATAAAAGAAGCATTGCCTATTAATATTATGCTGTATTTGTACATGATTATTGACATTATTTTTTAATTACATTTGATTCTATTATTGTTAGTGGTAGTGGTAAGTTATATGATTACAGTATGACTAAATGTGGGTAGTGTAAATAATACATAAATAACATAATATGAATTAATATTTTGGCATTGTGAGTTTTTTTTTTTTTTAAGTTTTCTAGTGTGAAAGTCTACTACATTGGTTTAAACAACAGAAACATCCGTCATCTATAATCCAGATGAAAGTAATGAATTTGAAATACCTCTGCAAGGCACTGTACTTGTGTTTTTGGGGCAGTGACGATGTGTCAGGCCATTTTGCTTGACACGTTACATGATTTTCTCAATTTCCGTGACTGCTGCCCCTGCAAATTAGATGTCGGCTGTTTGGCCTTGTTGGCCTGTTGGTTGTTGTGTGGCTCTTTAGAAAACCCACATTATTAAACTGCTGATCGTCGAACCCCTTTAATAGCCGACACAAAAAGCTAATTGGCATTCAATCTAATATGACTCAGCTCTGTAGCTGCCTGCATTATTGTGATTTAGTTACCGCAAAATTAATCCTGTTTTTATGCGTTGTTTTCATTATTTTGTCCACCTCCTGTGCGTATATCCAGTTCCTCAGGGGGAAGCTTGAAGTGCTATTTAAATACATGACTGCCACAGAGAATCAGGCTTTTAAAAAGGCTTATTTTGTTATGGAGTTTACTATAATACGGAAAAAAAGAGACTGCAGCGGGCTAAGACTGACAGTCAGAAAGGCAAAATGGTACAACTGGGAAGTGGAACATATGTCATACACTGGCTTCTCTGTGTTTACTGCTGAAGCCTCATATTTTTCCAATACTTTCATCTTTTCAGAGATTTTGATGTTTGATTCTGTTTCATAGTCTTCATAGAGTACATTACACTGGATGCCTTGTGTTCCTCTTTGATGTTGCCGAGCTGTTAAAGATCTATGTGTGGTGATAAGAAGGACGATGCAGTTCACATTGATAGTTCTTATTTTTTTTAAAGTCCATTCTCAATCCATGAACTATGGATTTTCTTTGACTCCTCAGCACTCATGCTTGGGAATTGGAAGAGTAAAAAAGCGAACTAACTAATCTGTTCACTTTGGATTGAAAAATGTAGCTCTTATGCTACAGATATGTAAGCCTACAGTACTACGCACAACTAAGCAATGGTGAAACTGCCTTTGATCAACTGGCGTTTGGTCAGCTTCTGAGAATTCAAAAGAATGTGTTTGGCTTTCACTAAGACCATTGTTCGAAATTTCAAGGTCAAGGTCGTGGGTAATATGGTTTGTGCTATCAAGCTATATGCAGTTACCAAGGTCAGTGCACCGTTAAAATGAAGGAACCATTAGATATTGTTGGCTAAGCTGAACACATGGGTTGAATATACACTATTCAACCTGAGTTTCCTATTCGACATTGAGTCCATTCTGGCAAGAATGACCTGTAGAAGCGAAGACGAGCATGCTATTTCAACTTATTGTTTACTAATGTAGCGAATGACTTGTAAGCATGAAGCCATACATCACAGATAAAAGCACCAGAATGTAAGCTTACTTGTAAAACATACTTTATACTGGCACAAACCTGACACTGTAACTATAGCAGATCCTTTTTAGGGAAGGTTCCATATAGATCTATCTACAGAAAATTCTCCATCTTCTGTCGGAAGGTATTTTGAGGTGTTGATTTTGAATGTTACACTTACGATTAGTGAAATTAGATACTTTAAGGTCCCCCCACCCCCCATATTAATATTATATGCATATTCCCCTTAGAAA
This sequence comes from Prochilodus magdalenae, assembly GCA_024036415.1. Taxonomy (NCBI): domain Eukaryota; kingdom Metazoa; phylum Chordata; class Actinopteri; order Characiformes; family Prochilodontidae; genus Prochilodus; species Prochilodus magdalenae. Next base: position 847,636 of record JAMWET010006438.1, on the reverse strand, counting down.
AGCATTGCTAGTTGCAGGTTGTAAATGAACTGTGAGTGCCGGTGGTTGCCGTTTGGTCCAGTTCTTGAATGTTTTTGAATGTGCGGTGAAAAAACTTTAGAAATTTGAGTTGAAAATCACACTTACACCATATCTAAACATTTGTCGAAACCCCTTCCAATTAGGGACTTTAGCTATTTGAATCTGCTCCCTATAAAACACTACTGGTATATAGTACATAGAAAGCATTGCCAGTGCCTGCTGTGATGTATGTTTTGTGTCTGAATGCTAGGCGTAATATTCTCTTGTTTGTGTTTAGAATGTTATAGGCTGTAATGTGGCTTAGGTACTATTATTACCATTCGCCATTCAAGGGGCCAAAAATCTTGCCTAGGGCATCACATTGGTCAGGGCTGGCTCTGGTTGTGGCATATGTAATTGGTCCTCGTCGACTCCTGAATTATTGCCTGTGTTTGCTGTAACTTTTGAAGATGGAGTAGGATGTGTCTCTGCGAATCCTAAAATCATGTAAACTTGCACGTCACTGTCACTACATGAGCGGACACCATAGCCAAGTAAAAAAAAAACAGCTTGGCCTCTCATTATTTTTTATCTGTGTCAGCATTATTATTAGCTAATTACTCTACAAGATATCTAATTTAAGTCAGCTGAATATAAATTAAAGACAAAACAGCTGCTGGAGCAGTGACAGGGGTTAAAAAGACAAAATAGCAGTCTGAATTTGTGCATAGCTTATTTTCTGGATGTTATATAACCTTATGTGCTTTGCTGCTTGTGATTGCTAATGTGTTTTTCTTTGCGGCACACTTGCTCGCTTCTACAAGCAGCCAATAATATAACAGGCAATATTATTATATATAAATAATGTTATTTTGACAGCTCCTAAGCAGGTTGTAAATGGACCGTGAGTTCTGGTGGTTCCCGATTGGTCCAATTCTTGAATGTTACACTAACACCATATCTAAGGATTTGTAAACCCTTCTTCCAGTTAGTGAAATTAGCTGCTTTAAGGTGACCCCCATACTGACACTATAGGTATACTCTCCATAGAAAAGCATTGCCAATTGTAGGTTGTAAATGAACTGTGAGTTCTGGTGGTTCCTATTTGGTGCAATTCTTGAAAGTTTGGAAAGTTTGTAGACACCCCTTCCAATTAGTGAATTAGGCTCCTGCAAGCTTCTCCTCATATGGACATTATAGGTATATTCTCAATAGAAAAGCATTGCCAATTGAAAGGGATGCTCTTGTGAAGCCAGGGACAAGCCTAAAATCCCCTTGCCCAGTGCCAAGTTTTGACTAGAGGCAAATGAAGCCACCAGCATTGGGCTGTAGCATGAGTGGAGTGGTGGATCCATATCCAATATCTTTGGGATGAGTTGGAGTGATCCAGATATTAGCATCCAACACTAGTACCTGACTTCACTAATGCACTGAATGTAATCAAATACTCCCAGCTATGTCTGAAACATCTAGTGTGAAGCTTTACCAGAAGAGTATAGGCTGTTACTGCAGCATCCATGAGACAAACTACCTAGCAAGTGTGCTACAAACTTTTATATGTCATGGGTCGGTTTCCCAAATAGGAATTAAGCCTAGTCCTTTACCACCAAGGGATGTAGAATGAAGATTTTCCTTTGAAAGAAAATCAAGGTCCAAGACTGGGCTTAATCCTTATCTGGGAAAGGAGCCCATAGTTGTATTAGGACAGACTGTTTTTTGCCAAATGTCTGTTTTTTATAGAAGGACATTTTGTGAAAACCAGTCAGTTCTAATAAAATGCTGTTCTTTGAAGGATTTATGTTTAAACCCTGCTGTGATTGTTTGATTGTATTCCTAATCAATGAAGTTAGGTACTGGTGTTGGATGATTAGTCATGGAACACAAACCACACGGCAATGCATCCTAAAGGTATTGGAGGGGGCTGCTGTATTCCATGTGTTGTATCCCTCTAGCCAATGGCATTGGGCACAGTTGACATGGCTTACAGCATCCTCTTCTATGGGCAAAGCTTTATTTTGGAAATTATACTCTTGTTTTTGTAGATGTAATATGACATGTGTTAACTCAACTACATAATATGTATATATATATATATGTCCAATGATAAACATATATATATCTCGCTGTCCATTTCTCCATTTTTGTTGATTTTTACTTTTATGCCTCATTTGATCACATGAGCTACTGTTCACACTGTAAGGAAATTTCATGGATTTCAAAATGGACCAACAGAAATGGCTCAAAACTGCTTGGAAAGACGTCTGGTTTCCATTGACTTCCATTCAAATTAAATGAGGTTTTTGGCCTCTCCTGTAAAGTTGCCATTTTGGAGATACCTGTTTTTCTTTGGACAGCGACGATATGCATCAATATAGAGTGCTTGATTCTTCAGACTTGTTTTTTTTGAAGCAGGTTTTAAAGGTAAAAAAAATATATTCACATGACATAGAACCGAAATACTGTGAAACTGTTGTCTCCTCCTTCAAACAAAAAATGCTAATCAGCAAAAAAAACTTTAAAATGTGTTGATTCCATGGTCCCAACATACAACGGCCCCAACATACAACAACAATAAAGCAAGAGCTGTTAAAATGGTCGGCTGTTCACAGAAACCTACCATCCAAAGCTATGAGGGAGATGTCTGTAATTTATATTTCCAAGAAACTAAGGTTAACTGGGCTTAAGTTGGCTTTACCAGCTACTAAATCAAATCAAATTCTTTTCCAAATGTTCTACTCCACCTAGGTGTAAACAGAAGCAGACGAATTTCAGCTGGTGCTGAAACAAGATCCTGGACAACATTCATTCAAGGTTGTTAGATAGCTCTGCACATTTCACTCCAGCTTCACTCCAGTTTCTCAAACCTTGAACAATACTGAGAAGCTTCGCTTAGAGTTTTGCACTGCAGAGCCTCAGCTGGAGCAGTTCCACTTTCATTAGCCTCCCAGTTGAAGTTAGGTAATCTGCTGAAGTTAATATAAACGCTAGTATATTGTCACTGTCCAAGAGAAAACAAGTGTCTCAAAAAACTTTACAGGAGAGGGCAAAAACCTAATTTAATTCTAATGCAGGTCAATCACACCGGACTTTATTCCGAGCAGTCATGGGCCATTGCTGTTAGTCTGTTCATACTACACTTTCACACAATGTAAGCGGCAGCTGCTGTTTTAAATGATGCGTAAAAGTAAAAATTGACATAAATAGAGATACATGTTTTTCTTTGTACAGCAACGATATGTAGCATTAGCTTCTAGCAAGCCTCAAGTAACAGGCATAACTAACTAGCTATTATCTAGCATATTTACAGGGAGGTTCAGGGAGGGTCTCACTGTAAACCTGCAAATCAGATCAGACCTCGGACTACTCTTACACTAACAGATCAGTTATCCTATTTAATATTGCAGGTATTAGTTATCCTATTTAATATTGCATATCATTTTAAATCCTTATCCTCTTTTGTGTTGATCTTGATATCTCCTGTCGTCCTGAGGAGGATGGGTTCCCCTTTTAAGTCTTGGTTTAAGGAGTTTTTCTTGCCCCTGTCACCTTTGGCTTGCTAATTGGGGGCTTGGACCTGGATTCTGTGTAAAGCTGCTTGTGACGACATCTGTTATAAAAGGTGCTATACAAATAAAGTTGCTCTGATTTGACTCAACAGAAGTCATACACTTTCTAAGCAGACATCAGACAACAATGTACAATGCCAAATAAATACATTCTGTCGTACCTTCAACAACATAATTGAAAGGTTCTTAAGGAAACTGAAAGTGCTTCTTTACTTCCTTTAGTTTTAAGAGTGTAGTTATCAGGTTTAGGGACCATTGAAAGTAAAGGAATTATGGGACTTTGGTAAAACCGTAAAACACGAGCTGTCAACCTGAACTGTCAAATATTTAATTAAGTTTAAGGCAAAACCTCAGTAAGTGCTGAAACAGATCCACTAACATTCTGCAGATAGCTCTGAGGTTTCGCTTACTGGCTGGGAGATAAGATTGTGTAGACGTCTGACAGTTCTTTACAAATGCAAGGTAGTGAAATGCTCAAGCTTACCTTGAAAATCAGTGCTTTGGTTCTCATTTCAAACCTTGATTTAATGGTATTTTGCTATTTCTGACATGTTTGACATGCTTTCAACAGTTTTATATGAGAACCCTAGAAAAAAAAAGTTTAGGTTAGTGATGATGTTATACTGAGAAAATCTGTGGTTTGAGAAAGAGCCTAAAATGTTTCACTTGCTTAAAATATTGCATCATGATGCTTCACATTCTGGTTCAGGAACTTGAAGTCATGTCAGAAAGTAGATTGTAACTTGGTTCCAGAGTGCATTTTGCTCTGGCATGAGCGGTTTAAACTGAAGCAGTTTTCCAGCCCAGCTATGGTATAATATAGTGATTCACTGCAGTTCATATATTGTATTTTTGGTGTATTTTAGACCAGAGGCTCAGAATCACCATTTCCATTAAAAAGGAAGTTCATTTGTTGTGGTTCCATTTATATATTTATTCTATGATTCAACAATTTGTGTCCAAAATGATCTGAAGATTATTGTACCATGACCAAGAAAGCTATACAACATACAAAAGGACATGATAATAAAATTAAGATACAGAATTCCTCATATTTGAAGATTGGTAATAATTATAATAGATAATTATAATTCATAACATTATATTAAATTTTAAGAGTGTTTTCTTGATTCTGTGTGCCTAAAATTTACAAAAAATGGCTATTGTTCCCCATAGATTTGATTTTGTGGTCAGTAAAATGATGTTTTGAAAAGTTATTTATTTTTGAGAACTGATACAACACTGTCATGGACTCGGCAGTAACGTACATAGTTGTAGAAATACAGGTGTGTAAAAACAGCCATTTCGGTTGATGTTCCAGCTGAGTAAGTAGGTAGTACTACATTTAATATAGAGGGTATCAAGAGGCTGCAGCATCCTGAAGATGTGGCTAACTTAATTTATCAAGAGTGAAAAAGTACTCAGTGAAGGCATCTGTTAAGACAAGGTATACATCGTCATGCCTGTTGGTAGGGAGGATGAAGGTACGGAGGATTGCTGCTTGCTTAGACGACAACATTTTATGTAGTATTTTTTTTATGATTTATTGAATTTCTGATGTTCCAAGACAATATCGGATCACGGACCAAAGAAAAACAAGTATCTCTACAGTGGCAGCTTTACAGGAGAAGGCATTTGTAATGCAAGTCCATGGAACCAGACTTATTTCCAAGCAGTTTTGGACCATTTGTTCTGGTCCATTCATAATAAAATTTTTACAGTGTAAACGGCAAATGCTGTGTTCAAATTATGCCTAAAAATAAATATCGGCAAAAATGGAGATACGTGTTTTTTATGGACAGCGTTGATACATTACATTACAGTATATGTTTTATGCCCAGGGTTGTATATCTTTCATATTACTGAATAATGTGTGAAATGAATCAGATCTTTTAATTCCATTTTCCTGCTCACAGAAAGTTTTGAGTCAATACAAAAGCAAACATCAAAACAAGAGTGTGATGAATATAACTGTTTTAGTTTTATACATAAGATATCAGAATATAATGCATAGAGGTGGGGAAAACAATCATGCTATGTATTGTAATTTGTGATTTAATTACTTTTTTAAAATCCCCCCAAAGATCTAATATTAAATGGAGAATATTAAAATACCTTTTAGTGTATAAAGCCCTATCCCAGCAGGATTAGGTTCATGAGAGGAGGTCTGGTAATATAATAAGCATGTAATTTAACTGGCTGATTCAGACAGGAAAAAGAATCTCTGTAGTTTCTACTAATAACCCCAAATAGGCTGGATTGAAACACCATCGCACAGACATTTACATCAGCATTATGCTGCAGGCTCTATCTTCTGAACAAAAACACGTAGCGCAATTACCTGGCATATACATCTGCGTCTACCTCGTTAAGTACACCTCCTTGTATCTGCACTAATTGTCAATTTTATTAGCTCTACTTACCATATTAGAGCACTCTGTAGTTCCACAATTACTGACTGCAGTCCATCTGTTTCTCTGCATACGCTGTAATCCTCTTTTATCCTGTTCTTCAATGCTCAGGTCCACCACAGAGCAGGTGATACGGATGTGATAGCACTGATGTGGTGGTGGCACTGGTATGTGTGGATCAGACACACCAGTACTCTATAGATATATGACATTAGATGTATAGACATATAACTTTAGGCTACTAAAGGAGGTTTATTCAACTTAGCAAATGTCACACGACAAGACAGGAAATATGCAGCCTTGTGAGAGATACCTTTAAGATATTTCATTTTCAATCTATTTGTAATTCGGCCATCGCCCAAAATGCTGTGCATTTCTTCTCATGATCTTGAGGATTAATGGTCAAATAGAGCTCTATTTTAGCTAATAGTTTCATCTTCTGGTTACATAAAGAAAATAAAGGAGGATATTGTTTTCTATGAAGCTGAAGTCAGTTTTTCATTTCCCAGCTTCTAGTTTGATTTTTTTTTCTCTTTCCACCTTTAATAGTGCAGCAGTTATTATTATGCCTGAGGGCCAAGTATGTAACTGCTGCGCCATTTAAGGTGGAACTAGAAAATTCAAATAGGAAGCTGACTTCAGCCCAATTTGTTTTCTATTACCTGGTTTTGTCATCACATTACTGGGATGACAGTTGAAGCAGAGCTATGAGTACTGAAGGGCTCTGAGTTTAGTGAATTATAGAGGGTGGTTCACTCTAGAATTATTACTTGTAAAACTATGAACACACTCTGCCCTGCACATTTTAGACACCCTGCTTTAACACACAACCTGCACCTCTAAAAGTGCTTAGTGCTTAAAAGTTAATGAGCTGATAAGTTGAATCAGGTGTGTTGGGAGCAGGGAACGCACTACAATGTTCAGGGCAGGGTGCCTCTAGGCCCAGGTTTGAGAAACATTGCTGGTGATGGCCATTTAGTGTATCTTTGTCGCAATTGTGTGACCATGTTTAACCATGTTTAGATATCAGTAACAACCTACCAGGAACTTACTGAGTCGAGCTGCTGTCCATGCGGTCATAATAATGTGACTCGACTGTGTATATAGTATAGTTTACTGTAGTATAGTATAGCTTAGAGATTCTGCCTCTGAAGCTCATCAGGTAGAAGACGGCAAAAGAGGCGGAAGCAAGGATGCTTAGACAATGGTGGTCTAGATGATGACTGGTAGCAAAAACCTGCCGGTTGAGCAGCATGGTGGCTGGGTGGTGTTAACCGCAGCCCTCCAGTGATGCTTTAACATGTGGCGGCAGTGCGGTCAGCCAAAGGCAAGAGTCGGGGCGGCAGAGTCCACAAGCAGCAACCTTGTTTGTGTAACTGGCATGGTGACTAGCAGAGGAAGTGTAGCATGGCAGAGGGAGCGCTGCTGCTGTTGCCCCTGCCCCCAATAGTGTGAGGATTGACACAGCTCTCACTCTCTCAGCAGTGCCCTGAGGGGAGTGGACTCAGCCTGAGGGAAGACTGCGGGGTATGTGTGGCCAAGGGGGGCGGTGCGGTTGGGGGTTGGATGGGGTGGTAGTGTGCCTTTTTGTGCCACCGGGGACAGACTTTGTACTTTGTAAAGGGGAGATCTTCTGCCCTCAGCATGCTTTTTCGCATATGACCTAGACAGTGAGCTAAACACAGTTCCAGTAAGTTCTCAGGACAGAATCCGGATTCGAGATGTTTTATTGGTTGTGCATTTGTGCAATTCAACTTCTTATATGCCAGCAACACAATATCTAATATTTTTGATTGTCAGAATATCATCAAAATACGATACGGTTGTTCAGCTCAATTGTAGACTGTATTAAACTTGTTGTCACGTTTTATCAGAGACTCGCCAAAGCAATCCACATTCCCCTGTTTGAGAATTTTCTGAGACTGAAGTGCTGCTGAGACATGGCTACACTCATCAGGAGTGATTTATGCGATTGGTTAGTTCTTGGCAGTAGGTTCTGCTGGCTGTGAGAAACCTTCGTCAGACATGCAGGAGGGCAGCAGCATGGAGCTGCTAGCTGAGCGTTGCTATGGTATCCGCTGGGATTCCAGCATGATGTGATCGGACCGTCGTTCAGAGGACAGAAGTGCTGATTGTGTTCATTATCAAAGAAACACTTCTAGATTAGCATGGGCTGTGACACTGAGGCAAGATCTCAATTAGACTTATATGCATTATTGCTGACCTCAACCTGCTCCTAATGTCTGTCTCTCTTAGAGAGAGAGAGAGAGAGAGAAAGAGAGAGAGAGGGAGGGAGAGGAAAAGAGACAGAGAGAGAACAGAGTCAGAGAGAATGCAGAGAGTGAGAGATTGAGAGAGAGAGAAAGCAGACAGAAGGGAGAGAGAGAATACAGATTGAGAGAGAGATAGACAGGGAGGGAGAGGAAAGAGACAAGGGAGAAAACACAGTGAGAGAGAATACAGAGAGTGAGAGAAAAAGAGCAAGAAGAGGGAGAGGGAGAGAGTATACAGAATGGGAAAGAGGGGGAAAGAACAAAATGAATGAGTGAGATAATGGACAGAGAGAGAAAGAAAAACAGTATAGAAAGAGGATACAGAGAGATTGAGAGAGAGGTAAAGAAGACAAAGTTAGAGATTATAAAGAGTGAGAGAGATAGAGAGTGATAGAAAGAGAGAGAGTGAGAAGGAGAGAATACACAATGGGAGAGCGATAGAAATGAGCAGAGGGAAAGAGAATACAGAATAGGAGAGAGAAGGACAAAGAAAGGGGGAGAGGGAGAGAAAGAGAATGAGTGAGATGAGAGTCAGATAGAAAAACAATATGATGAGAGAATACAGAGATAGAGGGGGGAAAGAGAGTGAGTGAGTGAGTGAGTGAGTGAGTGAGTGAGTGAGTGAGTGAGTGAGTGAGTACAGATAATACAGAAAGGGAGGTTGTGAGAGTCTAAGAAAGTGTTTTGTGAGGTAATACAGAAAGTGAGACAAAGAAGGAGAAAGAGAAAGGTAAAAAAGACAGACAGAGAGAGAGAGAAGAAAGAGAGGGGAGGGAGAGATGAGTTTGTTGGTAGCTGTAAATGTGAGGAGTAAAGCTAAGCCTGGCTGTGGGTTTGCTCGGCTTGGCCATGTGGAATGTGAGAAGCTTTAAGAGGATTGCGGTGGGTTCCTGCGGGCTGGCTGGCCTTAATCAGTGCAGGAGTGCAAATGACTGTGTTTAATGGTACAGGGATAACCTGGCAAAGCCCTGCCGAGCACTGGCGCAGATTATGCTGGGATAACCAGACAAAGACTGAGTGCTGCCAGCTAGTACAGATAACAGGCAGTTACTGGAACATTAACTTCGGCTCTGTCTGAGAATGGCAGGGGGCTCTGTGGCTCTATGTGTATGTGTGTCTGTCAGTTCAACCGTACTGTGTTCTGCCAATGACGATGAATGTACTGTGCATGTCTTCATATGCTAATGAACAAGACCCTGAACTAAAGCAAGCTGGTATCAAGTATCATGATCAGCTTATTAAGTGCTTTGTTTACTTGCATAAAATAAAGGATTATTTACTGTTTATAAACAATCCTTATTTACACCCTGCCCACCCCCTGCATACGTGTGTGTGTTTCATATGTGAGCACATATGAAAGAGAGTTTTTTCATATTGCTGAGGGATACGGATAACATTGAGGCTGCTGTGTCAGTGACCCCTATAAGAGCTACTGCTGTAGTCCAGCCAGTGGAGGTTTAGTCAGGCAGAAATACATTGCACTGTCCTCAGGTTAGAGAATACCAAGCAACCTCTAACTGGTGAACAGGTAGCTATGCACCTACATGAATCTGATTCCCCACCTCAGTAGTGTCATCTGTACAATAATTTGAGTGGACAGTTTATTGGAAACACCTACCTTGTTTAAATTTAGAACCACTTAATTGACCAATTGCGCTTGCACACAGCCGAATTTGATCCCCGCATTTATCCCATCATTCCGCACACTGAAACACACATGAGGGTGGTAAGCGTACTTTCCTGGAATGGTGGGCAACCCCAACTATGGTGTCCAGTGAGCAATTTGGGGGTTAGGTGCACCTCTAGACCTTGGCTCTACCACATATATGTTTAATGTAGGTTCTGTATGTAAACCATCTTTCAGCCTCTACCCCATGCACCACTGTAAAGGGGCCACCATAGGACCAGAAGTGATAAATAATAAAAGTTTGAGCCATTTTCAGCAGAGTATTGGTACTATCTAAGCAGTGTTATGTAAGCGTGTTGTACCAGTGCACAGGTGCCACCTGGCCTGGGCTTCCAGGGATACAGACCCGAATATTTTTGAACTGGCCTTGAACCATATGGCATTACCCAGGGGCACGTTCACCCACTCCCCAAATTCATAGAGACAGAGAGCACAGCACAATAGAGACAGAGAGAGAAGGCGCAAGACAGAGGTTGAGAAAGAGTGAGTGCACGCATGAAAGAGGATGCAAAAGAAAACTACATGACTGCATGAAATTTCTGGAAAAAGGAACATTTACATCATAAACATTCATGCATTTGAGCCAGATGCCAGTGTAATGGAAATACAATTTTACCCAATATTTGGTCAGCCCTGTCGGGCTTGGGTCAGATTGAAGACCTGGATGCTAAGAAAGGGAAAGCTGTGCATTATTTTTAATAGTTAAATTTATATTCATTTTATGTTCTGCTTTAGGCAAGAAGTATATTACTGTATGACTATGTAGCTTTTAAAATACTGTATACACTAATCATCAAAACAATAGTTGCACCCAGAAGGAAGTGTCAAATTGCAGTGTTGTCTGGGAGGAAGATAAATGTTCCCAGGAACAATAAATGATGATCCATTTAGTCTGATATGGGTAATATTTATTGAGGTACACATACAGAAGTACTGTCTCTTAGTATGGCATCAGGCATGTTTTTTGAGATGTAGAGGTTCCTAATGGGGCACTCGATAATCCAGCCTATGCAGCTTGAATGGAGCTATAAATGGTGCAATGGTGCTGGCACTAACAGAGGGCGTGGTCCGGCACTAACAGAGGGCGTGGTCCAGCACTAACAGAGGACTCATGGAGGGCGTCACTAGTTCTTAAGGTCCGCAGTCATAGCCGTTGGCGCATCAAGTTCCATCAAGTCGCAGGTCCGTGCCTTCTTCTGTGCACTGCCACCAGCAGTGTGCTATGGAAGTATTCACACGACCAGTATGGCGTGCAATACATCAATAAGACCATCCCGCTTTCCAGAGCCCTTCGTTGCGACCTTTCTCAAACTCTTCCAACTGTATGAATTGCTTTCCAACTCTTATTCGAGGCATACTTCACCTGCAAATGATGCTCAGACTTAAAGTCAGTCAGACTTATAAAGTCAGTTAGGTAAGCCTCTTCCTTGCTTGCACCGCATACATGGCCGAGTGTGAAATTTGGATCATTCATATGTCTCACACTGTCAAACCTACCTGCCAAGTTTCATTCCTATCAGTTGATCCCTTTTGGGTGGAACAAATTTATTTATTTATTTATGTTGATGAAGTATTATTAGTTATATAAGTTACATAAGTTTTCAGAGATGCCTGTTGTGGAGAGAGAGGAAATGCGCAGAGGACTAATAATGGCTTTACTGGGGAGACATAAATTATTGGCATTATTAAAAACAATGGCATTATTGTTTTTGACATAAATCTTTTGTTTTTTTATGATTTTGTTTATATGACCTGCCAATCAACATTCTTGCATCCCTTCATGTTTTGTTGGATATATATTTATACACCCACCAGACATAAGGTACACCTCCTTGTATTTACACTTATTGTCTGTTTAGCTTTACCAGGGGAAAGCTTGCCGTGTGACTGCCTGATTTGCCCTTGGCAGCATATTTACAATCTGAGGTGATTTTTCATTTCAGAAACTTGATCAGAAGCGACTGATGATGTAGATGATCTGGTAGTGAGAGAGGTCTCTCTGGTCACTTCAGAGCTCACCGATATCTTCCGATATTTTCAGGTATGTTGACATATTTATGACTCAAAGCAGTCATGCATCCCCTACTGTGAGAGATGTACTCAATGAGGGGTTGAAACAATAGCCAATCAGAGAGCTGGAAGCGTGGAGAAGGAAGACACAAACGTAGTTAGTAAACTTGATCTGACAAGTGACTAGTAGAGGTGAGTCTGGGGTCCCTAAAAGACCAGGACGCAACTGAAGTGCCCTTGATAAAAGCACTTGACCCCCAGCTGCTCCCTGGGTGCCATTGATAGAGCTGCCCACTACTTTGGGCAGATGTGCTTACTGCCCCCTAGTGTGTGTATGTGTTTGTGGATGTACTCGGCAGGTGGCAGGTGGTTCTAAATTCTAATTTGAATTCTAAATTTAATTCAAATTCTAGGTATGCCATTACATTGAAATATGATGAGAGCCTCATGAGCACTGAAGATTAAAAAAATCTCAGATGCAGTTTTTCCATCCACCAACAGCGTGGAAAAAAGAATGGAAAAGCTCCAAGGTCATAGAAAGTCACATGACTTCATTCCACCTGTTTCTATTTTTTTGGCATACAACATATGCACAATGCTGAACTGGTGGCAAACGTTACATTCATGACCCTACACTCCACACAAGTAACCGACTTGTGTATCGCTGTGCCATTTCCTTTACCGGTTGGCACCGGTAATCAGCCCTATAGGTGGTCTGAATATGGCGCCTAGCTTTTCTGAAATGCCGAATCCAAAGCCCGTTTGAAAAATGGCTCTGCACAAAGTGATCCCAGCTCTTGTGTTTGTGTTCCCAGATGCAAGGTACATGTCGCTGGGGTGGGACTGAGATTTCATCCCTCATTAGGTGAGCCATTGCTCATCCTGCTTGCTGTCTCTGAGCTGCAAACAGCATGGTCATAAAAAGATGGAAAATGCCTGTAAAGATAATTCAGCTTAAAGCAGGAACTCACTTAAATCTTTCCTTCCTGCGCGTAGCCCCTAAGCATGGTAGCCTCTGTCATCTCAAGTTTCTTTGCATGACTGTGCATGCATTTTTGAAAGCTGTCCAACAACCAAAATCATTCCACTAACATTGGTCCTGTGCTCAGGACCAACTGCCCATTGACAAGGGAATGGTTAACGCAAACTGTGCATGAAAATATATAGTTTTACCCATAATGCTTCCCTACAGTGTAGGTGGGTCTTATAAAGTGACCAGGATGCTTTTGGGTAACTGCATTCAGACTTATAGCATTGAACTGAGTGCAGCTGGTTACATCATAGGTTCTCTATGCTAATTCTGAAAGGAGTGATAAATTTCTCTCATTTGGGTCCTCAGCGTTAAAACGTCACCTCTGGATTGACTGCTTCATCATTGCATATGCACGGGGGGTCCAAACGGCCCACTGTAGCTGATAGTGTTGTAGAAACCTTTTGTAAAAACAATTACTTAGCATCAATAAAACAGGCGCACATACAGTAGTGAAACAGAGCCATAATGGATATGGTGTGGTCGAAAATGAAACAGCTCAGCCTGACCTCGTCGTCCCAACATCCTGAGTAAGCAAACTACATTAGGCCGCCACTCATTGATTTATTATTTAAGCGTCTGTTGTGAAAAATTACTGCACCGCTAAACCGGATCTGCTTATTGTGGTGAGTGTGCTTAATTCAATTTTTGTAATTTCGCTCCTAAATTAGACAGGCCCTGTGGGACAGTTCCACAGAGGAGTGGGAAATAAAGGGAAGAAACTTTTTGCTGCTTCAATAGAATCATCCCACCTAATCAAGATGCACTGTGTCAAAAAGTTTGTAGCCACATGGTTTTTCAGCCTTTCTTCTGAAATCAGGGGTATTAATAGGGAGCTTGTCTATGCTATTGATATTTGCTACAGTAACCGCCTCTACTTCTCTGGGAAGGCTTTACACCAGAGGTTGGAGCATTGCTGTGAGGACTGGATTGCGTTTTGCCACAAGAGCATTAGCAAAGTCAGGTACTGAAGATGATGATTGGTTCTACACGATAAAAGCCCACTAATTTCAAATATTTCCATAAAGAGAATGCAATTCTACTACTCTTCAGCCCGGTGTTGGGGGGCCTTATGCTCCTTGCCACTGGGGATGGTGACCTTCACTGTTGTGGAGCCAGATGTGCCCTCAAACATGAATATATGCCAGGATGCAGCTTGTTAAACGTTCGGTGCCGGATTGTGGCATCTAAAACCTGCCTAAAACCTTTTTGGTAATGCTTTCATTTATGATTACTTAAGGGCGAATATTAACTGGGTAACTGTGAGATCACCAGACAAAAAATTCACTTGATGCTCCAGTCATCTGTGATTGAAAAGTACCCAATAGCATGTAATACCTCCAATAGCACAAACAACTGATGGAATTCTATTTGGCATGGGCTGGCAAAGTTTCTGGATGTAGATCACATCAATATTCAACCACTGTTGCATCTAAGAATTGCACAGTTGGGTCAGATTTGGTGGATTACTTCCCTTGCACATTTCTGCTGAGAATTTCCTACAGGCCAGGATGGTAAACCTGTATGACCATACCGTTCCATACACCTGCAAATTCAGCTACTTCCTTCATACTATGACCATTGCCACGCCTAAATGCTAATATCATTGTTTCACCTCTTCTCTATCTATGAACCCTGTTGCACGTTTATGGCCCCATCATACGTGTGCAGCACCATCTGCAGGAGCATGAAGGTACTACCACCTTAAACATGCAAGGTGAATTATTGGAGTTTGAGGAGGCATGATAGAATGCCTTGATTGGATCATGTTGCTCAAACATCCAGGCCACACAAGTTATCAGAACTCTGAGGTGCTTGGCTTTATTGAGGTCTGCGCAACACACCAACCCTACCACCAACTTGAAACAATTGGTACCATGACTCATCGAAGTATGCTACATGTTACCAGTCCTCTAGGGTCCAGTTAGCAACTCTATGAGCCAACATAAGGCACTGTTTGGTGATGTGGTGTTACCAGAGACACTCTGGTGGGTCTTCTCTAATTATTTTAGGCAAAATTAGGGTAAGTAGCCACTGAGACGCCTAAAAAAAAAGTCTCACATCTACAGACAGTTACGTACTAAATGTAAATGTCTTTGTACCTGCTATCATACAACCCAAAATAATTTCTTAGTACACCAGAACGTGTATTACACTTATACTTGGTTAGTACCTAGAACTCAGAGGGGACTGTAAAATAAAGTGGTACCATTTCTCAGGTCTTCTTCTGTAGTCTTATTTAGTGTGTGGAGAATAATCGATAACAAAGGCTAAACAAGCTACTGGCGAGATCTTATCATTGGCTAATGGAACTGTTTTTCACTTTGCAAGAGCTGATGTTTATTTTTAAATTTACATTTAGCCCAACATTTCTCATGGTTTTGCTCCCTCGTTTTGAGATCACGTTCAGCTGCTTCCCATTCTACTGGCAGCTATCCTGTGGAGATTACTGGTGTTAGCCATGTGTTCACCTTAAAGAAGCTTCATAGGAAAGAATGTCTGGATGCTTTTGTAAATATGTGTTTGTTGCTGAGAGTCTTGTTAAATGTGAATTAATATCTAAAGAGCTCGGTCGAACTCACCAATGTGTTAATTAAGTGGAACGTTGAGATAGGTGCACGATTGTTTTCTAAACCGGTGTTTTGTAAGGGGACTAATAGCTGCTGTAATTTCCCAGATAATAGTTGCATCATTAGGAACTGATTGACTCATTAAGACAATCTACCTGAAGGCAATTAATACATTCAGTCCTCTATTGTGTGAATTCTAGGAAGTGACTCTGAGTGTGAAGGGGAATAAGCCGAGGAAGAGAAGGGCAGGGGGAGGGGTGGTGGGGTGCAGTGAAATGTGCAACGGTGTTGGTGTGCTGGAATGTAGAAATTAAAACGCATTGATTTTTCGAGATGTCATCTGGGGCTCTCTCAGCTCGGGTAATGAAGTTAGTCTAGCGTTCATGTTGGGAGCGCATCTCTATCCATCCGTAGATAGCAACATTGTTAGAAGTTGGGGCTATATTTTCTGCTCTCTGGTGCATGCATGCACGCGTATATGCGGTTAAGGCAGCGAGGAAATGGAGGTTTGTGTACATCAGTGTGTGCGGCTCAGTTTTGAGGTTGTCTATGTGAAGCTCTGCGCACAATCCTTTTAAAGAGGCCATGGGGATTGATAGTGGGGCTGCGCTTTGATCACGCTGGATATGGGCCGCAGGCATACACACGCACATAGGGGCCAATGCAGAACTCATTTCAACCTTTGTGGGTCAATGTGGGTGCGCTGATGCCCTCACACACTTTGTCTCATCAGCTAAAGAGCTAACTGCTAGCTCATGTCTTCTGTTATACTACATTCTACAAGCAAAGGTCCCAGAATAGTTATTGGCCTGGACGTACTGTTTTGGGAAAACCTTTTAAAGTTAAGTAAAATTATTTTGTAGAATATTTGAGCCAGGCTGCTAAAATTAACAGTGTATGTGCGACATATGTGATGTGTTAAATTAAAAGTGATAAATATATTTATCTGAAACATTTTAATCTATTACAAAGAAGTACAACAATGACAATACCCATCTGTTGCCCCTTAACTTGCCTTAAAATTTCTTAATGAATGGCCCGATGAAAGTGGCTCAAAATCAGCTCCAATTACCATATACAGGGGTTGGACAATGAAACTGAAACACCTGTCATTTTAGTGTGGGAGGTCTCATGGCTAAATTGGACCAGCCTGGTGGCCAATCTTCATTAATTGCACATTGCACCAGTAAGAGCAGAGTGTGAAGGTTCAGTTAGCAGGTAAGAGCACAGTTTTGCTCAAAATACTGCAATGCACACAACATTATGGGTGACATACCAGAGTTCAAAAGAGGACAAACTGTTGGTGCACGTCTTGCTGGCGCATCTGTGACCAAGACAGCAAGTCTTTGTGATGTATCAAGAGCCACGGTATCCAGGGTAATGTCAGCATACCACCAAGAAGGACAAACCTTCACCGGCATCACGTAGTGACCTGGCCACTATCCTGCAAGAAGAATGGCTTAAAATCCCTCTGACCACTGTGCAGGACGCAGTATATGTCATTCCCAAGACCAACTGACGCTGTATTGGCCGCAAAAAGAGGCCCTACACCATACTAATAAATGATTGTGGTCTAAAACCAGGTGTTTCACTTTCATTGTCCAACCCCTGTAGGTGCACATTATAGTCCATTTGTTTTCCAGCATGCTTTGATGGTGAATCATTCTCAGCACTGCACTTCTGCGTATATTGTGCTGGTGTAAATGGATGAGACATAGCAGTGCTGCTGAAGATTTGAACACCTCAGTGTCACTGTTATTTTGAAGTGGGAAATCTGAAGAGAGTCAGGAAAATTCCCGGTGGGCTGGTACTGTTTTGGGTTGCTTACTGCAAGCTCACACTCACAAACTATAAATGTTACATCCCAGCAGGGCCTTGAGCAATAGTGGTAAAATCACCTGTGAGGAACTTGATCACAGAGTACAGTGTTTGCCAAGCTCTCTGTGAGAGGCTGAGGAGCATGTCAGTCACTGCTCAGACTGTTTCTTATCCCACTTCTCTCCGTTAGCAACGAGAACTAGGCATGTGCGCTCAATTGCTCAGGACAAGCTCTTCGTGCGAGGGACTATATCAAGAGAATTATGTTTAATGGCCAAGTGTTTTGACACACATAAGGAATTTGTTTTCAACAGTTCATGTCTCTCTAGCACTGTACCAATATAAACATTACTGACTGACAGTCCACAATATAAACAATGACTCAACATATACGCAATGAATACAGACATTTACAACTTTCAGTCTACATAGTATACACAGTATACAAGCAATAATCTATATATGGACAAATAATACACAATTTACACATTATTTATGAACACTATAAGGCAGTAGTGTTGTGGTAGAGGCAGTAGTGTTGAGGTAGAGGCAGTAGTCTTGAGGCAGTAGTGTTGAGGTCATGCAACAGCATTACTACAGATGTATGGGGAAGAGACTGTGGTGTATAATCTGGCATGTGAGTGGAAACAGTGAACCCTATGAAGGGACAGGAGTGACTATGGTGCAGCAGATGATGTGACTGGTCATCTGTTTATGAAGGTGAAGGCCTGAGGACAGAAGGTGTTTCTGGGTTTGATTGTCTTTGTGTACACGGTCCTGTAG
Organism: Prochilodus magdalenae; assembly: GCA_024036415.1. Classification (NCBI taxonomy): domain Eukaryota; kingdom Metazoa; phylum Chordata; class Actinopteri; order Characiformes; family Prochilodontidae; genus Prochilodus; species Prochilodus magdalenae. The sequence goes on along the minus strand of JAMWET010006438.1, from coordinate 829,488 downwards.
CGCCTGCTGGATGGGAGGAGTTCGAATATGTTTATGGTCAACCTTTATGGTCCTTTGTATTGTAGGATGTGGACTAAACAGTGTGGAGCACCACACTTATGTCTTTGCTGAGTGAACATAACATTTTACATAGAGGTGGTCGTATGTATGTGAATCAAGCTTTCTGATTGGTTGTTACTGTTTTGTATTACAGCAGAACTGCTAGAATATGTAGGGTGATGACTGTGCTGCTAAGGTCTGGTATAATGACGTTGCAGATCATTAGCATCTATTGAAATTTGGGGAAAGTTTGGGGTGGCCTGGTCTGCATCATGCGATTTCATGCAAAGTCCCACTCTGGCCCTGATAGGAAATATGCTAACATGGCTGAAAGGTCCATTAAAAACTTCCAATTAAGCATGTGGATGTGTACAGAGAACACAGTGCATATGGTAAAAAATGAGCTCTGGTTCCGTTGGCGAGTAGTAGTGCTCCAGTAGCTAGCTTGTTTTGATTGTGTTATTGATTGACTGGGGAAGTTAAAGGAGAATACACTAGAGGAGTTTGGTGTTAGTGTTGCAATCCTTACTAAAAGTTATCCTCAGGCATGTACTCCCAGTACAAAATCAGTTCTGCCTCCACAAGGCTACTTCACAAAAAGCTAATATGAATGAAATGGCCTTATACGTTGCATAGTAGAAAGTGGTTAGTTTATTTTCATGATATAGTTATGATGGAGCTTTCTACTGCTAGAATTCACAATGCTAAGCCTCCAACAATCCAAATATGAGAAAATCTGGCTAATAACATTAGTGAATTACTTAATGTATGATTAAAGGGTTTGAAAATGGTAAATTAGGGATATAGAGTAACTTACACTCTAATCCTCAAAGACAGGACAGCAGATTATTTTCTCTGATTTCACTCTGTTAACTCCAGCAAAATGTATTTATTTATTTATTTATTTTATGATTTATTTATTTATCTTTTTGTCAGAAAATGTGTGCATGCATACAAATGCACGTGTCTATGTATATGGACGCATATGCTAAGCTATGGTAAATTTATGATGTTTATCTTTTGTCTCTAACTGATTGTGTCGATTTTCCAGTTGGGAGTGGGCGGGTGGGAGGCTGGGGGTGGAGGAGGGGAATTTAGGGGGGAAAGCATCTATTTGTATCTGCGTTGTCATTGTACATTTTGTTTCTGTTTAGTATTGCAAATAATATGAATGAAATGGATATGGATATGATGGCTGATACCTGTTTATACCTGATGACCAAGTTTCTCTAGAACTTTCTCTAGCTGTACCTTATTAGGAAGCATTCTCACTCACTCACGTTGTTTACAACATAGTTCTTTAAAGAACCCTCCACCTAAAACTCGTCAGGGTAGTACTGGACCATACTGGGCACCCTTGTTTACAAAACCGTAGCATCATGAGGTTCATTCTCTTTGTTCCTATTCAAGTTCTGTTGATTGGTCTTAGTTTTGAGACATGAGGCGGGCAATATTGCGGTCTGAATTTCAGTCCCAGGGTGCATCCTCTCTGTAATGTGTGTGTTTGATGTGGACAGACTGATCTATAGAGACGTATGCATGAAAGCAATAATTCAACAATGGCTGTGCCGTTTAGTTGAACACTATTTACATATCAGAAATGGGCTTTGATCTGCACTTCACAGATCAGGCGCGTCTGTGTGTCCTTGTCAATGAAAGAACTATTATTACACAAGAAGAAAGAGGCAGACAGAAAGAAAGGTGGAAATGGGAAGAGGAACAGGATGGGTTGCAGAAAGAGAGGCAGTGAGGATTATAAAGAAACAATGATCCTGAATGTGTGTCGTCTCTAGATGCTTCATAAGTATACACGTGATACTACAATCATAAGCCAGACCCAGTTTCTCATCTGCATTTTAGTGGTTAACTGAACAGCCTGAAATTAGCAGTTAATATATGCAGTTTTTCATTTTATGTAGCATTCTGTAATGTGGTACTAATTTAGCCGATTCAACAGAATCCAGAATTCAGAATTTATACATTTCACTGCAGGACCCAGCATGTATTATGCAAATGCATTATACAGCCATTCCGAATGCCCCGACCCTCCTATCTTGTTTTCTTCTGTGTAGAGGGTATGCACATGATGTCATAGGTGGTGGGAGTCGCTGCAGTTATGTCAAGTGAAAGTCAGAAAGGCTGAGTGGTAGCATTAGCTTTCAGTGTCAATGCCACAAAAACACAGAAATATCTGACATTGGAAAGAGCTGTTGTGCTATTGACTGTACAAATAGATTCAGCGAGGGTTCACAGCTGTCTTTTTACAAACTGCTGAAAGCTAAAGAGAAGCAAATGGATCACACAAGGCTGAAAACTTCCCATTTGCTGGCTTCTTGTCAGAATTTTCCGAATCCACCTGGCGCAGCAGTGAGTGCTGTAACATCTGAGGTGCCAAAATGTAACAGTGGCACCATTTAAGGTGGAATGGGAAAATATGAATAAACACCGTCCTGTCTTGTAGTAGCACTTTGTACCTAAAAAAAATGATACTCAGTCACTGTAGCATGGAGTCGAAGCATTCCAACGCAAGCGCTGCTGCCACAATGGTGCATGCTAACCTTCTATCAGTCCTGCTGAAGCTCCTGCTCCAGGTTAGATCATTTAAGGACAGGTAGCCAAAAAACAGCCAACAAAAGAAGAGAGATAAATAGAAGCAGAACTAGAGTTAACATTGACCCTGCTTTCTACCGCTGGAGAAGCTCTTGGGATGAAGGTCGGTTCTGAACCTTTTCTAGAGTGATAGGGACTAAAGGGGGGGCTGTGCATATTCTGGTAATACAGCGCCGCCCAATTATGAAACTGACATGTTGCATTATCTTACAAATTGCTCCTTTAAATAATCAGTATGTTTTTGTATGTCTATAATAAACATATTTGTGATGATGAGCCTTTTGTTCAACAATTAAAAAAGGAGGAGCTGGCTGTGGGAAATGGTTAAAACAACTGGTTTCTGTCTTCAAGCAAGTTTTTTTGCCACTGAATTTGACTTGAGAGGATTATCATAAAAGAAAAGTGCCGCTGAGCATATTTATCTAAACTGCCACAAAGTACCTATGGTTCCACCTTCCACAGAATGCATCATCAGAAGGGAGGATCTTCTTGCCTGTAATCCAGAAAATTATACACCATTGCTTTATTACTGTAAGGGGTAGGTTGGCACATGTACAACTATTTGGGAGCCTATTACATTTTCCCCCTAGCAAACAAAATATATTTATTTATTTTATTTTTAATTAGAATTTGTAAATCAGCCAGTCAGTCTGCTTGTTAAAGGGTTAATACTAGATTGTTCAACGTGACTGTCAGAAACAACAAACGTAATTTGACGCACGCCAAGCTAAAAGTCGAAGGGTTTTTATTCAACAACTGGGCAATCAGATTCAGCAGCAACAAGACAAACATCATCATAGGATGAGGCTGAGGCATAAACAGAGAGACAGGCAGGGGTTGAGAGGCGGAGAGTCAGAACGAACCACCAAACAAAAGTAGAGCATATTCGAAACAAACAAACCAACGAACAAGTCCAAAGAGGAGAATTCATAAGAGAGAGAGTCAAATAACAAAGAGGAGTCAAAAGCAGAGAGAACAAGCATAGAAATACAGGGGAGAGGCGTTCGGTATGCAGAGTTTGGCAATACTTCTGCTTTCGGCTGCATCCGAAATGGCATGCTTCCATACTATACAGTACGTGGAAGCATTATCCGAGAATAGTTAGTATGTACGAATACGTAGTGTTCATAAAACAGTAAACGAAAAGTCCCTGGATGACGTACTGCATCGGGAGAAATATTGAAGTATGCGACCACAACAAACTGTCCACGGGAGCTACAGAGCTGCTCGGAGAGGTAAAGAAATGGCGGAAAATGGGAAGCCTGCTGTTTACAAGTGAAATGACTTCTGGCTTTTAAAGAATGGGGCTTGCTGCAGTTACATCTGGGGAGATTTCACATACTGTTTATGAACCCTACGTATTTACTACGCAACTGTTCTCACGTTCTGCTTTCTTGTACTGTATAGTACTGTGTAGTATAGAGTATATCCCATTTTAAACGGAGTCCGAGAGATCAGAGGCAGCAGGGTAACATGACACCCTCTACAGATGGTCACTTGTTGAAATATGAATAACTTATGGCCCTCAGCATGGCAACAGGATTACAGAACGTCAATGCTCTTAAGAAAAAAAAAATAATAGTCTGATTATTTTTCCGTGTTTTTGAAGTATTACCCTGGCTAAGGTTATAAGTCTTTTCTCATTAGATATTAGCTGGGTCTAATATGGCTGGGTCTGTATAACTGCCGGGGGGGCATCACTATGATTGTTGTCAAGTGGAAAAACATTCCAGCAAAGACTTTGTACTTGTACTATTTTATTATCTCATGTGTTTAAACACAAAAAGAAAAATGGAGAAGAGCTTGATAGCTTGATGCGAAGAGCTGTGAGCACAGTGAGGGACGCACTAGGTCTTGATGCGGGCCACTTTGAGGTGGCGTTCATAATGATGCCCTCAGGCTGCAGCTGAGCCTCCAAGCCACATCATGGTGGCAGTGTCGTGCTGAGGGAGCTCCTCTGATCTGATGAGAACACATCAGAATGCCAACCCCCCTTAGCATCCTACTAACTGGAGTGGTTACACATGCACTCAAACTAGACTCCTCAAAAACTTATACATAAGGTTCTAGGACTAGGATAGAACCATTATGTTTTGCGGAACTTCTTAGATGTTCGTAAAGTTGTTCCTTTTCTATATCACATCAAATAACCCTTTTGAGAATGTAGAAAATAGAGAATGTAAGCTTTTTTCCTAAATGTCTATTTAATTAAATTATTTTGAGGTATTAAAGTTGGTGGGTAGATCTGACATTTTGACATCATCTGACATGTCTTGGTGGAGACAACCAACAAATCTGTGTGTGGGCGCCCAGTGGTCAGCACCAAGATGAACAGTTGTTGTCACACGTGTCCAGAAGGCCTGGTGTCACTCCAGCTCCACCACTACCGCAGCATCTGCAAGGACTGTGTGAGAATTTTCAAGCTGCATGCAATACATTATCGCAGGACACCAATAGGAACCCCTACAACTCTATCCCGGGACATCTGGTATGTTGCGTGCCCGACGCCATACTGAGACTAACTTCTGTATGTGTAGGTTATAAATGTTGCCCATATTCGTCTAAATTTATCATCATTTATTGTTTCTTTTAACCTTTATCTTCTTCTAAACTTCATTTTCCCTCTGAATAGACTTGTGTTCCTTCCCTCATGGTGCAATTATGTTTTTGCAGATGAGTGTAATAGTTTTCTTTTGTGTAGCTTTTAAAGGTACAAACATTTCAGGCTGGTTACCACCATCACCACTGTGGGCCATTCTGACTCAGCAGTGGTGAATTTTACATCAGCTCATTCTGAATGTCTTTGTTTACATCTTAATTACTTAATGTAGATTCAGTTACACTTTACAGAAATCATTTTTAAGCTAGCAGTTAGCTCTTGGTCCAAACTCTGGCCTGTGCTTTTTCCTTGCTCTTGTCCTCTGCTTGTTTTACGATATTTTAGATTACGCTAATTTATGCAGACAAGCGCTATAGCATACACTTATATTCCGGCTGCTGGTGCAGTTAATTTGAGTGTCTTGACAGACAGGGCCGCACAGTTCACCATCCTTTTCTAAGTTCTGCCCATTTGTGCTCTGGAGGCAGGTGACCCTTATAGACCCCCTTCAGTGGGCGCTGCACCCTTTCCCATGTCCTTGTGCCTAATTGGGGATATTTATGTTCAGGATGACTGCAAGAGGCCTCCAAAAAGTCGACCCCTGCCCAGTAAACAGGCCTCTCACATCTGTGAAAGCTTAAGCTGCACTGCGGCCACTCCGTGGAGGGTGAAAGATATCGGAAGGCTTTAGAATGATGAGGTAGAAAGTAATTCCTGCTTCTCGTTCTTGGCCTTAAACATCTAGGTTTGTTGAGAAGTTGATGCCACTTATTTGGTCTGGACTATGCATAACATCCTGTGGCTGTTTAGCTGCTTAATTGGTAATTACCCTGCCCTGGCCAATGTGAGGAATATGTCTTCTTTTGTTTTTCACTGGGGAGCTTCTACTCCTCTAAAATAAGCCCAGGCCAGGTTTATTTCAGACTGACATTTCCTTTCTTCTGAAATGAAATCAGGACAGACCGATGTCTATATCCTATTAGCTTGTCATGAGAGATTTGTCTTCTTATCCAGCCACTACAAGGCAGCCAGCCTTTCTTTCTATCCTGCAGTTCCCAGAAACTCACACAGATGTGCACCCCACACACACAACCTAGCCAACAATAGCAGAGCATGTTCTTTGCCTTTGGTTATTAGTGGAAGTTAAGGAGTCGCTGTTTAAGCACATGACACGTTTTGCCGCGGGCTCTGTCCTTGCTCTCCTGTAGATGCTCGAAGTGGAATGGGGGCAGAGAAGAAGAAAGGAGAAGAGCTTCTCTGTACTGCTTTGATATGTCTGATGGCTGTCGAGTTTTCTCGGTTTTTACTTGTCTACAGTGCCTGATTGAATGACTGGCCTTGGCAGGCATTGTCTGAACCAGCATTTGGCGCTGAAAGGAAAACAGAACAATGTGTTGAGTTAAAAGACTGAAATGTACTGGTGGAATAGACGAGGAAAACAAGCAAATTAAGAAAGCCCTTCATAGTGATTGGATTATATCATCATTGTTGTCACGCTGGTATATCTACTTTACTAGGATGATTCTGGAAAGTGCCATCTGTCGAAAGGTCACTGGGCTGCGAACCGGTATAGGACAAGGGATCGTTTGATACAGGGCTGCAAAAATGTTGGGATTAGTGGGGCATGATGATTGGTTGCTGGAGCCTGCATAGGCTAATTATGTGCATTGTGGCATCATAGAGCACCAAAATTACCCCCCATGCCCTGATAGATGAGCAGCACATCTGGGTACTTTGCCTTATTGGATGAAAGCATTTTTTCTAATTTGACTGGCGGTAAATACAAATTCCCTACCCTACTGATTTGTAGCTAGAAGGAGCCCAAATCATGTGGCCAGTGAGGCAAACAGATTTTCACTGCCAGTCAGTGATCGGCATCATTATATAGGGGTTAACAGGTGTCCTTTCGGTCTGCCTACATGACCCTGCTCAATGACTGGCGGTGTCGTATCCTGACATATAACTGCCTTACTGAGTCACCAGGTAAGGTATTTCTGACACATGTGACTTTTTTGTCATTAAGAAACTTTATTTTACTGTTTTAGTTGCCTGTACCATGTGACTTTACTGTGAATAAATTGGATAAACATGCTTAACAAGGGTTAAACTAACTAGCAAACTAACTAGCTCCATAAAACTCTAGGGCAGGCCATAACATGGACTTTAACATCATTCCAGTTCTAGAGTTTGCCACCAATGTCCATGTATTGACTGGCCAGGCCCAACAGTTCAACATTCCCATGTTCTCTGCAGATGACCTGATCCCACAGATCTCTCCATTTTTTGCTCTTCACTTCTTGGTTAAAAAAATAGTAAACTGGGTTCTAGTATTTCCATGTGTTACTAGCACACTGACTGGTTTTAAAAGGGGTGTGGCCATCCGACGACAGGGAAACGACATAAGCCTGCTTTTATCAATGGTCTGTTAACTGCATTGGAAGCTGTGAATCAATACAGGCTTTTGCAAACTCCTGCTTTAGTGGTTCTTCTATGGCATCATCCCAAAGTACCCATTTTAACATCTGCATGTAGCTTTAGTTAGCTGCTTACTAGTTAGCGATTGGATGATGCCCTACCAAACCACTGCTTTCTCCTCGCTCCTAACCTCCCTACCTCACCTTAAACAATGTCCATGTCCTGTTCTACTTATGTAGTCTGCTGTGTTTAGCTGGACGACTGGCCTTGGCAGGCATGGTCTATACCAGTATATAGCACTCAAAGGGACAAACAGAACATTAATATACTGAAACGTATCATAGCATAGAGTAAAAAAAACAAGAACTTAAGAAATCTCCTCATAATAGGTTTGGATTGCCTTTGTCACACATTAGATGTATGTATACAATAAAAAAAGAATATCGGTGTTCTGTGCCCTGCACTCTGGGACAATATTCTATGGGCTGTATCTGATTCAATCTAAAGAATTCTTCAGTTTTTCAGTGTTTGCAGTACAATTATGAGGCAAAAACCATATCAAACACAATAAGCTACCAGGACTATATTTTCTTCCCTTCCTTGAAAGACCCCTGAAGGAGCATTTCAACGATGTTGTATAACAGACAGATGGGCTTCCTTGAATGTGTGTTCCAAGATCCGCAGTAATGGGCACATAACTGAACACAATGGATCCTCAGCTTTGGTTTGTGGTCGTGCAGGTTTCGAGTTGTATGCAGTGCAGGTACAAATCTAGTTCTCCAAATGACCTTCAAACAGCAAGCATATGTTCGCACATTCACACATTACATACTGTATATATATATATATATATATATATATATATATATATATATATATACAGTAGAAGATACAGGTATATAATATTTCTTCATAAATTCACAATTTTTTTTTTTTTTTCAGCCTCAGCTACAGTTGTTTGTGTGCCACAGTTATATTACAGTAATTATTGATTTTCTGAGTAAACATAAGTGAGCCTATAAATAAGTCTACAAAGAACACACCTTGGTGCAGTCATGCACAATGCATGACTCAAAACCAGTGGAGTGCCATGAATTCACCAACTGGAAGGTCAGTGCTGTTATTCATCACCCTAAAACAATGGCCCAGCTTCATAAGTTACTCTGCTGCCATGGCCTATTCACATTATGCCACTGATGCTAAAGCTCTACTCTACTCTTCCCCTGCTGCTTTTTTTTGCCTGTAGCCATCCACTGTCTAGCTAATGAAACAAATGATCTTCATATCATAACCTTTATTGTTTCCATAACCGTTATTCATGCAAGGAGCAATGATGCATACAAAAACTACTTGAGCACTAATACTGTTGCTCTCTCTTGTGGAGAACCTGTGAGGCAGGTCCATGTAGTGCTTACAATAAAACCACATGACAACAAAGCTGGACTGGCTATTTTACTGGCATCAAGCACATCAACCTAAAGATAAACAGCACAAGACCAGCCAAACTCCATCACAACGGAACATTATAAAACACATTAAGCACAGCATTCAGCAACTAACACTACATACATAAGATAATGTAAGATTTAAGGTTGCCCTGATATGGATTGGCAGCCTATACAGGGTGTTTCCTGGCTTCCACCCATTGAACTCTGGGATAGGCTCCAGCCGCTCCCACAGCCCAAAAATAATTAAGTAGTTTTAAAAAATGAGTAAATTTAAGGTGGAATGAGAGCATTTGAATTAGACACTGACAGAAATGAATACAAAGTTCACCTTATGTGTCTTAGTTTTTCCAACCTGGTTCAGTATAGCGCAGCACTGGCAATAAACCCTTTCCCAAAAGAGGAAGCAATGCCAGCTGTCAATGGGGAAACTGCAGATGAGGGAAATGGAATTAAAAAAGAATTACGCTCTGTGTTTCTTTGGCCCTTAGCACTAGCTAACACGTACAGCTGAGGTAATATATTAACAGACAACAGTGGCTAGTGACTTCCTGTGTTACTGCTACAGCATCCACAAGAACCTTAATGCTATTAGTTTGTTAGCTGAATGTCTGTAAGGTGAAATCATCTCATAGGTGAATGTCCCGTGGAAGACGGGGGCGGAGTGAACACCGGGTCATTATCATTTAAAGACAGCCACTCAAACCAGCCATTCCGAACAGGGTTGTTTAGACATGGCGAAAAGGGAGAACTGTGGTGCTTCATACTTGTTATAATTTGAGCTAAGCATGTTCATTTCTGTAAGACCCTGGGAACTGTTTTAACTTATGGAAAGTATTTATAATAATGTAATATTTAAATATTATAATGTAATATTTAAAACAGGATGGTCATTTGAGCAGTGCACTGAATTTGATGGAGAATTTGGAATCCACAGGCACTCCCAAACACATGTAATGTGATTTCTAGAATACACTTGTTGGTTTACAGACATTTCTCAAATCAAAACCTATACAATTAATAATTAGAGAAGATTTTTAGTAAACATGTGATTTTTTTTTTTTTGTCCCAGTGCCCATAATGGACGAACTGCCATGTTGAGTTAAAGTGTTTAGGTTAGGAAAGTTACCATTTTGAAGCTTTAATAATTAACCTTGTAAAGTTTAATTATATTACTGTGACACATACAAGATCTGCTACACAAATATGCAAACAGTGCAAAGCAGACAGTAACAAAGGGTACAGTGCACAGTGATTGGTAGCAATATGTTATTAATTGGAGCTTGGTAGATTAAATGAGTGAGCCAGACAGGTCTATCAATATCAAGTTGGCTCGTGGCTCCAGCTTGGTAATAACGCCTACTGGGTGCAAACTATTCGAAAATTTGATGGATAGTGTAAAGACGCTTTTGTACCTCCCACATGAACGCAGAAGGGTAAACAAGTTGGGACCAGAACTTTGCTGCGGCAGCTGTTCGATTTGCAATAGTTTGTCTTTTTGTGCCAAGTCCACATTTCTCTAAAGTGCCTTCTCAACAGGGGTCTGAAGTATCACGTACTCCAATGTCATGTCATCATGTCTTAGAATATGAAAAGATGTTTGGGTTTTTTTCAGGAAGTTCTCAGTATGAAATGAAATCTGAAGATTTTGATCATCTTCTGCCTCATTGGTTTACAGTGGCTTTCCAAAGTTTGAGCACTCCTTGCCAAACTTTCTGTTGGTGTGAAGAGTTAAGGTGAACTGATCTCCGAAAGCCATGAGGTTAAACATTCAAACATCCTTTTTAACATTTTTAGAGTTGTTCAACTTTAGAGTGAAACCACCAACAACAAAAGTTTTGGCATCTCAGGAGATTTGGGCTCTCTGACCCTAATTAGCTTGTTAGGGCTAGGGCTTGCTCACAGTCAGCATTAGGAAAGGCTAGATGATCTAAATTTCAAAGCTTTATAAATACTCTGACTCCTTAAACCATGTCTCGACAATCAGCAGACATAGGCTCTTTGCATTCAGCCTAGTGCCTAGCTCTCTGGAAATGAAAGCCATTGATGCCTACAAAGCAGGAGAGGGCTATAAGAAAATGGGTGTTAACAGAAATGATGAAGCTAAAGTAGAGATCTGAAAGACCAAGAAAACTTTCAGAGAAAACTGCTCGTATGATTGCTAGGGAGGCAAATCAAAACTGCAAGAGACAGATTTAGCAGACACTGGAGTGCTGGTGCACTGTTCAGCAACACCTGCACAAACTTGAAAAGACTGATACATTCTGGAAACTATGGAGGACCGAATCTGCCTAAATAAATAAATAAATAAATAAATAAATAAATAAATAAATAAAACACTAATACTTAAATTAAAATGGTAAAGAAATAATGATGGTAAATCTAAAAATAAATAAATAAGCATAGAAATAAGTATATCAATAAATAAAAAACTTAAATAAATGTGTAATGTGTATTTATTTTGTTATTCGTGTTACTTAATGAACATTTTTATTTTAAATGAATGTATTTACCTAATTATTCATTAATAAATTCATTTATTTATTTATTTTTGTTTTTCCTTACCCTTATGGTAATAAAGGGGCTGTCAATCCATGACGTCAGTGTGTCTTAACATTCCTATTGGTTGATCGACAGCAGATTCCGTAGATTGATTGTCAGCAGTAACTATGAACAACACGGTGCACTAATGTCTGCTTACAGGCAACAAGTAGCAAGAGACTTGAGACTCTTAGCTGATCCTGCTGAAAATGCAAGCGCAGATTATTTACTCTTTCGAGTGGAGGCTGTGGCTGACAGTTTGTTCCATTTTGCTACATCTTCTGATACAGAGATCGACCCCATAGTGTTCACAAATTTGGAGGAGGTAGTTCATCGTCTTTCCCTGCTAAATTCAGATCATGCAACACCTGGAAGCTGCCTCTCTGAGCAGATCCGACACCGACCTGCGCCCCGATATTTGTCCTCTCGGAGTCTTTCACCCGAACGCACAGCCAGGCTACATAGCTCTGCTCGAAATCAACTTCCGTCGTTCTGCACTTGATTGCTAAGCCTGAACATGAAAAACACGCCTCCTCATTATCATATGAAAGAAGAAAAACAGAAATAAATAAATAAATTAATTAATAAAAATAATTAAATGTATAATTAAATTATATTTTATGTAAAAATAATAGGTATTAAATAAATAGATTTTAAAATTACCATGTTTAAAAAATATATGCAGAAAATATATAAAAAATGAAGGGAGACATTAATAAAACATTAATAAACAGTACACGAATAAATAAAATGAGGACTATATAAATGCAAGAAAAGGAAATACGCGTATAAATAAAATCAAAGCAAGCAATATTTTTATTTTTTATTTAAATGTTAATTTTATTTAGTCTTTTATTTATTTATTTATTTTTAATTTTGACAGATCCGGTCCTCCATAGGAAACAAGCAAAGGTATGTTTGGAGAAAATGGGTGCAGTATTTCATGAAATGACAACCTCTCCAGTTGCTATGAAGATGAATTGATGACATTTGACTGGTAGAGGAACAAATTGATTCAACTTGATACCAGTAAATTATGGAAGCTAACATCATACCATCTGTAAAAATGTTAAAGACCAAACGAGGATGGCAACAGGATAATTATCCTAAACGTCACAAAATCCTCAAGAGGTACAAGCCTAAGGTTTTACCATAGCTATGACAGTACCCCAACCTTAAATGAGCTGCGTATGAAAGACTTTGGAGGGAAGAATACCCCAAACAAGAACCGAAAGTCTGAAAGCTGTGATACTGGCCAAAGGGGGTGTTACTAATTATTAACTAATAGGTCCACAGTTTAACTGCCCTTATTCTACAACCAGGACTACATGGACACAGACCTTTACGACTGCCCTAAACACCACATCAACATCTCCAGTGGTGTCATGCCAGACTGGAGTGAATGCCAGCAGGTCATCTTCAGTGACGAGTCCTTCTTTTGTCTTGCTGGAGACAACCAGTGACTTCATATGTGCAAGCACCGTGGTCAGTGCCCAGATGAATGTTTTCTTGAATGTTTTAAATTCAGATATACCATGTACCTTTAGCAATGACCAGTAAATAACAGATCGATGTAAATTAGTAACTACTTTTCCTTATCATGTCCTGCACGTATCCCCTCGCCATGAATGTCTTTTTGTGTTTTAACCAATGGCTCATGTCCAAACTGTGTCACTGGCATTAAACAGCATATTCATGGCCATTCTATGTAAGGATTTTCTCTGAAGTCGCTTCTAGAGGCGTTTAAGGCTTCAGATGTCTGGTTCCTATTACCACCACTCTGAATAATTCTGACTGCTTCTTTGGAATGGAGCATTTCACACCAAAAGTCTCTGGATTACTAATAGCATATCGTCGCTGTCCAAGGAAAAACATGTATCTCCATTTTTGTCCATTTTGACTTTTATGCATCATTTGAAAACAGCCACTGCCTTTTACACACTGTGAGATTTGCATGATGAACAGACCAACTGAAATGGCCCAGAAGTTCTTGGAAGGATGTCTGGTTCCATTGACTTACATTAAAATCCAATGAGGTTTTTGGCCTCATTGTAAAGTTGCCATTTTGGAGATGCTTGTTTTGCTTTGGACAGTGACGATATTAATGGTTAAATTATGCAGACGCCTGAAAAATATTTAAACTGCCTTTTTACTGCATAATTTATAGTGTACTACAACAACGGTCACTTGGCGAACTACCTTTTCTTGTGGCTGTGGATATATTTATTATGCCTCTGTAGTTCTGAAGACCTCCTAACTTTGACTACACGATCTGTAGATGTGCTGTTCACCTCACTGTTCAGACGTTAGCTCAAGGATTTTACAGTTGCTGAAGTGAGGCCATTCAAGCTCGTCACCTGCTCTCTTTTGCCAGTTATAACGCTAAGGGTCTCAGGGTCAGGTGCTAACCTCCGAAGGTTATATGTTCCGTCAGTTTCCACCAGCACTAGTATTTTTACTATTATTTATTTGTTGATATTTATTATTTATATTCAGGTCTCTGCAAACACTACATTCAGAAAGCTTGATCACAAATTCATGTATCTGAGCTTCTGTAGCTGGTGTATGTCTTTATTGAGAAGATCAAAGCAAGGAGTAGAATTTGTTCAGCTCTTCAGGTAGCGGCAAGTTGCCCCTATCAATCCCTGTACTACAGCCTTTGTAGATTCATGATTATTCTTTCTAAAGGAGCTTTTTCTGCAGCTCTGAGGAGAGGACTTGTAGCCTCCTCTGGCATGGGCTTTAACAGTAGTGCAGGAGCTATTCCTAAACTGTGTTAACCAAGCTAGTAGACCTCTACACTCATAAACCCCGTCATCCGGGGGTTCTTTAGGAGCAGCAGCGGTTATAGAGTAAACTATAATAACCCACAGAGACGTCCATGTCTGGGAACACTATAGTGTAGATCAAGTTCACCAGTCTTCTGCTTCTCTTCTTCCTCTGCTTCTCTTCTTATTGATTATCACATTCTTTTGCTTCTTCTTTTTCTTCTTCTTCCTTTGCTTTTTCTTCTTTTTCCTTTTCTTCTGTTTCTTCTATTATTCCTTCCTTCCTCCTCTCATTTTTCTGTTCCTGCTTGTTTACCGTTCTGTGCCTCCTCTTTATTCTTCTTCATTTTCTCTTACTCTTCCCATTTTCTTCTTCTCATCCTCCTTCCACTTTATTCGCCATCTTCCCCTTTTTCTTTTTCTCCTTCTTTTTCTGCTCCTTCACACCCTCCTTCTGCTCTTCCTTCTTCCTCCCTTACTTCCTTCTTGTCCTTCTTCTTAATTTTCTCCTCTGCTTTTTCTTATTTATCTTCTGCTCTTCCTCTTTCTTGCACCTTCTCTTCCTCCCCCCTCTTCTTTTGCTTCTCCTCCTGTCTTCCTTCTCATGCTTTTTCTTTTCTATCCTCCTCCATCACATTTTTCTTCTTCTTCTTCTTCCTCTCCCCCTTTTCTCCTCCTCCTCCTTCCTTATTATTTACCTCTATGCAATGTCTGTATTCTCTTTCACCAAAGAACATTGAAAGCCCTTTAAAAAGAACCGTGCGGTTCTCTCTCTCCAGCACTTTGATGTGACAACATAGGAAATAATGTCACTTAATTGCCCAGACCCTGCATGGACCCATGTATCCTGGCTATCTGCTGCTTGGTTACTCAATCGCCCCTGCTTACTAATGAATCTGATCGCAGGAGAAGCAGTGACCATACTGTTCCAACCATGGGCCGGGGAAATTGGGATATTGGCACTTTATAGTCTAACAGCCTCTCTCCCAGCATGTATGTTCACTCAAGATGAGAGCCTCCATTAGGGCGCCCATTATCAGCCTTTACCACATCAGCGTGAGGCACTTACTGCATCCAGCTGGTGTCAGTGTGGCCTGCTCCTGCTGGAGCCTTCATCACGTGTGGTTTGTTCTACTTTGTTGGGCATTAGGGAACTAATCTTTAGATTCTGTGACAGACTTCTGGTGTGGGGTGAATGGGAACAGTCCATAATTGACATAAATTCATCCTTTCTTGAGCGATAAGCAATAGTGTGATCCAAAGGACACACATGGTGATAATTCCTTTTTATTTATCTGTCATTTACTTGTGGCTCTTTTGTCAGCACTGGTATTTGTCTCTTGTTATATTCAGCCTTTTGTGGGCGCATTGAAAGGGGGTGATTTAAAGGACACGAAGCAATCATTGCATTTATTCATCTCATGGATTTTTTCCCCTACCCTGACATCTTAGGATACATGAACTCCCACAAAAAACACAATACATAAGTGCACAGTGTATTATATGGCATATTCAGGCTAAAGTTGTACACATTCAGAGGTAAGAAGAGCCATTTTATGTTAAATTAAATGTGAGCAACGTAAAAAAGGATGGGATAAAGTCAGGCACCACATAATTGCATCTCGCTTATACATGGAACACATTGTTCTTTATATGGTATATTCATTTAATGTAGATCTTCTTTGTAGCGTGAATTAAATGAGATGCTAATGTGTTGCTTGTGTGCTTGTTTGTACAGGCCGTGTTGAAAAATAAACACAAATGATCATTTAAACACGCTGCAGTACTGCAGGAGCAGGGCATTATCCAGCTAGATTGCACTATTGATTCAAATTACTTCGCTGTCGTCATGGCTCCTGATTGTACGGTAACTGCTGTTTGGGATGTGTTAATTGAATGTTGTTAGGGGTTGTGATTTAAATCCAAAATATGTTAGCATTGGAACTGAAGTGATATAGTGGTATATATTCTATCCCTTAGGAGTCATAGTCATAGTTATTGCCAGAGTTACTCAACGTCAGATATTTTAAAATGGACAGTAATGCTGTAACACCACATAAGGGGACCTGTGGAATTCCTCTTTTAATAATTAACACTAACATGCATTTTAAATAGTGTTAGTTAGGTTAACCCACAGAAAACCAAATCCTTGATCTCCTTTATGACTGCTCACTGGGAAGTTTTGATAGTTGTGGCCTCATTCTATTTTTGGTAATTTTATTATGTTTTGTTTTTCATATATCTTATTTTGACAAAGTTTCCTGGTTGTTCCAAAGGGGGGACTCTTATTTTGAATATAAACCCTGGGTGGCATCCATTTTGGGTAGATGATCAAGTTTGGGGAAGATAGGCCAGGCGGATCATTGCTGGTCAAGCCCTAACCAACTTGCACTCCGGATTATACTCATCTTTGTCCTTGAAGACTGGATTCCTCGTTATTCATGGAGATACCTCAAGGAACCGGGTGAGCTCATTGCTGGGTTTTTTTTGTTTTGTTTTGTTTTGTTTTTGTCATTGCTGGGCCCTGTTTTGATTTTTGATTTTTTTTGAGAATTTATTTTTTTGAGAACATTATCCTTTTGGAATCTTTTGGGACTATCTATGGACATTATTCCACTCACGAGACTTTCACAGCCACTGTTATAATCTACTGTTGTTGGTGTGTTGTTTGTTGTCTTGGGAAATAGTGACTAAACTCTAACTGGTTCAAACTCTCTGATATTCTGGTGTTCATGTTTTTATCTAACCAAATTAGTTTTGGACCTTCATTTTAGTAACAGCGGAGTTGGTCCGACTGTTACAATGCACTGAAAGTTGTTGGTTAATCGCTGATGATGTCATAAATAAAGCATAGGAGAAATACTTGCCACAGGTCAGTAGAGGATCACGTGTCCTGGAGAACATTGCTGGCCTTCAGAGAACTGGAGATAAGGACTCTTGCAAATTTCTATCTGACTTAAGCACACCCTAGTCGGCCTTGCTGAAAGCCTCGCTCATAGGAAAGAGCATGATAACTCAGGAGTAGGAGGAGCTAACCTCAAACTTTACAGGATTACAGGGTGTTGTGCCTTCTTTGGAAGTTTCTGGAGAGAACCACATTCGATATGTGATCATTAAAGCAGTGTGGATCGGTGGAAAAATGTTAGAACAAGGCCATCACCAACATGTTAAAAGAGTGCTCCATGCCCTTTCCAACGAGCTCCAGATTGCAATGCTAGCCATCAGCAAAGTAGAGACACTGAGCTCAAAATCTTCTCTCAGGTGTCCATGTTGTTAGTGTCATAATCATGAGATTAGCATGTAGCGTCATCAGTAAGCAGTAAGGTTGATTAGTAGAGTGTTCTGCGGAACCCTTAAGGGTTATAAGTCCTATCCTAAATCCTATCATTTTCTGTGGCATATTTTTCACTCATAGCTTATTTAGAACTAAAGAATTTCTGTTAAAATTTCCGATTCTAATAATTGCAACAGAAAATATTTCATTATGGTTTAAATTTAAGGACAAGTTCATTAGGGAGTGTATAGTGGGTCTGTCAAATGCTAGAGGGTGCTCCCTAGCAAGTCCAAAAATAACTGAATGAAGGTTTGTAAAAATGAAGACAACACTAATTTCCTGAACACAGCACGGTAGAGAACAGTTTAACACATGCTATAATTCTGAGTGCTGTTGAACTTCAGTTATAGCACTCTATAACAGAGCCTCACATACATTTCAGACATCAGTGAGTGCAAATTGCTCCGCTTACCAACCAATCAGCACTCAGTATCAGTGACTTGTTTCCCAAAACCTGTTTGCTGTAGTAAATCCTTCTTGCTTTGTGAAATACAGATACCTTCCAAACTACTTTTCCCAAATTTCCAAAATGAAAGGATGGCCCTAAACAAGTGAATAGAAATGATTTTAGCTTTTCATTTTTAGCTGCTTAGCGTCACCCACCTGCATTCATTACAGACTCGTCTGTGGCCACCCACTAGCCTTCTACAGTCATCTCCTATAATATTAAGAGACCAGGTTCCCCTTAAGCCAGCTCTGAAGTTAATGTGCATACAGATTTGTGTGGGAGAAAAAAAATAAACCAAACATTGTTTTAGTTTGAACTGAATTATCGTAACTTCTTGCTTTGTTAAATTACAGCATAATAAATCATATAATTACAGAATAACAGTACCGTGCAAAAGTAGGAGCCCACTGTTCCTAATGTTACTTAATCTACAGTCTAATAGCTAAGAAGTTATTTACCTGCTTTAGAATAAAGGTGAATACATCAAACTATAGAATAGCACTTATGGAATTATACAGTCAACCCTAAGAGCCTCCAAAATGGATCTTTACTGGAGGATAAAACAGCTTACTTACCTTGCAATAGAGGCTGACATAAGATTTATATATATATATATATATATATATATATATATATAAGTTATAGTTCTAAATAGTAACTAGAGCTTTTAAACTTTGAAAAAAAACCAAACAAGTGCAACAGACTACAGGGGTTGGACAATGAAACTGAAACACCTGGTTTTAGACCACAATCATTTATTAGTATGGTGTAGGGCCTCCTTTTGCGGCCAATACAGCGTCATTTGGGCAGCCGTGGTTTTATGTTTTTTGGATACAATCTGGGTTAGCACATCGAACATTCCCTTTCAGACGACAGCTTCCTCTTACACGTCCACAGTTAATCCTGTTGGATGTGGTTCATTTCCTTCTTGTGGTATGTGCTGACATTACCCTGGATACCATGGCTCTTGATACATCACAAAGACTTGCTGTCTTGGTCACGGATGCGCCAGCAAGACGTGCACCAACTGTTTGTCCTCTTTTGAACTCTGGTATGTCACCCATAGTGTTGTGTGCATTGCAGTATTTTGAGCAGAACTGTGCTCTTACCTGCTAACTGAACCTTCACACTCTGCTCTTACTGGTGCAATGTGCAGTTAATGAAGATTGGCCACCAGGCTGGTCCAATTTAGCCATGAGACCTCCCACACTAAAATGACAGGTGTTTCAGTTTCATTGTCCAACCCCTGTATATTACACTTGTTGATATGGCTAAGATATAATATAGTTATACATCAAGAGTTTGGGGTATATAAGGTGTGTCCTGACCGGGGGAGGGGCGGAGCACACAGACCGGGAAAACCTCTAAGACAGAGACCCAAAGACACACACACGCCCAGTGTGAGTCACTCACCGTACTTAATATACACATAATGTAACAAAAACAAACCAAATTGTAATTTTAAATGCTGCTCACTCAGTCCTCTCTACAGGTCCCACGTCCCACACGCTCTCTCACCAGAATGTGGCGAGTAGACCACATGCCATCCTCCTCACACTGGAGAGAGAGCCAGTTAATAAAGGCATGTGGCCCCGCCTTCTGATCTGTGCATAATCAGTGGAGAGCGAGCACCCATTTTGGAGGGAACAGCAGTGACTCCACCTCAGCACTGGATATTTATATTTTCAGATTCATCAGTTGGAACTTTCCATCTTAAAGGAGTCTTTAAGATAACCTGAAGCATCCAATTAGTTGGATCTGTCTAAACTTTTGACTGATAATGTATATGACAAAAATTTATCGAACAACGGTAAAAATGTATCTTATTTTTCAGTATTTAGCTTTTCCAACTTTTATTACAGCATCCTTTTTCAGGTGACCTTCCATCAGTTTGTCTGAGCCATGTGCAGGGGTGTTTTCCACTCCTCCGAAGATCATTCCTAGATGTTGGTTGCATTTTCTGATTCTCATGATCTAAGTAATCCCAAATGGATGTGCAGCGAGGTCAAGACCATATGCCATGGTAACTTAAATTTTCTGAACTCCAGTTTTGGAAACTTCCCTTACTTTCCTTTGACTTCCCCCTTCCTTATGGCAGTATATTATCCTATATCTAATCTCATCAGAAATATCTCCTGAAAAATGAATAACTTGTTCTTGATGTCTGATGGGACTGGAAGTTAAATAATGAAATGGAGGTCTTTGATTTATGCACAGTATATTTCATTACCACAGTAAACTGACAATGATGCCTCCAGGTTTCTAAAGGTTAATGTATTAAATATTTCGCACAGCCCGGTTTGGCGTGATATGCACACATTTCCCCTCAAAGATGTTTACTAGTCTGACTGTGCGAGTCTATGGGGATTACTGCTCTTCACTTTCTTATTTATTCATCTCTGTTTAATTTTAATCTGTGGATCTGCCTTTCGGGTGAGCACGGGCTATGAGCTGTAAGCCTATTGATGTGCATATACACAATCTCAGCATAAACTCAGAGGGAAGATTAGAAGAAAGCGGGGACTCAGCACTACGTGATTGGAGTCGACTAACATGTCAACAGATATAGAGTAATATCAGCTGATGGAGAGTGAGAGCAAACATACCCGAGCGCAGCCACACATACATCTTTGTAGCTTGCCCTTTATTTCCTGCTCCCTCTCGCATTCACTCCGTTTCTCTCTCCTGCTCTGATTCATGGATCCACACTAGTTCTGTACTGTGTCTGGACAGGGGGGCATATACGCTACTGTTTAAAAGTCTGGATATAGATGTTTTTAACAATATAGATGTATACGATTATGCAGTTTGATAGCTTTTTAAATTAGTAGAAATCTTGCAAGCTTTAAAAAGATAAGACAACTATGAAATGGAGCTGGACTTCATAATGACTGAGAAATCTGCAAAGTGTTAACAAGTAAGTTTTTAACAAGATGGGGCAGGGGTCGGCTGGAGGTTAGGGAACCAGCCTTGTGACCGGAGGGTCGCCGGTTCGATTCCCTGAACTGACAGTAACGACTGAGGTGCCCTTGAGCAATGCACCTAACCCCCAACTGCTCCCCGGGCGTCGTGGATAAGGCTGCCCACTGCTCCAGGTAAGTGTGCTCACTGCCCCCTAGTGTGTGTGTGTTCACTAGTGAGTGTGTATGTGGGTGTTTCACTTCACGGATGGGTTAAATGCGGAGACAAAATTTCCCCACTGTGGGATCAACAAGGGATTAAATCTTAATCTTAAAATGTTATTTTAAACATCTACACTGCATCATTTATAAAGTAATAATAATGCAACTGTGAAAAAAATTCACATCACAGAATTAATAGTTAAATAGATTAATAGTTAATCTTTGAAATCCTTAAATCCTAAAAAAACACCTAATAACTTTTAATATAAATGCTACTAGAGTTAAAGATATAGAAAACTATATTAAAAATTGAAATATTTTAAAGGTTTAATATTTTGAAAATAAATATGAAATATGGCCTCTGCATATGTAATATCAAATGTTACATTTTACACGTTGTTACTAAAATAAATCTAATGTTAAATAGATATTATTACTATTATTGTTATTATTAATATTATTATTGTTATTATTATTAATATTATTGTTGTTATTATTATTATTGTTATTATTATTATTATTATTATTATTATTATTATTATTATTATTATTATTATTATTTAAAAATTGTGAAATGATAGATTGCTGATTTTATGAATTAGTATAAAACCTAAGGTCAAAAAAGGGCAAATTAAACTATAAAATAGCTCATTTTTAGCACTATTTTAATTTTAATTTAAATATTATATTTTAATATATATGTATTATGCATTATAAGTCCTACGAACTAATTTATACCAATGTTTAAATGACACACGCAGCTTTTCTAAAGGGCACTTTTACCAAATAATGAACTGTTGATCTACACAGTGGTGTACATTACATGTACATGTTGTTTATCTGGTCTTCCTACAAAGACAGACGGGACTGTCCTGAAAATGTACATAAACAAACACACCTGCATGCACACTCTTACATATCTCACTATAACACAACTTTATTACGTGTTTGCCCAGACCTGACATGATGTAGCTGCACCTTATCCTCATCTTAGAATCAGTCATGTAGGGCTAGACCAGCAGACGCGCAGCATATGTCTGTATATATTTATACGCCGTGATCAGTAGCGCACAGATCCGAGTGGCAGGTTGTTTAAAGACATGTATATTTCATCATGCCAAGGTAGAAACAGACTCGGCCAGACCCATCTGTGGTTAGATATTGCAGTATTGCGTGGCGCCTGCTCAATGCTCATTCGATTATCGTTCATTACTTCTAATTAAGTTGTTAATGAGTGTAGAAGCGTGCGACACATTACTTCAATTACATTTTACTTTTCGTCACACTCCATTGTTACTCGATCCGGGGCAAGGAACAATATTCAAATGGGATCATTTCCTCGGTGCGGGTCATCCATTTTATGCTGGCAGACACACTATCTACCTCGAGAAGTAAATAGCTTTTTCAATCTCCTACAACCGAGGCCATGGCGCGCGCTGTGCTTTGAATAAGAGATTATTGAGGCCGGCGCTACGGGCTAGAGATAGCATTATTATCAACTACAGCAGGAGGTTCTCTTCCCAGGTCTCTTCACAAAACATGTCATAAATCAGTCTCCACAAGGCCCCACTGGAAGTTGACTGATAGCCTGACTGAAGAGCTAGTTACCTAGAGATGATGTGCACCCTGATGAAATCACCCAGAGATATGAAGGCTGGTGTCTTCGCTGTGAAAATGATGAGGCTTTGGCTGTCGTCCAGCTCTGAATGATTAGCATTTCTGCAATTTAGATTATGGAGGGAAGACTTCTGGGGCGCGCTAAGTGGAAGCATTTTTGACATGTTAGTCAGATATTAGCTTTCAGGAAAGGAAACGGTGCATTAAAGCGAGCGAGGTGACCACTTTTGGATTGAGGGTCGGTGGCAGTTGATTCACTTCGGCACAGCATCGTGAGGGTGAAAATATGGCCCTTCATTTGGTGCCGTGATCACTGTAATGACTTTCGTTCAGATATATCATTTGGTGCCATATGCATATTTCATCCCGCAGCCCTTAAAAGACCTCCGGAGTGATGGATGTCATGGAGCGCGTCGAATCTCATGCACCTTCTCGGATCGACATCCTAGAAGCACTCCATCCGAGAAATCCAATGAGATCGATGACTGTCGCTCTCCAGTGCCATTAACTGGCCAGGCTGGGGCTCCCTCTTCTCTCGCTCCCTCTCTCCATGACGGAGGGATTTTTCTCTCCCTCTACATTCTTCAGTCTTTCATCTTAGAGTGTTTGATGGTTCCTGATTATGCCCTGCCCGAGAGCCCATCTCGCTGCCGATGCCGCGGTTGTGCGCTTTGTCTCCGCCTTTGCAATAAAGAAAATCACCGTGATATGGAGCTGAACGCCTGGACGTGGGCTATGGGGTGTGCATGTGGGTGTATGCATGTATATGTGTTGATTGCATTGATTTCAGCTCCACTTAGCTAGTGATTGTCATACATCCTGGATTCTCTGAAATCGTATTTTGGGCATTCGTAATGAAGCTAGTTGTTTTCAGGCCTTTGTTTGACAGCATTGTACGACTGGCCCCAAAATGACTCAGTTGAGAAAATCTGTAATGAGCAGGCCGACAACCATCCTGGCACATTTCACAAGACAGGATATGTTTTTAGATATGACATCCAGAAAAGTCAATGATGTCATTCACAGTGTGTTTTTATTCTTAGCCTTTAATTGATTTATTTGCCAACGTGGGGAGCAGATTGCTTGTTACTAAGATTGCATTCATTCAGAAAAGGCTAGCACAGGATCTCATTATGGAAATGTACCTCACTTTTATGAAGTTGAATGTTTCAAAGGTTTCACTTCCTACACTGGGGAGTGTTTCCCAAAACCATAGTTGCTAACTAAGTTAGCAACTTATATAGTTGGAACGATACAGTTGTGATGCAAGTGTCAAATCCATGGTCGGAACTGTGGAGGTAACTACGTTGGTAACTTACATAGTGACACAGGTGTTTCCCAAAACCGTAGTTCCAGCAAACGTTTGCAAGCACTGTGGTTAAGTTGTGGAGTTGGAACTACAGCTGTAGGTCTGTTGTTAGAAAATTAGTTCCTGGCGATGACGTCATCAATGATGCTGGACCCAGTAGACGCAGACCTGTCACTAAGCTAAAATAATTTACTAATCTTTAAAGAACTTTTAGAACATCAAATGCTGTAAACATGTAGTTCTTAACGTTTGTCTATATATATCAGTTCTGTGTTTGAGTACAGCTCATGTGGGTGTAATGTAATGTTAGCCTACGTCTAATGAAGAAATGTCAAGTTAGTCTTTATTAGAGACATATATCATAAAAGACAGTGTGGAAACAGTGCTTTATTAAATCAGTTCTTAATCACTTAGAGCTTTCCCTACCATTACAGAAGAAAGCGAAAAGAAAGTCATCTGATTTTGAGATGCTGTGGCTTGACCTAAACCATTCAATATGGCTGAATTAAAACAATTCTGCAAAGAACAATGGGCCAAAATTCCTCCTCCACAGATATGAAAAAAACTCAGTGCTGGTTATGGCGAACGCCTAATGCAGTTGTTTCCACCAAGGGTGGCACAACTAGTTATTAGGTTTAGGGGACAATTTTTTTTTTTCACACGGAGCCAAGTTGGTATGGATTGCTTTTTTCAGTTTATAAGTGAATTAATCATCACTGAAAAACAGTATTTTGTATTTACTCAGGTTATCTTTGTCTGATATTCAGGAAGCAAATACTTCTTCACTGTACTGTATGTACAAAAACTATGCTGGAATACAGACCACATTGAATTCACTGTCTTTGCGTCATTTTAGCATTTACACAGACTGTACATTTATTTAATTCATTTAAATGTAAGTACTTATGTAAGGTGTAATGTAAGGTATCAGTGGCTTTAGGGATTTAGGATATCAGTTGAATAAGGTGTCAGATTTGTTGGCCTGATTTGATTGTCAACACAAACAGCTGATAACTGCGGGAGTGGGGTAAAAAGGCAAGGCATCAAATGGAACCCATCATCCTTCCCCTAGCATGAGCTGACAACAGTGGCCATTCTTGCAGCAGCTTTTTTTTATTTGGATACATAATTGCTTCCTGTGTTCTACCATGGCATACCAGGGTATAATCAACGGAGAAGACTTAACGTCCTATGACCGGTAAAGTTTGAAGTCTCTCCTTTTTGCCAAAAATAAAACAATAACCTAAATTTCTCCACCGCAGTGTTTTATTTGGATACAAAGATAGCAAGATTCTGGGATCCAGATCTCCGGGTTCCCTGTAGGCTAGCAATGCCAGGCCATGTTGCAAAAGACAAGTGATGCTCTACTGACAGTGGCTTCATTCTAACCTTTCCCTGGCAATCATGAGTGCTTTAAATTTGTAGATATTAAACATCATTGTCTGTGTTTCCCTTACAAATCCCAATAAAAAGTCATGGACCTTTTAAAAAAATTCTGCCCTAAAATACTGTAAAGTCTGAAGTTTGTAACTCTTATTTTCACTCTAAATTTCTCTGGAAGTCAACAGTGGTTTCAGCCTGGGATGCGTTTCAGTTAGATACACCCTGAACTAATGTAACCCATCATTTCCAAGGCATGTAAGAGGTAATAAAAGGTCATGTACAAATGAATTGGGACTGTTTGGTACATAAACCCACACAAATGTCATGTGTGGACCTCGGAGGGGAAAAAAGACGAGAAAAATATGGTATTTCTGCCTCTTAATATGTTATTTGTCATGTTTTGTTATGTAATAATCCGTAGCGCAGCACTGCACCCTGCTCAGCCTCATCACACCGGCCTGACAGAGTTCACGACTCGACTCCTTTTTGGGTTTTCATCCATCAGTGTCCTCGAAACCCAGCGTGCACTGCACACATACATCGTGCAATCATTGAGAATCCCCCACACGGTGATAAACAAACCCTTACTGCTAGCATAACTACTGCTGTAGAGGCTAATAAAAAATGATGTGATATTTAGCTTCCTGGTAGTAATGTTAGCCATCTGACTTCCTTCTGCATTAGCCAGCTTAAAGGGAACAAATGCATCCTGAAGTACATACGGTAGTTTTTCAAAAAGTTCCTCGCACCTTCAAGATGCATCATTTGAAGAGTGTTTTCCTAGTCTGGTCTTATATAGGATATTGGAAAATCTTTCTGTTTAGACTGATTCGGCTCTGCAGTAGAAGGTGAGTAAGCTTGTTTACAGCAACTATAACAAGATATATGACATATATTCTATATAGATATATACCAATTCCCAGTGTACGTTATGCCTTTGTTTGAAAGGGCATCCAAATGATGCATTGCTCGTAATACATTGAGATATACTGTATAATACATTACCAGGTGGTCGTCATTTGGTGGTTAGGGCCACTTTTAAGTCAGGTTCAAACAATTAAAGCTCTGCACTGTGCGCTTCCAGAATGCTTAAAAGGAGTGCACCTCAGTCTTGTCATATAAAGAGAGCTTTATTGCAGCACAATAGGCTGTTTCCACTCTACCAAATTCTCTGACATGAAGGAAGCCCACTCTTGTAATCAATAATTGAGTGCTTCTATAAATGCGCAGTGGAACCTGTACTGTTTGTTCATCCCGATAGCTGTTTGATCCTTTCATTTATGCACCAGTAATTGAAGTGTCTACTAGACGACTGTGCAGTTGCGGACACGCAAACTGCTAAAATACTGACAGACTGCTGGCTCTGACTCAAAACTCACCTCTTTAGACTACAGCTCTGACAACAGTGAGGGACTGTGGGATGTAGATGCTTCGGCATGGCGCAACAAATGTGGCTGGTAATGCACAGGCTACCCAAATGAATGATATTTCTTGCAGAGTTGAAAAAAGCCAGAGTGTTGAGACTATTGCGAAAATCTTGAACTTCTTTCCACTAACACCCAGGTGGTCCATACGGTTCGTGTTTCATCATGTGATCTTTGATGGCCTTCTTATTATTGATGGTGAGCCGAAAACTGTTTTCCTGTGTATTTTTCTCCTCCTGATTTCTGTATCTTACTCTTTTTCGTTTGGGCTGGAGCTGTGAGTAGCCGATGTAGCTGATGTAGGATTTGAATCAGGGGTGAGTGACCACAGATCAATTGAGAGAGATTCAAGTGAATCACTTCAAAGTTCTGATCAAAAATAGGTGGATTTCTTGGGCCTTTTTTTGACGGTCTTCAAAAAGGTATCATTAGAAATTCAAGGACTTTCTGCAATACCGGGCATGAACCGAAGAAAACACCTGGCCTGTATGAAACCTCGATCGATACGTGTGGCCAATCGATTGACACTGGGACTGAATAGTGGCAAGTTATGGAGAGCGGTCAGAAGATCTGTGGAAGCTTCTCTCATTCAACATTCATGTCAGACATGTATGCACTTGTGGATTGAGCCTAGAAACCTACATCTCTGACCTCATCTCTTTCCATGTGTCTGTACGCCTCAGGAAACCACACAGCTTCTTGATATAAGGGCAAGGTCAGGAATAGGTCAAGGAAGGCTGCGTCTCATCAACCAGTGATCTTTGTCATGGAAATATGGTGATTGGTCAAGCTATAGTGCATGATGATTTGGCCAAAGGATCCCTTGTGAAAGGAAAATGCTTCCAGTCTTCCCTACATTCAAACAGTTTGTTGCATTCCAATGAACATATTTTACAATTAAAACATAATTTAAATGTATATTCTATGCTGATACCAAACGTGTGAAATACAGGGAGTGTTGTGGTGCAGGGGGCCTTTGCAGGGACCCTCCAGATATTAGATTTTGAGACTATTGGTGGGTCTGTGAAAACTTAATATGATGTTATTCTGTCATTGTTCACCTGCTTTATTTATAGTTGACAATCTCTGTCTTCAGTGCACTGCCGATACATATGTTTGATTGGCAGTTTGAGTTATATTGTGACTAAAAAGTATTAAATGCTTCTCTTTAAAATATAGATCTTAAAAATGCATTTACATAGATGAAAATGAAGTATATATGCTTGTTTAAGCATAATTCAGTATGAATATGTATAATTTAAAATGTGCTTGTTGGTGTGTATCATTGTATGCTTTACAAATGAAGTTCTTACACAAGTAAACTTTAAATGTACACTCCCTGCAAGGAAAGGAAAATGGACCAGGCCCAAAGAATATAAATTTGTACTGAATGTATAGGCCTGCTCTCTGTACCATCAGTGCTGAGTGGAACTTAGTAAAATGTTATTTGCAGGTTCGCCCAGGTACTTTAATATCAGCAAATATGAAGTTCATATACAGGGGTTGGACAATGAAACTGAAACACCTGGTTTTAGACCACAATCATTTATTTGTATGGTGTAGGGAGAGTTGAGGTGCACATTTAATTCTGCCGTGATTTGGGCAGCCGCGGTTTTATGTTTTTTGGATACAATCCGGGTTAGCACCCGAACATCCCTTTCAGACAGCTTCCACTTGCGTCCACAGTTAATCCTGTTGGATGTGGTTCGTCCTTCTTGGTGGTGTGCTGACATTACCCTGGATACCGTGGCTCTTGATACACCACAAAGACTTGCTGTCTTGGTCACAGATGCGCCAGCAAGACGTGCACCAACAATCTGTCCTCTTTTGAACTCTGGTATGTCACCCATAATGTTGTGTGCATTGCAGTATTTTGAGCAGAACTGTGCTCTTACCTGCTAACTGAACCTTCACACTCTGCTCTTACTGGTGCAATGTGCAATTAGTGAAGATTGGCCACCAGGCTGGTCCAATTTAGCCATGAGACCTCCCACACTAAAATGGTGTTTCAGTTTTAATGTCCAACCCCTGTATATGAGCTTAAGTAACTGTTAAGTCATAAATTATTGACACACAGACATTCAGACATAATTAAAATTTATATTATATACTGAAATATAGGTGAAAAATACAGGGAGTCTTAGGGGGGCTTGAAAGCCTTTCCAGGGACCCCTTCAGTTTTTTTTTTTAATTGTAGTAGTAGTAGTATTACATGTAATATATATTGTACTACTGTTTACTTGATACAGGTATACTAATTTGTACTTCCAGGTAAAATAGTTTTATTTTATATGTACTTTAATGTGTACTTAATATCATGAGAGCAAGGAAGTAGACTAAGTATGCTTCAATAAAGTATACTTCACTTAACTCTTTTTTTTTTTCTCCTGGGTGCCCACAAAACTTTACTACTTAACGAAATTAAAGGGCAAAGCTATTAGTAGTCACTTCGTCTATTAGTTTAATCATTTGATGTTAAGACTATTTAAAGCTTAAAGTTTTGGTAAATTGGCTTTGGCCCCTTCCTTGTACACCTGCTAGTGTCCTGACCTGACTTTCACTATTCTTCATATAGTTCATATAGATATCCCATTCATCTCTTTAAGCATGCTACTTTTTCCACAGGGATGTTTTTGAGGGAGGGGCTGAGAGGTCTTGTTTTTGTTTTGCTCATGATTTTCTTTTCCCTGCCCATTATCTCCTGATTCTGTTCAGTGTTTTTTGGATACGCTTCCCAATTTCAGCTTGGCAGCATGTTCCTGCTCTCCTGTTTTGCAGCACACAAGCTCCATCGCCAAGCCCTCTAGGACGTCAGTGATTGCACAGTTAAAACGAATCTTCAGAACGTTGGCTTGTGTGCCGCCATCCTCTCGACGGGCCTTCGATTTGTTGTTTGATGGCTTCCTCTCCATGCTAATCCCCCGCAGATGGCGGTGACTCTGAGCGCACAGGTAGTCGAGCCACCTCTGACGGCGACGCCCCGGAGCACTCGGCGACGCCCGCTGCTAATTACAAACAAAACGTGGCTAAGCCATGTTAATTCGGCGCCTCCAGCCAGGAGTACAGAGGCGCAGGAATAAAAGATTCAAAAAAAGGAACTGCTGCTGGCACCCCGGCGTAGCTGCTGCAGCTCCCCTACAGTGGATGCAGTGCTGGGGCCGAATCAGAAATCAGATAGAATACAAATATATTGATTGAGGGCGGATTGCAGGCTCGGTTGGTGGATGGTGGCGAGGGCTGCTCTTTTCCCTGAAACACCCTCAGTAAAAAAAAAAAAAAGCCTAATGTGTTTGGACTGCCTGCCCTGGGAGCGAAGGGAGTCGGGAGGCATTTTGAATAATGCAAACCTTTCGGCATGAGTCGGGGTGCACCATCAAGCCCTGATCCGTAGAGGTCTTTCTTCATTTCTTGGCTTATCTCTCTTTCTCTTGGCCTGTTTTCCCCCCGTCTATCTACACCTATTTTGCTTTCTCACTCTCTCTCTTTCTCTACCTCCCATCCTCACTCCACTCTGTCTGTGCCTCGGCACAACGCACAGTGGCAGCTTTTGAAGCGTTTCCATGGTAATTAAAGTCCTTAGGCATAGAAGCATAGGAGAGCTCCTGTCAGCATGCAGTGTTGATCAGCGGGTGCCACAGATTGGACGCGTTTGCAGACACATGCGGCTCTGAAGCCACAAGCCAGCCCCATCGTTATTGATCTGATTTACCGTCATTTAATCTTTTGCTTAAAAGTGGATTTATATTTTTTTCAGAACAGTCTAAAGGCCGTGACAAGCGACTAGCTTGTGTATTAATTCATCATTGTGCTAATCCTGATGGCCGCTAATCCTTGAAGATTGATCAGAAAAAAAGGAAGGAAAAAAAATCCCGAGCCCTCGCTTGCTCATTTCCAATCTGTCCCGAAAGGAATTGCGAACAAACTTAGAGGGAATTGCGATGGAGGCTAAGCTAGAGAGAAGCGTCCCCTGGGCTCGGGCCGAGTTTTTAAACGACTGCTGACGCGATCAAGTGTGATTCTCAGAATAGCCGGCTTCCATATGGAGATGACGATTCAGCCATGTGTTCTGATTATGTTTGAGATTACTAGATTAGTGGGTAATCTGTGAAGGGAGATGGAAGTATCTGAGGAGCTGTTTCAGAATGGCAAAGCAATGAAGAAGGCTGGTCGTCACCATGATTGCAGAGCCGAGGCCACAAAAGCTCTTTCCTCCGCACTAAAGGGGATGATACGCAGTAAGCGTCTCATTGCACAGCAGGCTTTTTATGTTTATTTGCATTTCCAGTTAAGCCAAACGACCTACTGACCCTGTTTCTTCCTTTACTTACTGTAAAAAAACACAACCAGATGTACAGATTATGTAATGGAATTCTCCTTTTCTATTGTAGTTGTTCTTGAAACAAATGAAAGCGGCACACTGTACATGTAAACTGGATTCATATATCCTAGAACAGAGCAGTTTTGAAGATTTGCAGAGTGATTATGCAGCCTAAGCTAAGTTGTTAATATCTCTAGCATCTCAGGTGGTTGTTAGGATGTCCCAGGTGGTCAGAGGATATCCACCATTCATGGCCAGACTAAACATTCCAGAGTTGAAACCAGTGTTGATATCTCAAAAACTGAATTGGTTACTGTAATGCAGTCTTTACTGTCTTACAAAAACAATTAGCCCTCTACAACTCATCAGCAGTCCGGATTCTGACAAACAGCATCACTCCTGTTTTAAAAAGCTGCAATGGCTGCCTGTATCTTTTCGAATAGACTTTGAAGTTCTACTGCTGGTCTATAAAGCTCTGAAAATCGAGCACCTGCTTACAGCACAGAACTTAGGTTGACTACTCTTAGGTCAGGTTCTGCAGATACCATCTGTAACATACAGAAAACATGGAGAGACCTCATTCAGACATTCTTCTTCTAAACTGTGGAGCTCAGTTCTAGCTTCTATTAGACCATCAATCTCAGTACACACTTATAAGAACCATTAAAGAGCATATCTCTTCAACTGCATTTAATTAATTTGCTGTTACTGATGTAAACTGTATGTAAAGCGCCTTGAGCTGCCAATGGTATTAAAAGCACATATACATAAAAATGTATGTATGTATGTATGTATGTATGTATGTATGTGTGTATGTATGTATGTATGTATGTATTCATTACTTCATTCAAAACTGTGGGATGTGTTTTGCAACGTTTTTCAACCTGTTGGCCATGGACCACCAGTGTGTCCCCAAAAACCCTCTAGTGGTCCACAGGCCTTTACTAAGGGGGAGGCATCAGTTTGTAGTATGCCACATTAAAAATGAAGAATAAAAAAATAAGTTTAGGTTAATAGACGTAATACAAATAAAACCATCACAGTAACAGGCCAATTAAATGTCATCAGTTTGAGACCACACACATGCAGGTGCAGAGAGTTAGCTAAACACTGATGGAGAAGTTTCTCAGTACTTTAGAGGTATTTCTTTCCTGAAGCTCGAGTTGCTGTTAAAACCACAGATGACCCGTGAAATGGTAGTGAAGATATGCGGTTGATTTCAGCTCATGGATTTTGTGGAGTCTAAGAGCCAGATGTCTGGAGAATCAATCTTCATTTCTTCTGCATGCAGGTCCACAGACACACTGACTCAGGGATCTATAGAGTTTGGTCAGTTGCCAACAACAGAAGCAACACAACACAGATGTTTCTGAGGTGATCATATAGGGACACTCCTGATTTTAGTTTTACTGTGGAACACCATGCTTTCTAGATTTAACCAGGTGGGCTTGGGGTACAACAGGTTGAGAATCCCTTAATAAACCAAAATCCTGCAGGTAAAAAAGAATGAGAACGTATTGATAACAATAGCATTCACTAATCTCACAAAAACAGCTCATTTACATACTGTATATCCACTTAAAAAAATGGAAAATAGTCTTATAAATATGATTGATATGCTGAGAACCTCATTGGAAATATGAAAAATAAAACACAACACAAAAACATGGGATATGGAGCCGTAAAACATCCAGCCCTACTTGAAAAATGTATGTAACCGTATGTGGGGGGAAAAAAGCAATGCTAGCTCGCCTCGAATGCTAACCCCGTTTGACAGGTGTCTCGTGTGTAGTTTAAATCAGTAATGAAACAGCCTGTAGTCAGTTGTGTGAGGGATTTAATAGAGGGCTGGAAAAACTGTGAGGTAACCAAGGGTCAAGGTTCTGATAGATTATTGTTAATGTTTCATTCAAACAGGCTATTATTATCATGTTATTCAAAGCCTTTCCCGTTAATTACCGTTATAATTCTCCCTCATATTCTTTACTGCTGGCTCTCCGCACATTATTGCTCTGTTTAAGCGGGGTGCCATCTAACAAAATTAAAAGAGTTAAGAGTGAATCAGCATTTTTCAAGGCTGAGATGCTCCGCTGGAGATACTGAAAGAGAGGGAAAAAGAACAGACAAACTTTATTGCCTTTTTGAAACAAATATTGGGCTGTGGGCTATGGCAGGGTATGCTTAGATGTGTGTGTGCGTGTGTGTGCGTGTGGTAGTGATTAGAATGAGCTTAGTTCCCACCAACAGTGATGCTCACAAACATCATATCATTGTTTTAGTGATCATACGGAAAAGTTCAGAGACTGTTCTCCATCGCATGACTTGACAGTGCAGGCCTGGTATTGCCATGATATTTGAATGTATATTATATTTAGGGCAGTACACGACTCAGAATTTTGTCAGTCAAATCGGATTCGCCTGTCTTGGTTGACGGTTCGACTATTCGTTCATGTTTTTTCCTCCATGTACATTATCTAATAAGCAGTAAATCAATCTGCATACGGTTCAGATCTGATTCTCCTCATTTAGAAAGTCAGCAGAGTCACAGGGACATATCTCTGAACTAAAAGAGGCAGGGCGTATGATGATCGATCTGAACTGGAGCCTGATTTAATTACAGAACATAGCGTTCGGGCAGCAGCTCGTATTTATGCTAAACATTAGCGCTTACAGTCTTTTTAACTTCACTTCTAACAGCTTCTTCAGTAGGAGGACCCTTCGTCTTTCATCTCTCATAAATAATGACCTGCTAAATAAAACCAAATTAGTCCATATTTAAATTATTTTTAGATGAAAAGACTGGTAGACCTGAAACCTTTAATTATTAATTACCCGTGCTGAAATAATTATCTCTCGTTTATCGTCAGGCGTATTAAGTGACTGTATATATCCTTAAATAAAGATAATCTTAGCTGGAGACGAATAAATAAACATGTCTGTAATTTAGGTTCTAAAATAATGGAATTTCCTACACATAAACAGCCGTTACATCTAAAATGGAAGTCAGCTCACTCGTTGAGAGCAGTGTTGGATGTCTGACTAAATGACGAGCAGAGTAAGGTTTAATTTGTTTGGATTCTCTTCTTCAAAACCTCCTCCAGACTTTCTCTGAGACATCGTTCCCCCGTGTTTCTCAGCCTTAGCTTCCTTCAGCGGTGAACCGCTAGCGCAGGTCGTCACGTGGATTTAAAATTTTAGCAAGCATGCGTCACAGCCCAGCTAGAACTTACATATATATTTATTATTCCCCTTTTAATAATTCTTAAAATGTCTTTTTACATTCTTAAAGTTCTTGTGCAATTTTGTAAACTTTAGTCTGTTTAACGGAAGGAAAAAAGGTCACTATTGTCAGTCGACTGGAAGGGTCTCTGTCGACTTAGTGTCTCCGACTGACGATTCGATTTGTTGACTTCTAGAGGGCAGCCCTAATTATATTGTTATATTATTACCCTTATTATATTAGAGTGCTGGATGGTAAGGAAGTAAATGTAATAGGTTACTTTACAATTTCCATTCTGGGGGTTTTTGTACTTTAACTCCACTACAATTCAAAGTCTAATGTCTTACTGGAAAGGTGTAAAGTGAGTCCACCAATCAGGGGACAGTGCACACGCTGTTTTACGCTAGTTTGGCTGTTGGACAGAGCTTGGCTCTAGCTAATGGAAACTGTTCTCCTTCAGTGTTCTGTGCTTATGATCATTTGAGCAGACATCTGTGTCAGGCTAATGAATGACCTTCTATTAAAGACTGGTGGACCAAGAGTGACACTAGAGTCTCTTGACCTAAAGTGATCTGATTAAGAGTCTTGTTCAAGAAATGATAATGGGACATTAGAGCCATAATAAATATCAATATTTAATTACATTTGAAGGTAAGTACTAAAGTACTTTTACTCAGTTGGAGGTCAAAAGGGGGGACCTTTACTTTTACTGGAGGAGTATTTTAGCTTGGGTATCTCTACTTTAACTCAACTACATGGTTTGTGTTCTTTGTCAACCACTGGAGGAGCTGGGGATTTTAGCTGGGAGCAACGACTGGTGTACGTATGCTCCACCCCCCACCACCACCACCATGACTTGCCCACATCTTATTGGTACAGCGACAAGTTTAATCAACTCTGCTGGAAGCTCAGACGAGTGCAAAAAGAGATATTTCAATAAGAGGCAGAATGCTGTGTTTGTGAGATGCAAAAGCAAATAAGGAAGAGGGAGATTTCGAGGCTGCAGAAGTGGGAGTGCAGAGTCAGACAGGAGATCAAAGTGTAAGGCCTAGCAGGAGAGAGAGGGAGAGAGAGAGGGAGCAGGACCTCAGGTGAAAAGGAACATTAGATGAAGGAGGGAGATGGAGTTTGTCCATTAGCCAAGCTGCAGTTCCACATCGCCAAACTCTACAGAAACACAACGGGAGGGGAGAAAAGACAGGCCCAGTCGCTCTGGTCGGGAGATTCTGGAATCTGAGCGGGGAATAAGTGCAATTAGTTCAGCATTATGGTCCACCCCTTTAACCTCTTCACACTCAGCATAGCACTGACACATTACAGCCTAAGTGGTGATCTTAGATCAGTTTTAGACCATTTCACCATAACTCAATAATGCCTGTATCTGACAATTTGCTTCAAGTCTTCCTGGCTGCAAAGTGAGTTTTCATTATTTAATTTATCATATCATAAGTCTTCTGTTTTTTCCCCTTATCTTATATTACATCAGCATTTCTTAAACTAGGGGCTGTGCCCTTCCCTGGGGCTGCGGATGGGGGGCCTGCATGTACAGCAGTTCCATCTTGACTTTTTATTTGGTCATTTTATTCTTCATTTCATTCATTTTCTGTCAAAACAACCTTTTAGGCAGAATTCGTTTCTGTTTCTGGTTTGATTACATATGATCTGCTGGCATAAGGAAGTGAAGTTCAAAAGCATGCAAGACCAACCATTTGAACCATGCCAGATGTGGTAGACCACCCAAACTGTCTATTTGCAGTAGAACACTAAAATTGAGATGTCCAGGACGTAAGGTTTTATGAACTGATGAGTTTAAATTTGTAATATGAAAAACCTGGATCAGAAAATGCAACCTACTACTAGGCCTGGACTTTGGAGAGGTGGGATAATATCCCTGCAGAGTTCTTGGACACTTACTAATAGCCATTTTGGCTGAAATGTAAATAAATTTAGAAGTGCATATGTAAATACCTAAAAATGACACCTTATTATATATTAATTGCTCCTTACTAAGGAGGATTGTGATACCCAGTATTATGTACATTTCCAGGCTTGTGTTGTATGCACCAAAGTGAGTGAGGTAAGTTGTCTTTTGCTGTGACCCTTGACCCTTGGTCCTGATCATGGTTTGAGAGCATAATTGCTGTGGAACAATGTGCAGTAATGGCTTGGGAAATTTAAAAAAAAGTTTTTCTACCTAGTTTCATGGCTCAAAAGCTGTTGTTTGTGTTGCTCTGGCAGACTAAATGGATTTTGCTCAATAATTAATGGAGGCGGTGTGGACACACAAGCAAACACGCACACTCACATCATCTGATGCTTTTCAGATGTTTCCTAAGATTCTGGAGTCTGGTTGTGGCCTGTGGCGTGTTCTTGCTTTGGAGAAGAAATCCAGGAACCCAACAAAAATAAGAATGAAAAATGGTCAACAGTGTATTTTGTTAGACTTTTTAAGAATTTGTACATTTGTGGTCAGAATTATGTCATTTTTTGTATTTTTAGCCTGATTATTTAGTAGTGAACCATGACTATTATAGCCTGGGCCATAAATGTCATCACAGAACTAACCCTCTATAGTAATGCTAATTTCTAAAAATGTCGAATTGTGGAATTTCTAACTAAATGCAATGCAAAGCTATAAGCTAATGCTAGAACAGATATTCATACACATATTCATAGTCAGTTAAATATCTAGACCTTTGAGAAGACTAAGAGTAACATTTGGCAAAAATTTGGACCCACACATTGTACATGTTTGGTTGATTCCCCTCATGTCCTAGCCTGGAGAAGAAGGTAGAACATTGAAGTATACTTAATTTAAGTATGCTTAATATACTACCCAGCATCAATGTACTCTAAGTGTGCTATGTTCAGTATACTAACTGCTAACTGCTATGTCCTGAAGTACACATTAAAGTACATTACTAATCCATTTAAATACACTGTTGGTAGATAATCAAATATGCTCAGTGATGGATTAACAATTCTTTG
The DNA here is from genome assembly GCA_024036415.1 of Prochilodus magdalenae. Lineage (NCBI taxonomy): Eukaryota > Metazoa > Chordata > Actinopteri > Characiformes > Prochilodontidae > Prochilodus > Prochilodus magdalenae. Next base: position 791,908 of record JAMWET010006438.1, on the reverse strand, counting down.
AAGATTAGAAGACCCTGAACATTCCCCACTGCTAGCATTCCATAATCCTGAGTTACAGAACGTTATAGCACGTTGAACCAGTCCCATTTTCTTAGCATGCCTTTTTTCACCATGCGGTCTTCTAGTGGCTTTTGGAGATCTGAGTCTACATCCCTCCTGGCATAGCTGGAGGGCAATGGTGGCAGGAAACATTGCATAAAAAAAGACATGAGGATCATGCAAGGAACATCAAGAGCACTGTAACACAGGCCTAAAATGACACGAAGAAGAAACCCTGTGGGGAGCCAGGACGCCAAACGGGATATAATTTACATAAGTAGGATTTAAAAATACAAGGTGTTCAGATGCTGGAGAGGGAAACCAGCTGTTGGAACATTCAGCTTCCTTTACCTTTTCATTCCTTCGCATTACTGTTCATGATTGCTCTTTCATTGAACTTTTAGAAGCCTTGACATTTACAACAGCTGTTCAATAATGCTCGACAGATAACTCCTGAGTTCCTTCAGTGATTCATTAGTGCTAGTGACTTATTTCTTTGGTTTGTGTCCTCAGTTAATGTTCCCCTGGGAGTGATTATAAAGGAACATGGCATGGCCGGAGAATAGATCTTTCCAGTCACAGTCAATGTAAAGTTCATTTATGTGAAATCTGCTGTGATATATTAGAGGGAAAGTCCAGTGGAGTGGAAAAGCAACAGCAGACATTTTAATATTAAATGAGGGCTGCGTGTTTGTGTAAAGACCTGCTCCAGACGACTCTGGGGGTTTGAGCGTGTTTGCTTCCCCCAGTGGGTGGGCCCTTGTCATCACAGCAGGGCATCCCACTCTTACACACACAACTACTTTCTTGTCAACGCCCAAGCATATGCTCCTCGGTCCCTAGATTTGGGACACCATTTTAATACTGGTAGGACCCTCTTTTGCTCTCAGAGCAGTCTGAATTCTTCATGGCATGGATTCAACAGAGGGCTGGAAACACTCCTTACAGATCCATGTTGGCAAGACTGCATGACACGATTGCTGCAGATTTCTTGCATATTCATGCTGTGAATGTCCTGTTCCGTCACATCCCAAAAGTCCTCTACAGTATTCGGATCTGGTGCCTTGGAAGGCCAGTACGTTGAACTCGTCATGTTCATGGAACCAGTTTGAGAAGACTTTGTGGCTGAGCTCCTTATCAATCTGGAAGTCAATGTTGATGTAGGAAGTTGATGTTAGAAGATGGGCAAAATATGGCCATAAAGTGATGCATATGGTCAATTCAATTCAGCACTCACATAGTCTGTGGCACCTAGCTGATGCTTCATTGGTATTCGGTGGGTGGTGGGTTTGAGAAATCAAGGTCTGACCAGTTTGAATGCCTGTAGCACTGTGGCCTTAGTTGCTGTCCTCTGTTCTTGGAACCCATATACCTCAAAGTGGAATAGCTTGCCTGGCCGTACTTTTCTCAGCGTGCATCAACTAGGCATGTTCACCCACTAAACTGCTACTCAGTGGAAATTTTTTTGTTTGTCGTACTACCAATTATGCCACTGGCATTAGATTACAGGTTTTCTGATTGACAGATATGAAGATGAACCGGAGCTTTGGAGCAACATCTGCATGGTTTTAGGTATAGGGCCATCACATGGTTGAATCACCATTCAAAAGCTAGATGATTTTAATTACTTGTTGGCAATTTGGTTGCAGGAATCAATAAACCTCTTCTAATGTGTGTCCTGTATAACATGACAGGTTTCAAATCATTCCTAAGTTGTTAGCAAAATTTTTTACCATTGTTGCATAATTCAAACATTCTGATGTTACTCAAAGTGGTTTGATCTCAAATGCGGCATTTAAAAAATACATATCAGACTTCCTAACAATGGTGATGATAGGAACGAGACATTTGATGTGTTAATAAAAGCTCCCTCAGGTAAATTCATCACATGAAAATGGCTATGAATGCATTATCAGGTTTGGGCCTAAAACGGCAGAGAGGTACATGCAGGGTGTTGTAAGGCAAAATAGTAGACAAAGAAAGTGTATTATTTTGGATGTACCAAAAAGCAGTGCCATCCACCTTTCAGAAGAGATTTGAGATGTGCCCAGACGGATGAACAGCCCTGTAAATGGTTCCAAAGTGACTGTGAGCTGAATGATGTCAAGAAAGAACACATTTTAAAAAGGTTCATATCCAGAACGCCTCATAAAAAGGGGTGAACAAATCGTGTGACAGCTACTCTGTAGTAGAACAGGAAAGAGGTTGATTTAAAGGGTTCTCAAGCTTCGTATGGCTTTTGCTCATCTTAGCTAAAGTGTTGCTTTGCATTGTTTCATTCAAAGTAATTCTTTGAGCTGAATCAAAGCAGTTCAATTCCTTCTTACCTGCTGAACTAATTTTACAAAATTGCTTAAGAAAAGATGGATAGAAATAGCTCATTACAGAGGTATTATTTACAGTGTCACTTCTAGAAACTCCAATGAAATATGGAAAAGCAATATAAATATGATGTCTGAAATCATATATTTTGCTGAGGCTGCCATATAAAAATCAGCTACACTTTATCCATGCTGGTGACTAACTAACATCAAGTAATACATTAGTGGACGTACAGTAATGCATTAATAATGATTAACTAGGGTTACATGTTTACTTAACATGTACACATGTAGTTGTATAATGGTATAACTTCACCCTAAGGCATTACATCATGTTAGTTAGTCTATAGTAATGTAAAGTGTTACCTTAAAAAAAAAAACTCGTCAAATTGATCATTTCGTATAATGCTATTCAAGTGAATCCGAACATTTGTAATCATGCATGTACACCCTCAAGCATTCAAAATTAGAAGAAAGTAAAAAAAAAAAAAAGAAGTGAATGTTAGTTATTTTGCTTATTTCCCGAGTAGGCAAGTGTTCAAATGGCACTCAGACTTCTCTTCGCACTTTCACAGCATGATCCATGTGCCTCACTCAGCGACTTGCAAGCTATGAAATGACCTATTGCATCTTCTGTATTGGCCGAATCTCCAGAGCACGGCCCGCTCGCAGAACAGGAGAGGTGAGTGAGGACAAGCAGATGGCGCAAACAGAGCAAGCTGTGATTCATGTCCTGCACCCCGGCAGACATGATGACCTCTTTTGATTATTAATACCATCATTACAGACGCGGCTAGAAAGTCCCCCCTGTGTGAGGAAATAAATAAATATATAAATTTGTACATAAAAATGCCGGATTTTTGCCATTCTATTCCAAAATTTCAAAGCACAGATGCTCCGAAAACTCACAACTCATTTAAATCCGATACAAACCCGCGATGTCCAACAGCAACCCAGAGACCCCTAGGTACTGACCTCACCATAATATAATAAAAAGCCTGCTATAAGACACAGTAGACCCAGTCAAGTGTTGGGTTAGTGCTATTGTGTGCTGTGTTAGGTGCATGTTGGGGCTTCAATTTTCAGTTTGAAGATTTACTTTAATTTGAAACGTTCTAGTTACAGTGCATTTGTTTAAGTTTTAATAGTAGACAGTTTAAATAAACACTTAAGACGTTTTATGCAAGCAGCCACATGCCTATCCGTAATACATTTACATTTAGAGTTTAAAGAACAAACACCAAAGTGAAATACCAAGACGTAGGAGCATTTATCATGCGATGATGGCACATTTGCTACTATAAATCGCCCACCTCATGCCCTAAAATATTAACTAGCTACTCATTTTAGGCCTGTGTAGCTACTAGCTGCTTCCACTGTAGCTAAGGCAGTAAAATACTGTATGTACAGTGATATGGAACAGCGCTAACATAGAGTTAACAATAAAAAGCAGATAGTTCTGCTTCTGCTCCACTAAAGCATCCAAACTAAAGAGACTACATTTACTACAAGCAAACACTGTAAAAAATAAATAAATAAACAGTTACTCTAAACATAATGTACAGTAGTAGAGCTGGACCTAGCAATGATAAAAGCTACACAGTAAGCCTAAACCAGGTAGGTGATCATTTATGATGGCTTAGAGCTCTTCTATATGTTTAAAAGGCTCATACATTAATATATTCACCACTAACCCTTTTAAGACCTCACCTCACTCTCTATCTGGCACTCCTCCTAAGACGATACCTGTTATTTACCATAATGTAATACTGGGCTTGGTTAATGATGGATGATGATGTGCTTGTGTCCTTGTGTGTAACATCTGTGGTATATACGAACACTACTCTGTTTAAAACTCTCAGTAACGCTGTGTCCTCTGGTGGTTTTTGTGTCCTGTAATAGTTCATAGTATAGTATATGATGCTTTACAAGACTGGGACAAGACTAATATTAACATTAGACAGAGAGGTTGCGTCCCAAGCAACATACTCTGGAGCTTCATATGCTACATTACTGAGGACACTTCTGAAGGAAGTGCACTCTTTTCTACATGCTATTTAGTGTGGCTGTATGTAGTTTGGGACACCGACAGAAACATGTTATTTGACGTTTCGGAGTGCTTTCTGACAGGTTGAGTACTGTTAGCGCTAACGTTAGCTCCCCAATCCCTCCCAGTGTGTTCCCATAATGAGACGTAACTCACGAGCCGTTTTATGGCTGTAATTAGGCGTTGTTGCTATATGTTGTGCTCTTGTTACTGACCCCAAAGCTGGTAAATGCGAATTTCAATCCAGATGCTCTGTGGAGGCAAAACTGCGGTCAGTGAAGCTGGTAATTAAAGAGACACCTCAACACAAACTTTAGCTAGGCTTAAAGACGATGCAACACCACTTACTGTCAAAACATGCTGACTTAAGTTGCAGAGTCTTGCCCAAGGTGTAGAGTAGAGTGCTATTCTTACCTACATGGGGAATTGATCTAGTGTTCTGCCAGGAAGCTGAAAGACAACAATTCAGTGCAAAGAAAAGAGTCTTTGACCTAGGCCTCATTCTCAGTTCAGGTCTTGGAGTGGACAGCAGTGACAGCAATGTTGAAACATCAGTACCTGGAAGCAGCAGAACAGGTACGTAAGTAGAGTCAAAAATAGTTGTAGGCCAGGGATTGGTCAGGAGTAATAAATAAATGATGCAGTATTAGAATCTTTCACTGCAGCTTCTATTCGAATGTGTGAGGGGCAGTCATGAGGGGATTTACACTGTTATTTTTACTGCATTCCATCAAACGTGGAGCTCAGATCTAGTCAGACCTACATTAACTTCTACAGTTTAGCACAGCACACAGTACAACAGGAAAAAAGATTGTACTGACTGTGACATGTTTCCCATTGTCCTTTGACCTTCTTCTTATAGCTTCTGTTCTTTTTGGGAGACTTGCTCTTCATTCTGAAAAGAAATCTGCAGGGATCTTTTTTGAAGCTTCAGTCAAAATTCAATCTTGCAGTGTTGGTTGCAATGTTCTGCTTTTGTGATCAAAGAGAGCACATTCAGAGCTCATGATGTTGAGCTCTGGACTCTGGGATGGTCAGTCCATTGTTCTGAGAACTCCTACAGCTTCTTGGTTTAGTTTGTACATTGTCTTGTTCCTGTCTGCAGTAAGGGCTTGATAGCTACACATTCTGACCCATAGCATTTTATCTTTGTCGATCTGTAGATCTTTTTAGATCTGAAGAAAGACTGGGTCTTCATTTTCTCCTGTGGTGACAGTTCTGGTGGTTTACTAGCTCTTACGTGCTATGTTCTATGTTTTCATCATTTTGGAGATTATGTTGCACGGTGCTTAGCCCTGTGGAATATACAATATATTTTTTTCCCATTTAAAATGAATGGATGAAAAATTGCAAGCCCATCTACTGTACTTCTGCTCAACCCTGAAACACGGTATCTGACACACCATCTCAGGACAGACCCCCGAATTTAATATTGGCCTGACTTGCACACGTCTGTTTGTCTTTTCATCCCTCATGGCCCTCGATAGCATTCCATTCATTTTCTGCCCTAACCAAACCCTATTGTTTCCTTTAACCTACAGCACCCAACCACCATGTACTCACTTAGGACAGATCCCAAACTCTAGTCCACGCTCCTCTGTATCATTTATCAATAATTCTGTTACTCCATAACAACCACAGCCTAGCAGGAAGTGGGTTCTATATCTAATCTCCTGAAAAACAACTTGTACTTAAAGCTAAACTCTGAAAGCCTATTAGAGAATGTCAAAAGTTAAAATGAAAGACATTCTGAGAAATTCTGAATCACAGAATTCTCCACAAATCAGCCAGTAAAATACCTCACAAATTACAAGACAGAACTGCAACCGGTGACACGTATCTAGCTCGAGGACTGCTTGGGTCCACTTTGAATGTGAACATAAGAGATGGCGACCGTACGTATCAAAGCAGGTGTTGCTGCTATTGTGCCATGACGCTGGATTTAAAGCCGTGGATTACACTGAAAGGTTATCACTGTCACTCAGCACTGGTGTGTGATGGAGAACGGCGAGGTCCTGAACCTTTTATCTGCACAAGTGGAAGAGACTCAATTAAAGAGGTTAAGTAGGAGTGCCAGGGTGGGCATGATGAGCCCATCCACTCAGGGCTAATGATAGCAGATCCAGTCCTGATTAATCATTGATCTCTATATTGCTCGCCCGCTCTACTTGAAGACGGACGTCCCCTTGGGCTGTGCTCATTACTGTGTGCTTTCGGGAGTGCGCGCTTGCCTCATATTATAAACTTCACCCAGCGCAACCTCTCCCTCTGCCCGTCACTCAACTCCTTAATGAGCTTAAATAGCATTCGCAATAGGGCTTTATATAGAAAGCAACAACGCTAACTGATGATGATTCATGGAGGCCCACTCATGTCCATTTGCATGCAGATCACTGTAAAATATACTTTACAAGGTTGCAGAGCAATACCAGAAAGTTGCTACTTCAACAGGCAATAGAAAGGCAGCTAAGCACCAGAAACAAATGCATTCACGATTATTGCCTGCATTAATTCCAAGCATGCCTTCTCTGTTCCAACTCCGAGAGGCCACTTTTGTCTGCGGCAGCTGGAGGTTTCCAGGACTTTGTTTAGTCTCCAGCCATGATTCTCAGTGCTCCTGCATAAACTGCACTTAGCATTCAAATGTCTAGACGTTTAAGAAGCAAACAGATGAGACTCCCAACGGATAAATGATTTTAAACACGTCCAGTATTTGATCCAGGTCTGTTGGCTTATGACTGACACCAGCCCCTCAATTCGGATGACAACAAATTCATGTCTTGAATGCGTGTTACAAACGAAAGTTCTTGGTGCCAATTAGAACAACATTCAGTTGTCAAAACCGATTTGTTAGGGAATCAACTTGAATGACAGCTACATTCATTAATGTGGTTGTGTAAGAGTCCTTCTAGCCAATTATTAGTTCTCTGTCTCCGCACAAAATTGAGCCGTCAAACTTTTTACAGTTCGGATTCGACACAGTCGCAACTCAAAGTCCCAGTGTGATAAAAACAGCACACAGATTCACCAAGTGTCAACCCAGCCTTGTGTGGAGGCCTTCCAGCTCTGCTGGCATTGACATCACTTGTCTTACTCTTGCTCTTTAAATGTCAGGCAGGCCGCGGATGGACAAGTGGAGATAGTGCCATTGTTTTTCCCTGTTTTACTTGAAAAGTCCTCTGTGGATGAGCTGGAGCTGCTTAGTTTGTAGTGCAGCTGCTTTATGCAGGCCCTGTAGCAGAGATATAGTAGTAGTGTTATGTTGGGGCTGCTTAAATTGTCATCGTATATATTTCTCATTACTCTCATATTTTTTTTAATAGTTTACAATGAACAGAAGATTTCATAATGGGCTCTAACATAGCAAGAAATGACAATATTCCCATATAAGGAAAATGAATTATTGTACATACAGATGGGTTTATACAATTGTTGATTGTATATATTTACCTGTGCATACCTGTGGACTGGATATCCTTGTGTTTTAAGAGCTAAAAGAGAAGGGTTTAGTAAAACCTTAGTTTTACTTAGCTGGATGAGCCCATCCAGGAGGTCAAAGAAGAACTTGTAAGAGGAAATTAATGTTAACCATACACTGAGATTATGAATTATTGTCAATGACATCATATGGGGAAGGTGAACAGTAATCAGAGCACCTGAATTATAATTACTTGTATCTATGTAAATATTGTTAAATGTTCCGAATTCCTGTACTACTTAAGGCCAGTAATGGTTTATCCTAGGGGAGGAGCCACCCACATATAAGCAGCTCAGCAGTGACTGAATGTGCATCATTTATATAACTACACAGTCATAGATCTCTCTTCTATAACCAGAGTAATTATGTAAATGGCTGTTCATGCAGCTGTGTAAATAAAGGGGGCAGGGTGAAGAACTCTTGTGCCAGCTCATTCTTTTCCAGGTCTCCAGACCATTTGCCCGATGTTACCCAAAAAGTGCCCCCTATTTCTTAATATTGCCAGGTTATGAGACACGCTTTATCACACGTGCTCTTATTTATTTGTCCTTCTTCTGGATGAACTTTATGCAAATTAGTTGAGTGACATCCAATCAGATGCAGTAACCAATTGTGCCACTCCCACTGTCACAGTCTGTGTGGAAGATCCTGCCTAATAAAAAAGTTAAAGTATTCATAGTATGGGACATAAAAGCACAACTGCCAAATGGTTCTGCATTTAAATTCAAAATATTAGGACATTATTAACTGCTTTGTAACAGTAAAAAAAATTTTAAGAAGCAGACATTAACATTGACACAACTAGGAAAAAACATGTATAGGTTTCAGATTCCAAAAGTGTAGACTTTGCACTGTGAAAAAGAAATAACAAAGTCTCTGACTGAATTTCAGTATCCTTAACAGTGTTATAGTTAAGCTTTAAAACCAGGTGTGGTGTTGGGATAAGAAGCGCTTTCTGTGTTATGGCAAGAGTAAGTTTCACTTGGGATAAAGGGAAAGTCAAGGTAATGTAAACAGACGTTTAGCTGATTTTAATTTAATGCCCAGGTAAGCATGTGCAAAGCATCTACAGTGGACCATCCAAAATAAAGTCTCAGCCATTGTTCTGCTTTGACCGTTCTACCTGTGTTATTCCCAGTTAATTCCTTTAATCCCGTAGAGTGCCCTGCTTGCCTGGCTGTGAGGGGGTGTGGGAGGGGCGTTATCGGACCCTCTCAGCTGTTCTGTCCTGCGTACAACCGGCCCGATTCCACAGGCAGATTGGGCGCGGTTCGGCCGCTGCCTCTAGGAGAGCTCAGGAATCAAAGCTTCTCCACTGCTTTTTTTATCTGCTCGTGCCACCTGTTTGGCATCCACGGCAGAGAGCTTGGTGCCCCTGGCCTGGAGCCCATTAGGAAAGATCTGAGGGATGAGCCTCAATGTGATGGAGCGTCTGCTGCGGGCTGGACAGTGCCGTGAAACGATGCTGTAGATTGATGGCTCTCATTCCTGGTCTTGGAGTACCCCTGTCCTGGATACTTCGGTGTCTTCCCTGCTGGAACTTTGTGTTTTCCCTGAAACGCACCTGCTGGAACATTCTCGTCTGAAACCATCAGCTTTCTTCATATTTCTTTTAATAAACTTTCAGTTTAATCCCAATAAACGTTGCACCAACCTTCTTCAATGAAGTTTATTTCCCTGCCTTAACACTATTCCTGGTGCTTTATTTGCCCACCTCTATAAAATTGATACATGCATATCAAATAATACCCTAATGAATCTCAGAAATGTATAAATAGTCCTTTACAGGGTTTTATAGCAAACGCTAGACAATTAGGAGGAAAAAATATGACACTAATAAGTTTCAGCTTCGTATAAGCACCAAAATCTCAAATCTCAAAAAAAAAAAACCCTAATGAAACTGAATCTGCCTTGTTTATAAGTTTATGCATGCATAAGAAGTGTCACAAAATCTCCAAAAGGGCTGGGAAATGCGAATGACATTCTGTTCTAAAGTGAGAACTGGAGAACTACTTAACTATGGACTTTCAGGCTGATTTGATTCTGGAAAGCGAGTGCACAAAATGTACAATATATTGGCGCCTTTGTCATTACACAACAAGCAGCTCCTCCATCACGACAAATAGGCATCCCTTTTGCCTTTTCTCCCCTAGCTCTCTCACTGGCCAGGGCCTGAATCACTCATTCAGTTATGTCACTGAGCATCTGACACTGCAGGCCTTTAAGTCTTAAAAATGAAACACGTTTGAATATATCCGGAGACCTCCAGTCACTCCGAAACCCAAAGCCTGATTCATCAGCTCTCTCACATTACTACATCATCCTTAGATTTGGAGTTAGACTTTTTTATTTTTATATTCAACCACAAAGAGCTGACAGTGAGACTAAATCCACTCATTGACAATGAAAAATATTGCGCCAAGATAGGAATTCCAGACTGGTGTAAAACTTGCATGTGGTTATGCTTCAGGCAGATATGTAAATAAGTACAGGTGTGGTCTGGTTACATGCACACATGGCAAACAGGCTCTGGATGGGCCAGAATGAGTACTAGTAGAGAGGATTGTTTGATCTGCCAACAAGCGCGAGCAGCTCCCTCAGTTTTCCTTTTTCCACCATCCAGACACAGGTGGCACCTTCATTACACACCCCTGTCTCTGCCCGGGCCATTTCCAGGTGCTTAGCAGAAGGAAATCTGGTGTAATGCCACCCATTATGTGACAGCCAGCCACCTTCGCCTTCGTTTGCAGTGGTATCTTGAACGAGCAACCTGGACTGCTGTGGACTAAAACCATATCTGTCAGTGATGAATCCAGGTTATTTTTGAGTTTCGAGATGGAGTTCTTGTGGTGAGCAGTTCACTGCTGCCTTTGCTGTGGGTGGCATCCTGGCCCTGCTGCTGGGATGATGATCTGGATAGCCATTGAATATGACAGTTTGGTCGTCCCGATAGTGATACAAGTAAAGCTAACAGCTCAGCGATATGTGCTGGATATCCTCCAGCCACATGTTTTGCCTTTCATGGGATACAGGACAATGCTCGTCCACACATGCCAAAGGCTTTCCAGGAATGTCTGTGCCACAGCTGTCACATCTGTGGGCTAATGTGCCGCAGGATGCCATATCAAACCTGTATGTATCCTTGAATGTATCCAGGCTAGAGGCGGCTCAACAGGGCACAAGAGCGTATATCCAGTTGTATAGTTTTCCCTGTATGTTTTTCAGTATCACTCTAAAATAGTAATTACTTGCGTATATCATCATTACATTCACATATATACAGTTTCAACTCCTTCTTGGAGCTTTCATGGTTTATAATTCTTTACTGAGGTTTAGTTCCCTCTCCTAACTTAAATTTTCTGTATACAATCATTGCCTTTACTAAAGAACCCTTGAAGAACCATCTTCTTAAACGATCACATATCATTTTAGTCATATAACTAAATAAAGACAAGTTTTCAACAAGATTTTAAACCGCACTGTTTAATGAAACCTTATAGAAGGATAGAATTTTTAGGTGATGCAATTGTCTGCACTTTTTCAGTTCACTGTAACCGGCCATTGGAAAACCAGGTATTCAGATAAGGGTGTGGAACTACAGAGAATGTGGCACATAAGCAGCTGATATCATGCCTCACAGAGACCGTCATTGTCATTAATATAAGATGACTAATTTATGGAAATATTTCAAACATGAATGTGATAAATTTGGACGCCACTGTAATTTGCTCACTTAGCTCTCAGAGGTTATAGCTCTCCACACAGATCACAGTGTCCAACGGAATTAAAAGGGCATGGGTTTCATACATGGGAGCTGATTGTCTCAGGTACAAATAAAGATAATTTACACACATTAACATTTTATACTCCATGGGCCTCATTCACCAACCGTTCTTGAAAAGAAGTTCCTCTAAAAGCCCACTTTGGCAGTTTCCACAATGACTCCCATCAAAGTTTATTATGTGGGATTTGTTCCTAGGTAAGAATCTACAGACGCTTTGGAGTACAACGATGGAAACAATTGTGTGGTTTAAGATGCATCATGAATCTGATATTGACTTTTTATTGGACCTATCTCAAGAGCAAATTTAAGATAAGCCTTGTGAAGGTAATGGTAAATGAGACCTATTGTTAGAAAACTACTTCAGTAAGACATCAAAAGGAAAACCCATTTATGAGGCCTTGCCTTACAGATGGCTAATTTTATCTTACAGTCTAGCAAGTTTACTTTAGCAAAGATGTGATATATAGCTGTTTAAAGTAAAGAGAAGTGTAAAGCGATAAACAAAAGTTAAACAGCTGATCTTTAAATCAGTTTGCTGCTGTAGAATCTGGTGATATGGACAACAAGGGTAAAGGTCCACTTTATATACATTCAGGGAAATGATGCAGGGGCTGGTTTTGCCAATAAAATAAAATCAAATTCTTGCTAAAATATCTTTATTAGATTAGATTAGCTGAAAAAAGAGAACAAACTCACTCTGGATGAGGACAAATACATTTCTGACAGACACCCAACCACATGAAATTAGCTGCTCGAAACTGGTTACGGACGTTAAGGAAGTTTAAGCATTGGCAACAACTTTATTTTGCTGTTGCCTTTACTTATGGTCCATTCCATTCAGAAGACAGATCCTAAGGTAGGCAGCACTCCGGAGACAAATGCTGTCCTATTGGGAAGGACGTATAAGTCAGTTGTCTTCTAAGGTGTCTTATTTTGACCTGATTTGAGGACATCATAGCTTATATTCTTTTCAGTGAGGACAATCCCAAAATACTGCTGACCAGCTGAGAACTTCATTGCTTGCTCTGATGAACATGGCGGACAGAGCTGGTGTGTCAAATGTCATTTCTTATATTTAACCACAGTACCAACTTCTAATATGTTATATGGGAAATATGTTACATGAACAAAACCACAAATTTTAGGGAGGTCAAGCTGTGTTTTTAATGAATCAGGTGACGCTAATGTTGGTTAGCTTAGCCAGTGGACTAGCTGTATAAACCCTGGCTCTTTAACACAAGAGTTCACTGGTTGTTCTCTGTTTAGTAGTGCTATCTACAAGCGAGGTTTTGGGCATGATCCTGCTTGGTTGACCAACTAAACCAACAATATAAGGCTGGTTAACCAGCATGGTCATGCAAAAACCCTTGGTGGTGAAGTTGGTTGACCAGCATAATCTTTTTGGTTTAACTTGTCAAACAGCATGGTCTTGCATAAAACCTTGCTGGTGCAAGTGATTGACCACCAACACCTTGCTGGTGGACCAGCACCAACACCTTGCTGGTGGACCAGCACCAACACCTAGCTAGTGGACTAGCAGCAACCCCTAGCTAGTTGCCTAGCACCAACACCTAGCTAGTGAACTAGCTTCTGGTTTAATTGGTCAAACAGTGCAGGGTGACTCCAGGGTCACTAATATAGTGCTGATAATAAAGGAGGAGGGAGATGGAAGGAAAGGAACGGAGGTCAACGTGTGGCAGGAAAGGATCAAGTTGAGGGCGTTTCTGAATGTTTCAGAATTTGTTTCCCTTGTAGAAAGGCACCTATTGTGCTGGCAAGGAAGCTGTAGATGTACACGTGAGAGAGAGAATGAAGGAGAGTCAAAAAGAGAGATGGAAGGTTATACTTTAAGAAGAATTTCTGATGAGAGGTTGATCCCTGAACTGTGGAAAGGTATAGAGGAGAGAAGCCTCTCGGCATGAAGCCTTTCTAAAAGAGACTCATAGATAGGAACCTGAAAAGTGAAGCTGAAGTTGTGGAATGAGGCGAATGCACTTTACTGCCAGAAATAGCTGACAATAGAGGAGCGAAACAGATGTAAGGAGGGAAACTTATTTGTATCAGAGCTCCAGAGTTACACTTAACTGATATCAGTCCTGGAGGAGGAAAATAAGACTCTTCATAATGGGGGAGGAGGGGGGGAAGAGAGGGAGAAAAAGGCAAGAGAGACGGAGAAAGGTGGTGAAATGGAGGAAGAGAGAAAGAGTAAGAAACAGAGAGAATGCAGAAAGAACATGAGAGAGGCAAAAGAGAGGTGAATAAGGAAAATAAAAGAGAGAGAGAGAAAGAGAGAATGAACAAGAGATAGGGACAGAGAAGGACAGAGACAGAAAGAGAGAAAACAAAGGAGAAGAAGTAAATGAAGCAGAATAAGAAAACAGCAATAAAGAAGGAGAGAGGGATGTAGCAAAAACGAGAAATGAGAGAGAGAAAAATGAATACTAAACAGACACAGTAGAGGCAAAGACAGAAATGGAGCGAGAGGGAAAGAGGGGGAGTAAAGGCAAAAAAGTAGGAGAGAAAGAGCGCAAGAGTTACAGTAAGAGTTAAAGAAACAAAGGAAGGAAGGGGGAAGGAAAAAGAAGATGGACAGAGAGGGAAAGACAAAGACAATGAGAGAAAGAGCGTAAGAATGAGAGACAGGTACAAAAAGAGAGAAAGAAGAAGGAGAGATAAAAAAGACAAAGAACAACAGAGAAATAGAGCAAGCGAGAGAAACAGTCGGAAGAAAAGACGAGCGGAAAAGAGACAAGGGAATATAAACGAAAGAAGGAACGAGAAAGAGAGTAACTGAAGGAGAGAGAGAGATGGGAAGCGGCTGAGAAGGGGAGAAGGATGCAGGGAGCTGCTGGGTGGTGTCAGAGGGTGTTAGTGAGAGCAGAGTTAATGGGATGATGCGAGTGAGAGAGTGAGTGAATCAGAGTGATATTGCAGGAGGGTAAATAGCTCCACTGAGGGATGGTGTAGTGAGACGGGAAACATAAGGACAGACTGAAGAGGGGTTTGGGCTAATGAAGAGCTGAGGATGAGACGGCGTGGTGCTGCCAGTGGGGTCTGGTCTCATGCTGTACAGCGATTGTGGAGGCACTAATGGGAGAATATGTGGGCAGCAGATGTATAATGGGTGCCATTTTTGCACATATGCATCAGTTTGCCATGTGGTCAGAGAAGTACTGAGTTGTTTACTAAATGTCTTGCTGGGGACAGTGCACTGTTTGCACAGTTTACTGTCGGGTGAGGTAATTTGGGGCATGTTCTGTATTTCTGCTTTCAGATTCCTCCCTCTGCAGAATTCCTGAACTAAACGCTAATACATGAGGTGCAGCGGAATGCAAAAGTTTGAATAGGCTGTCAAGGATTATTTCTAAAGTGGAAAAATACACTTACCCTACAGAGAACAAACTTGTATATGATACTATTCTGTGAATGTTAATGCACATCATTTTTTTAAAAGAAATAAAGAAAAACAAAACAATAAATGCTAAACGTGCTGCACATTTTGCATAGGATACGCTTCCTATTTAATGTTTTCCAAAGTCAGCACATAAACAGCTATTATGCATTACTGAGGATGTTTTACTGAAGTTCCTGTGATCTTTTGTACATGAGAAAATTAAATTCATATCTTGTTATAATTATATTAAATAAATAAATATTTTAAAGCATGATGGTCAACAATGGTGAAAGGTACATGTAAGCAAAATGATTTGTTTACAATAATTAAGGCATTAATATTAAATACACCTTCAGAAAGCTCTACGTGTACTTAACATAATTCAGTTCAGTAATATTGACAATATTTGAAACATATGTTCACTTAAACTAGTACTGTCAATTGAATATGTAGCCTCAAAATATGTATTTATTAGATTAATATCTGAATAGTTACATTTAAAATGTCATTATATGTTGAATGAAGTTTAAACATTATGAAAACTTTGCCAGAGAAAAGTAAAGAATAAGTATATCTAATATTCTGCTTGGTGTTTCCAGAGTTTGCAGCAAGTTATTTACAAGAGATGCGTTAAACCTTCAGACTCTCGCTTAGAAGTCTTTTGATAATTCACTCAAAGAAGTGTACCTATTAACAATGCACAGGTCAGGGTCACGTCTCTACATTGCGTTTGAAGGAGCTCCTTGCTCACCAGCTTCAGTTATTTATATTACGAATGGACTGTTTTTACTTTAAGCTTATTGCTGAGAGCTACTTGTATTCTTCTGTGTGAGTAAAACGTGTGACATACATCAACTTTTATTTACGTTTTTTATTTGGCTGCATTACTTGTACTTTTACCTCATTAAAAGACCCCACTGATGGTTTTATCATGGGCATCCAGCTCTCTAGGCCCAATCCAGTCTGTTCCCATCACACCTTATCCATGACCACAGGATACGTCTGCCCACATGGTTGTTTACGAAATGAGCAGGTACTCACTGACTCAGTTAGGGTTATACCTGCTGCCAGCTGAAACATACCATTTCATCATATCATGTATCGCTGCAGTAATAATCCAGTCAAAGGATTATGAGTATTTGCTTATTTACATTATTAAGCTATTTAAGTGGTTACTATAGGCAACACTTTCTCCCCTGAAACTCAATGGAATAAACTTTTTTCAATATTTATAAAATATCGCCAGCAGTTTTTATTCATACTAATAATAATAATAATACATTTTATTTCATAGGCGCCTTTCTGTCACTCAAAGACACCTTACAAATGTGCAAATTAAACAATACATAAAACACAACATTAAGAACAGGTTAAAATAAGAAAATACAGAATGGAGAAGGCAAGTTTAAACAGGTGGGCTTTGAGTGTGGATTTGAATTGTGAAAGTGAGTTAATGTTTCTTATATCAGGTGGTAAGGAGTTCCAGAGTTGGGGAGCAGAGCGGCTGAAAGCTCTGCTCCCCATGGTGGTGAGGCGAGCGGTGGGGACAGCCAGGTGGATGGAAAAGGATGATCAGAGGGAGCGAGAGGGAACAACAACATGAAGAAGAGTAGAGAGATATGGTGGAGAAAGGCTGTGAATGGCCTTAAAGGTGAGCAGAAGGATTTTGTAGTTGATACGGAACTTAACCGGGAGCCAATGGAGCTGTTGGAGGACAGGAGTGATGTGATGGAAGGTGGGGGTGCTAGTGATGATACGGGCAGCTGAATTCTGGACCAGTTGAAGCTTTTGGAGAGATTTGTGGGTGAGACCTAAAAGAAGAGAGTTGCAATAATCTAATCGGGAGGTTACAAGGCTGTGTACGAGAATGGCAGTAGCGTGAGGAGTAAGAGAGGGGCGAAGGCTGTTGATATTGCGAAGGTGGAGATGAGGCAGACCGAGTGATGTTGCTAATGTGTAATCAGAATGAGAGAGTACGGTCCGGGACGACACCCAGACTCTTCACCTGTGTGGAGGGGGAAACGGAGCAATTGTCAATGTTAAGAGAAAAACTGTCGGTTTTGCATAGAGTTGATTTTGTGCCGAGCAGGAGAACCTCAGTTTTATGACTGTTTAGTTTTAGTAGATTTGAGTTGAACCATGATTTTATTTCGGCCAACCAGTCAGTAAGGTAGGATGGAAATTTGGAGGTGGGTTTGGTGGCAAGGTAGAGCTGGGTGCCGTCCGTGTAGCAGTGGAAATTGATGTTATATTTGCGGAAAATATTACCAAGGGGAAGGAGATGAATAATGAAGAGGAGGGGCCCCAGGACAGAGCCCTGGGGCACACCTGAGGTGACAGGGGAAGGCTGAGAAGTAAAAGTTTTAAGCTGAATGAACTGAGTGCGGATATATTGTCCCCATTGCCAAGTTCTTGAAACAATAAAACATATTTTGTTGTTTGCTGGAAACATTTCAATTTTATTATAAAATTACATTGTTTTTGTATTTTGTTACATTATATTTAGCTGCTGTTTAATTTATTTATGTTGTGTAACAACTTACTCTTGTTACCCACTCGCTGCCCTTACCTTCCTCCTCACTCCAACTGAAATGTTTGCTAACACATCCAGACGTGCCCTGATTAATCAGCTGTGTGTGTATAATTAGTTGATGAGTTGCCTATGAGGCCTAACATGTTGGAAAACACTTTATTCCAGTATTTGAATTTAGTTTCAGGTCGACGTTCCCTTTTTAACCACTAATGACACATGCAAATGACGTAAAGGACGGTAGTGCCACATACCACACAGCGATAATTCAGCTTGGTAATCCTTGTTGTGGCTATGAAAATGTGTTATCACACCAGTATTTGTTTTTAAAGTTGTGGTGTGTGTGCAGGTGTGCATTCAAATCCAGCTCATGGTCTCTAAGGAGCCTGCTTTAAATGAAATGCGTCAGATCAGAGAACAAACCTAAATGGTTGTTCCATGTGTAAGCATGGTTGAATGGTTCTTCTGTATTATAGAAAATAATACTTCCATGGTTCTTCTGTGTGATGACACATTTTGGTTAAATTTTTTTTTTTCTCCACCACACAGGAGAATCTTTCCACAGGAGAATCTTTCCACAAAGATTCTCCTGTGTGGTGGAGAATGCAGGTTAAAGGTTCTCCCGTGTGGTGGAGAATTTAGGTTGAAGGTTCTCCTGTGTGGTGGGGAATTTAGGTTGAAGGTTCTCCTGTGTGGTTGTGAATCTAGTTTAAAGGTTCTCCTGTGTGGTGGAGAATGCAGGTTAAAGGTTCTCCTGTGTGGTGGAGAATGCAGGTTAAAGGTTCTCCCGTGTGGTGGAGAATTTAGGTTGAAGGGTATTTTGTGTAGTGGAGAATGTAAGTTGAAGGTTCTCCTGTGTGGTGGAGAATCAAGTTTAAAGGTTCTCCTGTGTGGTGGAGAATCGAGTTTAAAGGTTCTCCTGTGTGTTGGAGAATGTGGGTCAATCTGGTCTACGCTGTCTGATGAAGAATGATGGTTGTATGGTTCTCCTGTATGATGAAAAATGCAGGTTAAGAATTTTCTGTATGATGGGAAAAATCTTGTATATGGTTTGTGAATGAACCTTTTAAAATGGTTCTCCATAGTAAAAAAATGGTTCTCTTTATAGCTACAAGCCTTTTTATGTCCTACATAGAACCCCTTTCCTAGGAGTTTAAATGACCTGAAGTTGAAAAGGAACGAAAGCACGCTCCTGTGGATTTCCGGTAGTAAACAAACTCTGCTAGTTGGTTCTCTAAGCAGATATGTCAGTACTAGAATAGGCTATGGTCTTCCCTGTTGAGCGTAATGCTATGATCCGAGTCACTGAGTGGTCCACTTCTCTAAACTCCCCCTTTCATTTCACTTATTTATTTAAGCTTTCAAAAAAGCCCAGCCAGATCCTTCAAGCTGACACGATAGGGAACTCCCTGACCCTAACCCCGCCCTCGGTCTGCACCCAGGGTCAGCAAACTGCTCTAATGAATAGGAGGCATCAGTGGGCACATGGCTCACCTCGGCTATCAGTGCACTGGAGCTGATTCTGAAGTAGCTGGGAAAGGGGCGCTTTTAATGAAAGCCCAGCACAATCACATAAGGCTATTGTCTGATGAGCATGATTGCACACGGCTTAAGCCTCGATTATAAGAAAGAGCAGCCAGTGTGGAGATTTGAGAGGGAGAGAGAGGTGGAGATTATTGAGTATTAGAATGTGCTCAGAAACTCATAAGGCATGGAACAACAATGAACAGAATTTGGATGAAAGCACAAACCTAAACAAATCATCAAACAAGAAAGGAAATAATGAGATATAGCGCTCATTTATCAGTCAGATAGGGATGCAAACTTGCCGAAAAGTCCTTTTGGGCATTTGTTTAACGCAAGCCAGCATAATCGTTAAGCAAACATGTTATTGTTTTTTTCTCCAACACACTGAATCCTGATTAGCAAATAACTCATTAATAGGATCTGAAACAAGCTTTTGATTTTGAGATGAATGCTTTGCATTTTTAATACCGTTTCCTTCATTTAAATAAAATAATAATAAAAATAAATGAATGTGAATCAAACATCCATTAGATCTCACTGTGATTATCCATGGCAAAGAGTCTTGGGAGTTACAAGGACATTTCCATGCCTGCTTCAATTATTCCTCATATGAAGAAGTGATTAGGTTACCTAGCGGGCCTTTATGTGCCACATACTTCTTATTCCAGACTGTAATTGGAATATACTTCACATTTTGTGTCATAGGTTGTTACTGCTGCCGTGTTCACGTTAGTGTAATGTCAGTAATGAACTTGGATTAATTTTTTTCTGAAGAGTGCTTCTTGGTGCACTTGAGTTCATTACCACTCTGCGTTTATCATTAATCTCACACGAAGTGCTTGTTAACTTTCTCGGAGTTGAGTGGAAAGTTCGGCCAGAGAATCTTGGGAAGAACTAGAACTTGCGTTGGGTTTCTTGATTTAAATTGCACCTCTTATGGTCGGATTATGAAAAGCACGAGAGCGCGGTGGTCAGGGGTCACTGCTAGAGCACGACCCAGGGTCAGACTGTAGAAGTGAACTTTCATCACCTCATCGCTACATCCATCTTTAATGTGTGTGCGGACTGATATTACCCTGTCTGCTAATCAGCAGACCCGTTGGTTATAGAAAAGCAAGGGTGGGCTGAGTTTGTCAGTATGTAGTTTGTTAGACCTTCTAACATCTTTCATATCTGAGCACATCTGTAGCTCATTGCACGGTTGTAGATCATTATTTGAAATCATAATAGCACTGTTTACGATCATTGTTGAGCATTTCCGGGTGGTGTAAGCATGATGGCCTTATCATCAGGAGATTGCGAGTCTGATCCTCAGTGAAGTCCACAGGCATCCATTGATAGGATGGCCCTCCTTGTCCCTCTAGTAGCCAGTATTGGTATCTGGTAGCTTATATCAAAAGGCTGTCAGTTAACATTCTCCTCCAGACTGTCAAACACATTGTGCTAGCAGCAGTTTTGAAAAGGGGTAGTGATGCTTCAAGTGTCTCTGAGCAGGCATATGCCAGCCTTCTTATCTTGGAAGCAGAATGTGGGGAGATCTGGGTAGTGCACTGGATTGAACATGACTATTTGAGTAGCTAGTGGTTATCCCCAAGCATGTTCAACTTTTCAGTGGTTGATGATCTTCCTAATTAACCTCTAATTGGACTCTGTGAATGTCTCAAAATCAAAATTCTGGTAAAGTCTGACATTATTCTGCCTGATAGGGAATATTAGATGTTTAAATGTAAACTCAGGGAAGGTCATAGTTTTATCCATAATGGACAGGCTTCTGTCTTTGATATACATAAGTAACCTGAGATGCAACAACTGGTCTGAGAGTGGTGCTGTACCAAGTTGGTACACCCAGTGGGTCCTTCATGGCCTAGCAGCTGTAACTATGTCCAGGATGCCTCTGAAAAGCTTTACAGCATGCCATAGCATATTTGTAAATCAGAGAATTTCCTAAGAAATGGTGGAATGAGTGAATTGTTACTCGTTTCTCAAATCGAAAAAAGTGGAGATGCGTAAGGTCTTAATGAATGTGTGCTATATCACAGTACCAAACTGCAAAAGAGCAGTTCCAGAAGAACAGCTGTTAAACCATACATGTTGCTGATAGCATCTGCACTGCAGAAAGCTAATGCTACATAGGAGCAGCAGTGTTTAGCATGGTGGGGAGATCTAGCTAGCTGTGACTTAACTGGGTAGTTAGTGGTCTTCTCCCAGAATGCTGAGCTGTCCAAAGATTAGCTTGAAATGCCGTGTTGTTTCACATGTCTCAGAGCAAGGATGTGTTAGCCTTCACCCTCCCAGGTTGGTAGCATTACCTGAGATCGAGCTAACAGATTAGATTTGATACAAACAAATTTTTTTTAACAAAAAGAAAATTGTATTATAAAAAATCACGATTTTGCACAAGCATATTTATTTGCAATGTATTAATAATGTGGTGTACAGCTTAATTAGAATTCTATAAAATTAGACATTTATAACATTAAATTAAGTATCACAAATCCAATCAAACCTTGACCCTGGAGTGTCAGATGTTTGGAATGGGATTGTTTAACATTCCTTTTGTGAATTGATAGCATCACAGCATAAATGAATAGTGTGGTAAACTAAGAGCTACCTGAAAGACTGCTTAACCAAATAAGAATGTGAATTTAGCAATATAGCATCTTCTAAATGCAATTTCCCAAGAGTACTGTGGACTGTGAGAAGGAAATGAAAGGTTTATGCAATTCTTTTATTCATATATACCTTCATAACTTGAGCTGAAGGTCGCTAGCTATCTCTGGTCATTCATGCTAGTTCCTTATCTGTACACCACCAGTCTATACATATTCACACCTCATGGACACTTGTCAATGACAGGCTAGGAAGCTTCTGTGTTTGAAGTGCAGTTCAACAGAATAGTGGGCCACATTTTCATAGCCCCCTATGGATTATCTGTGGATATTGGTTGAGTTGATTATCTACAAAGTTTAGGATTTTAAACTGGGTCTGTCAAATGACTCACAAAAGGAATTTGTTGGGGTAGCAACAAAGACTACAAAGCATATATGCTGCTTTCAGCAGTACGAAAACTGAATCTCACTTTGAAGTGCTGAGCAAGTGCTCCATCATTGCCAGAAAGGGTGTAATTCTTTAAGAGTGGGCTTCTTTGAATTTACTGTACATAGACAAATATCAGTATTTGCAAACTTTCACTTTTTCACCTGATTTGCCTGGTTTCCAACAGCTTTTAGGCCAATGTAGGTTCAGCAAAAGCCTACTGTTTTATTCTGGAGATGCCAGAGAAAGTGTAAGCAAAACTTTTTTCCTCCGCCACTTGCACAAAATTCATCAAACTACCTGCCAAAAATAAATACGAAACACGAACATGAAGCAAACTTTGATTTTACTTCAGTTGTTTTACATGTATTCACATGCTCAGGTTACCTAGTCGCATTACTTAGCACGCTTCTTATTCCAGATGGTAATTGGAAAATGCTTCACGTTTGGACAGTTCAGGATGTATGTGTAATCAGCAGAAGTCTAATATTTTATAGTGGAAACACCAGAAAGAGTGCAAACAGAAAGCTTCCCTTTAGCTCTGTATCAGTCCTCCACCGACTTGTGAGATGTGAGTGCTAATAAAATGATAGACTAGTTATAGGACAGCAGGATTAGCCTATTGATTTTGGCATGAAGGAATCTATAGCCCACACAGACTGTTTCTACCACAGACCAGAAATTGGAGGAAAAGGCTGCATCAGTCAATGGTTTTGCTATGGGAGAAGTCATGTGCAGCTAAAATTTAGGGTACCACTTAAATTATGTAAAACATGAAAGTCAAGCCTGATTGATGCTGACTGATTGGATTTAAAAAAAAAAAAAATATATATATATATATATATATATATATTACGCACATGTGACGTAGTCAATGTATTATGTGACATCTATAAGGTCATTCTGTTGCAGACAGTATTGAAAGCAATCAATGGAAAGCAATTCAAGAAGTTCAGGAAAAGCTCAAGAGGGGTCGTGTTGTAGGGCTCCGGTCTTGTCAACATATTTTGCTGGCAGTGATGTATCTCGTCTTATTATTATTATTATTATTATTATTATTATTATTATTATTATTATTATTAATATCTTAATGTGTTTATCAGTGTAATATCCACCAAGGCTGCATATGTCTAGTGCGTTACATACTTCATACATGTGCTCTTTCCCTTTCAAAACTAATGACAGGTGTAGGGTATGACAAGAGGGCACAGACAGGAAGAACTATAAACCGAAACAAACAGAAGCACATGGACAGATTGAACAAAGGCATAAACTGAGAAAGCTACTAGAACTAGAAAGGATGTTTCATGATTCTCATGTTTAGCTCCCTAGCCAGGCATCCAGCGTAGCATTAACATAACTGCATGATAGCAATACTGTTTGAGTTTTTGGTCAGTGTGGCATGTTTAAAGATGCTTGACTGCAGAAATTGCCTTGTATCTTGGTTTATATAAAACCAACTATTATAATAAAAGAAAATGGACTGACAGATCAGCCAGCGTTTGAACTGGTTGGTTTACCTTCTTTCTACCTGCAAGTGTTAGGTTATTTATTGCCGCAGAACGATTCTCAAAAGAACACTGACATTTGTGCTTTGGTGAAATGGTCCGAGTTTGTGCAAGTTCCATTTTGGGGGGAGGTCGTTCAAAGGAAACGGTTCTGGCATTTTTGACATTTACATTTAAGGTTTGTGGAGGCTGTGTTAAATGTTAAAGGTGGTCTGTGTCATGAGGAACGCGCTGAGCCAAAGCCATAAAATGCAGTGTACAGTGTTGGATCATTCGCCCTCGTGTTCTTTCTGTTGTAGACGTATATGGGTTGGGTGACTCAGCTTTCTGAGCTGAATTCATGCAGGGACTGTGCCATGTTTGAGACATAAATACAACCAGATACTTCCACATACATCTACACCTACCCACCAACTGCAGGCAGCGGGTCGGGTTGGAGGGGGGATCAGTCGAATGCAGATGCTCTGGCTTACTCACAACAAATTTGCATTTGTTATCGCAAACTTCTCACTTGGTGATGGCGCAGCGTTGCTATGGCGCATTGCAGCCCCGACCGCAGCCGGGGGTGGTTTGCATGTGGCCGTGGCTTCTTTTGTGAGATGGACACGTGGAACTTCATTGTCAAAGAAAGTGCATGGTTAGATGCTAAGATACCTATTTGTGATACTGGATGGGGTTGTGGGAGAAGCAATTACTGAAACAGCCCTGAACAAGATAATGGGCTTTGTGCAAAGGAGAAACGTGCAAATTGAATTCCCATAAAGCAGCATTTGGATAAATGCCGGCTGTAACAGAGTGGAAAATATTTCATTTCTGTCGTGCGTGTGACCTTAGCAATTGCTTTACAGCCAAGCACATGAATGAAGAAGCGCTCGTGCCGTCGACTCGGCAGCTCAGGAATCCTTTTATTTGACCACGAAAACATTAATGTTCTGCTTTATTCGGCTAGATCCAGATGGTGATTAAACCACTGTGGTCTGAAGGAAGGAACTGAAGAGAGGGAGTGAGTGTGAGTGAGTGTCCGCATGTACAGCAAGAAGAAAAGGAAGCTGCATCTGAAAATTTAGAGAAAACCATCATGAAAAATAAAAAGACGCTGATGGGACCCACTTAATTGTGGAGGCTCTTTGTGCTGCACCAGTTAATGTTACCAAAATGTTTCCAGAGCACATTATGTCTGACTCTGATGTCAGTGGTGATTAGAGATTTGTTGCCAGCCTCTCCCAGCATGGTGCAAATGGATGGAGCTTTAGCAAAGCAGCAGGCCTGATGGACATCCTGATGGAGGTGGGAGCACTACTCTGTATGTTGGCTCTGTGGTGCTGTGGTCTGCCCTGTGAATGTCCTTCCTCTCTCCATTCTTACAGCTAATGCTAATGTGTTTAACGCTGCTGTTTCTCTCAGGACGTAATTAATTTAAATGACTTAGTGAGGGTAAAACATAAACACACATCAGAAAAGTTTGTCTTTTTCAGCTCATATTCATAGCCATAATTTTAAACACCTGCGCTGGTGCTTTTGTTATAGGACATCAAGCATCTTCAGTTTGTCTTCACAATTTTGTAATTGTAAAAATTGTATTTTTTATAATTTTTTGTATAACATTGTTAGCATATAAATTTGCAAGAGATTAAGAAAATAATCTGGTGCTGACAGCATATAAAATTGCTGCATTTGAATACACACCTTGAGCATGCAAGGCTTAATACTGCATTCACTCGTTTTGTGAACTGTAGTGTAGTGGAACGCAGCCGACAGCGTGGCATGAAGCCATGCAAATGTGGGCATGGTGACAGCATTACTGGTGAAATGGATGATTATCAGAGGAAATCTCATGCAGTGTAGACTGTGGAAAAAGGCAGGGAGATGCTCTGCACTCTTTTATTTTTATTGTATCATGCTGTATTATGTATTTTTGTTGTATTTTTGTTCATCTGGAATTCAACAGTGGGAAATCTGGATTCCATTGGAATACTACACATGTGTAAACATAGCATAAACGTCTGTAACATCTCCACCTAGGCAGAATTATAAATAAAATAATATATTTCCAGTATAAATTACTACAAAGCACATTTATAAAAAATACAGTTATTACTGTCACAGCTTAAAATGCCTGATCAACTAGATACAGAATAAATATGGCAGGAAATGTGGCCACTCTTTACGGCTTGCATTCTTTTCAGGAAACTTGCTTCCGGTTTTCAAAGAAATCTACAGGAATATTTTTTCACACTTCCAAAGTTCAGTCGTAATTGCATTTTGATGGTGTCTGAACTCCTGGGGTGTCCTGTGGGTGCTCAGTTCTTGAAGAGAAATAGATACCTACTACATTGGCTGGAAATTAAATAAATGAAGCTTGGGGTTAGAGTGCAAACACCGTCACTAGGGTGGCACCCTCAGAGATGCAGCTTCCATATCCTTAGTTAGGTAACATAAAAATATATATTCCATTGCATATTTTAAGCTGACTTCATCTCACCTATCGTGGTTAGACAACTGTTACATTATTAATAATACCATGATAAAAAATAATTTACTTTTCACTGGAGATGTGAATGTAGTACAACCCATTTAATGTACGCAACTGGGCCTACGGAGGGGAATGTTTACATGTTTATGCTTTATAAAGATACAGAATTATTATTACTTTGGACATAAACAATTTTAGTACCATGGCAGCAAAGTGAAGACCGTTAGCTACTGAACTGCTAATGTTGTTCAATAGCTAGCTAGCAAGTAAATTGGTGAGTTTCCATTATTATTTATAACTGCCTTACTGTAGCTTAACTTTACCCAGTACTGACTGGTAGTTCAACTGATTGGGACCCCCAACCCCACCACTTTCCTCCCCCTGCTTCCACTCTGAATCATTTCTGTTTACTTTACTGTTGTACTTTTGGCAGTAATTGTGTTTATATATTTAATTCATGTGTAAATTACACTCACATTTGAATCTTGTAAATTCTTTTTTTATTGTTATCAAACAAGAGAGCATTTCATAAGTCATGTTAATGAATTCCTGCTTCTTTCCTCTTGCATGTTTGCCTCAACAAAGAGATTTAGAAGATTATCCTCCTCATAATGCCAGCTTGTCTGGACAGAGGGAGCGGGGTGGTTCGAATGAAAATCAAAATCCAATAGCTCTATGTGTGTGCGGTTGGAGGTGGGCAAATGCCTTTTTCTGCCCTCCCCAGGGGAGGAATAATTAAGAGTGGTGGATTAGGCTGAAGAGAGAGAGAGAGGGAGAGAGAGACACACACACAGGCAGAAAGAACCAGGGGTGGATGACAGGAAGTCAGAGATGATGCAGTTCAGTGCTCTGCTGCCTCAGACACATTAGGGGCACTCAGTGAGTGTGGGTGTGCGTGTAACAGTCTCACAGTCAGTCACATGGCTGATAGGTCATGCTGTGGTCAATCATTCAGCATAGTCAAACACTACAGATCACATGACTGATGCTGTCCAGCTGTGCTGAATTGGACAGGCTCACAGCAGTAAGTGGACAGCATTCCATAGCCAGACCTCCACATATAACCCTACAGTCTGTACTTGTACGTACTCCACTTTACACCAATAGCTTCATTCTTTTCTATGGAGCACTGAGAAATAAATGAGAAACTTGAAAAACAATTGACTGAGCACGATCCTCTGCCCTGTAAGGACAACTTGTGTAGAAATAGATGACTGGCATCAGATCGTTGACATTATTCTCTAGAGCAATCTAATACACACACACACACAACAGCTATAATAATGATATTTCTTTGAAACTGCATGTATTTATGAGCTTACTACCCCTTAAAAGTGAATTCCAAATTTTAAAATGTCACATAATTAAATCTTTCAGATCCAAAACCTTAATCTTCAAAAGTCTTTCTGAGTAGTTTGATAAAGAACTTTCAGAATTGTCAGAATTGTTGGCAGCAGTCATAACAAGAACCAGACGTTCAAAGTAGGAATTCATTCATACCTACTGTTTCACACTATAGACGAGTACATATTCTTACTCCCTGACACCCAAAGTTCAATGCCATAACAAATGACTTACTTCTAAGTAAATTGTTAGCATAAATGAATGTAAAGTATCATAAAAGTGAAATCGTTTACAGCTATCTGATTTAAAAGATGTGCATTAGTTAGCTTCATGCTACATTAGTTGTTTTACATTGAGTAGGGCTACAGTGGAGAAAAGCAGGTTCCACATCAGGAAAGCTCTACTCACACTGTGAAAAAGCACCCTATCCATACTGTTTCATTCAAAACAGCACGCTGCACACTGAGTACTGAGCAATTATTCTGAGAGACGCAATGCACTGACACGTACACAGAAGGATGAATATGGTCACAACCCTATGTTCATGTAGTGAAAAAAAAAAGGAATGTTTGTTGATGTTTTGTTGAGAGTGAAAATGAGAGGCTAGGGTTTTATCTTTGAGCTAAACTAGGCTGTGCTTTCTCTTTGGACCAGACCAGACCCATGACACAAGGGGATTCCCTATGCTGCTGTACGTTACAGTTCTGTCCAGAATCAAAATTGGTATATATCCAGAGTTTGGTAGAAAAAGTCAACTTTTTTTCCCCTGTGTTTGTTAGCATCGGCTGCCCACCAGTAATGGGAAGTGGTGGACTTTGAACATACTGGGGAAGCGGGTGTCTCTACCTTCACTGGGGAAGCAGTATCTCAGAGTAAAATCACACAGTGTAATCCTGGCTGAAAAGAATCTGGCAAGGCAGAATGTTTAAAATGACGTCTGGCTTTGTGTGCGACCTCCACTGAGTCAATAACACGCTTTTCTATGTGCGAAAATCCTCCAGCTGGCGTTGTTTGATCATTAGTAGTGTACATGTGGCTTATGTCACTTGGTATCAGCTCGTATCAGTATGTTGATGTAAATGTGTTTTCCTGAGTATTAGCTATTGACCCGATATCTGATACAAGTACTGGTGTTGATGCATCCTTAGCATTTAATAGCTCTAAAAAGTGCTTCACTGTAATTTGATAGTTATCACAAGAAGGGATTCACAACAACAATAAATCTTATTTGTTGAAATTTGCCCATATTAAAGATTCAGGATTCAAGAGTTTACCGTCATATGCACAGGAGAAACAGGAGTTGCCATTGTCAACATTACACAAGCTTTAAACACTCAGAATACACATGTAGTTTTGAATAATGCCTGCCTCTCACCCTCTACAATGCATGATATTTTCAAAAGAAGCCCGTGACCTTCTGTCTCTCAAGGGGCACTGCTTTGAAAATGCTATACCTCTGTGATGGATGTCATTGCATGGGCTCAGGAATGCTTTAACAAACCATTGTTGCTAACACATACATATACAAATGCAACATACACAGCATACGCTGTCTTCTAGAGCTCGTCAGCATGCAAGTGCCAGGCCACATTCTGCATATGTTTTAACAGAGTGGCTGCATCAGAGAGTGTAGGTGCGAGACTGACCTGCCTTCCGGTCAGACCTGTCCTGCATTGGAAGTGTCTAGTGTATTTTGAAGCATCAATGATATAACCCCAAAATGGTTTCGCAGTTGACTTGTATCATCAAAGAATGACAAAAACTCAAATCAGCTTCCATAACTAGACCAGTCCGTGATGAAACATGCTCCTCTCTCAATTTTGAAAAGTTTCGTAGTGAGGAACAACTTTACTTAGCTAGTGTAGGTGACGTTAGGTACTAGCAAGCACCAAGTAACTAACATTAGAAGAGCTAGCGAAGCAATCTGACGAGCTATTCTATTACAGCAGAGCAGATACAAGAAGCCTTGTATATAATGTTAATTTACATTTAGGGGTTATTTTGTTTTCTTGTCTGTCTATTTGGACACATTGTTTCAATGTGATTGTTGTGGTGTCTAACTGTAAATCTGCCAATCAGAGCAGATTATCAGATCAGATCAAATTATTCATGAGCTCACCAAACAAGGGAAAACAGCTTATTTCATTCTAGGGCCGAATCATATGGTATGTATGACCAAAGTTTACAACCCCTTTAATGACAAGTTTTTCTCAACGATTGAAAAGGTGCCCCAAAAATGCAAAACTGCAGTGATATATGAACCTCAAAACCTCTGTTGTCCTCAAGATAAACCAGCATTTGTGATTTCAAAGTCTCAGTAAATGCAGTCTATGGCTCCTTTTAGACAGCCAGGTTACTAGCTTTATTAGATTCAAACAACAAACCATTTCTGCAGTGTTCCTCTCAAATGTGTTCACATTACTTTAGAAAGAAACCTGTTTGCTGGATCTGTATTTGTTTTTATTCATATTTGCACATGAAGAATGTTCTTTGAACTACGATTTTGTACCAGTGTAACTAAATTATGGTTATTAAGGCGACACAGAGAGGTGGCACTGTGTCACCTTAACATTTTTCACCCCTACTGAAGTTGTCTGTGCTTTCTGTGCTCCGTTTAGAGCACGACTGTGAACCTCAGACCTGCAACACTGTTGTTTTTGCATGTGTTTCAACTCATCATACATAATTCATCTCGCAGGTAGGTTTTGTTGTGCAACATAGTCAGGAACCACCTACTTTGATTGTACAGGGCCATTTGACTTGTAAAACGATAAATGGTAGACTGTATTCAAGATCTTGCTGTACTTAGTAACTATTAAATACTTAAGTATTATTGTACTTAATCCACTTTTCATACTTTCATACTTTATATACAAATGTATCCAACCCTTTCTGGACATTGTCCCCCGACTTTGATCTGTATCAGCAATCTCAAAGTCTATCTATCTATCTATTTTAGATCTTACTAGCTTTCTATCTATCAAATTTCTGCAGTGTTCCTCTCAAATGTGTTCACATTACTTTAGAAAGAAACCTGTTTGCTGGATCTGTATTTGTTTTTATTTGCACATGAAGGAGTTTGAACTACGATTTAATAAAATTATGGTTATTAAGGCGACACAGAGAGGTGGCACTGTGTCACCTTAACATTTTTCACCCCGACTGAAGTTGTCTGTGCTTTCTGTGCTCCGTTTAGAGCACAACTGTGAAACTCAGACTTGCAACACTGTTGTTTTTGCACGTGATTCAACTCATCACCTAATTATCAAGCTCTCCGTGCGATGAAGCAGGTGTGCTAGAGCAGACACAACACTAACCAAGGCTCCACGTCCTCCAGGACCAGAATTTCTCACTGCTTTTTTCAATACTGTACGCACCATTTATATTGTGCATATTTCTGCACAAGTTTTTACCCAGAAAAAAAATACCTTTACACAATGCGTATGTTCTTATTGGATGCTTTATTGTTCTCTTAAAATACTTCTCTCTTGTTACTCTCTTGCCTAAAGTTATTATCTTGTTGTCATGGTATAAAGGAAATACACATTCCATAATGCAATCAATGTCAAAAAATAGTTGCACCCAGAAGGAATCAACCAATGTGAATGAAACTTGGTGGGTAGGTTTCACATTGTGAAACATGTGAATGATTCAAGTTTCACGCTCGACCACACATGTGTCGTAAACAAGGACCCAACAGCCATGATTGCAGACATTTGCTAAGAAGTGATGCCCTCCATGAGTCATCCTGTTATGGCCAGGACCATTGGCAGGCGACTACATGACCCAGGACTACATGCTCACAGACCATTGAGATGTCTGCCCCTAACACCACGTCAATATCACCAAAGATTGTAACGGTGTTGTGCCAGACTGTCATGAAGTGGCACAGAACAGCAGCGGATCATCTGCAGTGAAGTCCCACTTTTATCTTGATGGAAACGACAACAAATCGGTATGTTGAGGCGCTGTGGTCAGGGCCTGGATGAATGGTTTCCTGTCACAAGCCACTTTTCCAGTGGTGTCACTCCACTTCCACCCCTACCACAAAATCTGCAGGAACTGTGTTAGAATATTGAAGCTGCATGAGATCACCATTAGGAACCTCTACAACTCCATGCTGAGATGCCTGGTATGTTGCATTAGCAAACATGGTGACCTGGTGCTATACTGAGAGACTACTTCAGTATGTGTAGCTCAATAAATATTCTCCATATCAGCCTAAAGTTATCATCATGTGGGTGCAACTATTCTTCTGATGAGTTTATATTCAGCTTTTGATGCTTCTATGTAATTCTCTATTCAATTTTGTATATCCTTTATATCCTGATGCCAGGAAAATTACAATGATGGCTGAAGCACTTGGCAAGCGACCACCACCCACTCCAAGTAAGAATTCACGTTGGCCAGCAAACAGAAGAAGTGATATAAATAAAAGCAAGACAAGAATTTACATTGGTGTTGGTTTGCACTGCTGGTGATGCTCTTGGCAAATAAAGGGATGGAGTTTGATGGTGAACTTGCAAAGCAGTGAAGCAGGCTGAGGAGAGAGTGTGCTTTCCCATGGTTTTACAGCAGGGGTGGATATCACTGCTTTCTGGTGTAAGATTTTGGCTGGTTGCCATATCTTGTACTGTGCTTCTTCAATGACCATTGGCTGGAAACTAAGGCACTGGAATGTGGTCTCGTTTTTTATTTAAGTCCTTTAAGTCCTAAATGAAACATTAAACATACACCCAAAATTCTCATTATTATCAAAATTGGGAATAGACAAAAAAAGGAAGAAGAAGAAAAAAAAAATCTGTTCAAAATGTAGCTGTGTCCAAACTATTGACTGGTGTTGTACGCTACCTCCAAAGGTCAACCTCTTTCTGCGACACCTCATGGATATACTGTGTAAGATTGTGTCTGTGCTGCGCCGTACAACTCCTTTCTGATTGCTTTCGCACTGTAACAGTTGTGAGGATGAAAGTGTGGCGGTAGCCGTGCCTTTTTCTTGTCCGAACAGCCCATTCTGAAGGGTTTAGGGAAGAAAGCGAGAGGATTAGCATGACAACCTATAAAGCCATTCATAAATCCTTTAAAGTTGGTGGATACCTCCAGCCTAAGAAGTTAGAGCCCTCGCTCCCACTGATCCTTCACCATTGACCTTGAACCCTTAAGCCTGGCTGCTTTGTGTCTGGCCAAAAGGGAGTCTGATCATCTTCACTTCTGTAAGCACCTACTGGAGCTGAACCTCTTGCACCCCCGCTCTCACTTTCCACTTCAGTGGCTGAAAAAAAGACCTGCACACTTTAAGACACTTGGGCGGGGGGGCTACTCTCGTCAGACAACAAAGGAAACAGCCAGAGCAAGGACTCTCGGCCACAAAAGCAGCAGGAGAGGGTTTGATGTCCCTTCTCTCTAAGCCCTGATCCTGAACATGTGTCTCAGTGCCTCCTCAAGCTCTTATGCTTTACTTGCTTTGCTTGCTGCCGCTTCATTTCCAGCCGACGGCGAAAGTGTCTCATGCACCTGCTCACGGTTACTTGCGTACAAGACAGAGCACAGCCTGGAGGAGCCTGAGGTGGAACCTTTCAAGATTCAAAAAGCGAAAAAGAACCTTATTGTCATTTCATCCATGTAGGCCCATGAGCACGCAGGGGAAAAACAGTGTTGCTTCTGGCCCTTGGAGTAATAATGCAAGGCAGGGTCAGTGTTTACTGGACCACACAGTACAAACAGCTACATAATTCATCTCGCCGGTAGGTTTTGTTGTGCAACATAGTCGGGAACCACCTACTTTGATTGTACAGGGCCATTTAACTTGTAAAACGATAAATGGTGGACTGTATTCAAGATCTTGCTGTACTTAGTAACTATTAAATACTATCTATCTATCTATCTATCTGTCTATCTATCTATCTATCTATTGACATTCAGGGTTTATTTGCATTTAAAAGAGAAGAAAATATTTTTTACTCCCTATAGTTCCATTTAGACCTTTAAGTTAATCATACAAATCTCCGAAGACCAAATTCATTTCAGAATAAAACACTGCCTACATCTATTCTAATATTTACTTTCCTGCAGTACTGAGTCTGATTGCAGGATAATACTGTGCAATGCAGAGGAAATAAAAGTCTCAAACTATGTAAACATGCAGGATTTATTTAAACATTTATCTGTATTTAAATTTTGCAAACACACTAAGGCAGCCATTTGTAAGATGAAGAGACCGCTCAGTTTCATATGTCAAACCATATCACATACCGGGGAGCAACATATCACCAGAAAGTCTTGGTGACCACCCCTGTGGTAAGAAACAAGGAAATGCACTTCTGAAGCAACAGCAATGTAAAATCTTGAGTGACCTTTTTGGGATTTCTGTTTGAGACAGTGGTGGTGGTGGTCATAACGGTTGCTTGCTGAAAGCTTCAGCCATCATTGCATTTAGTCTTCTTTTCATTGACCTGTCCTTAAATGATCTAACATAGCTCGCCTGTTTCTGGAACCTTCAATTAAGTTACAAACTGTAATTGTACCAGTGCTACTTTCAACACCCTCTCATTTTGGATTGATGGCAGACTCCATGCTACAGTGAACAGCTATGATTTCTTGAGGTACAAAGTGGTATTAGAAATCAGGAACCAGCAATGTGGTTCAACTAAAACAGACGCTTCTATGACTGGAGTAGGAGTTGCAGAGATAAGTTGAACAGGGAACTTTACTGCTCAGCGATGATGCTTTAAGCCTGATGTCAGCTAGTCCCTGAACGTGTGATTGTGACACTAACAACATGGACACCTCAGTGCTTTAAAGATCCACAAAAGTCTACAACAAAAAGGTCAAGTGGGGTTACTATTACCCTACAGTCCTGTAAAGTTTAAAATTGGTTGTTTTTATTTCTGCAGAGGGGCATCACTTTCTCCACTGTTTTCCAGAAACAGGCGAGCTTCTTGGCTACTAATTTGTGAGATTCCAGTGTATGTATCTCCTGTTTGCTGAAGGCTAGCGATACGCTTCAGGACGTGCTGGAAAGAGCACATCATGCTTTACTAACTTGGTGGTTTTGTCTCTGATATTAAAGTCACTTGTTGCAATGCATTCAGTTCTCATATGATTTTATTCATGATGTCTACAGTAAATTACATAACCCATAGTATAGTGTTTCTCAGAGCCCTCTAACACACCAGGAGCTTCACACATTTATAAGTGACTGAACTTTGGTTTATTGTTGCCGTTGCTACTAGCTAGCAATTCCCCTTCTTACTGTTTGTACAAATGTTTGTGTGTACAAAATCCAGTAGTATGATCAACAAGGCATGCATATTGTATGGTCTGTGTGACTCTGGGTGGAGCAAATCAGAAAATAAGACCACCAAAATATGGACTACAAATAGTTACATCAACATTTATTGTAAAAGTGGCTAAAAACAAGCTAAATTGTGGTGTCAGTCTGCAAAACCTAAAATAACTGATTAAGAATCAATGTTGAGGGAGTATTTTGTGCCATGCTGTACAACTTTATATACTGTAGCTATTAATGTTACACACACAGCCTCAAAAAGTAAGCTCAATGTTTATGTATTGCCAATACTAATACTCCTGAAAAAAAAAAAATCAGTCATTCACAGAGTTTTGTCTAAGTTATCTCTTTGAATACTGATTTAAATCAAATGCAAATGTCAGGTTAGTTCGTAAAAAAACAACAACAAAAAAATTGAAGTTATCCTGCATGTTCCATGCTATTGTGCACTTCCACCAGAGAGGTCTCCAAATCTCCGAAATGTACAGTACATTGTGTGGCTTTAAGTTGAGTCAAGTCTAGTTATATAACGCTTTTTACAACGGATATTGTCACAAAGCAATTTCACAGAAAATCTGGATTCAAACCCCCAGTGAGCAAGCCAGAGGCGACAGTGGCAAGGAAGCACTCCCTCAGACCAAGTGGAAGAAACCTCGAGAGCAACCAAGACTCAAAGGGGGAATCCATCCTCTTCAAGTTGACCCCAGCTAGCAACAAACACAAGAACAGGATCAGATTTTTTTTCATTTAATGGAATAAAGTATAAAGTCCAGAACCAGCCGCCTTTCTTCCCCCGAGTCATCAGGCTACTGAACAGCCAGTAGTGCTGATGCACCGGTATATGGACCTGGTTCAGCACATCTCACCAAAACCATCTAAACGATGATCTCCATTGACAATCATCACTCTGCACTTTACATTAGCATATTTACACTTACACATAGACTGACCTACTGTTATCTTCCATCCACACTGTATATCTGTAGTGTATGTATATACATATGTAATATTATATTCTATGCCCTGTATATACCCTGCATCTCTCATCTACCTCAGCCTTACCATAGTGCTATATGGTAATGTGTACATCTGCATATATCATAGTTTTTATTCATAACTTTTATTCATAACTGTAAATTAGTGTAAACAGAGATTTTAGTGCTTAGTATTGTATATATTTATTGTCTATTTATATGTTTGTATTGAAGTACTGTAAGTGACTAGGCACCTAAGTTTTTCACACACCTTCACACCTGTGAGAATGTGATGTGACAATAAAAGTGATTTGATTTGATTTGATTAAAAAGAAGTGTTGAGTGTTTTTGAGGCAGGGATGGAAATGTCAGATTAGTCTATGATTGAATAGCATGACTGTCAGACAGCACAAGACAGGGAGAAGCTTCATGCTAGGCAAACTCTAAATCCGGGGTGTCCAGTCTTTTGTACAATGGGCTGGTGTGGCTGCAGGTTTTCATTCCAACAAAGCAGGAGATCACACGATCAGTTGTTTGACGGTTGAGCAGTTGATTAATCAAGTAGAATCAGGCGAGCTCCTGCTTATCACTGTTGCTAATCACACTGGGTCTTTGCAGACAGGACTGAACACCCCTGCTTTAAATAAAGCAGAACAACAAGTTAATAAATTAGACGTTTATAGCAGAAAACAAGCACAAAACTCCAGGCTAAACTCAATGCAACAAAAACACAGGGCAAGAGAGTATGGGACATGATACCATTCAAAAGATGACAAACCTGAGTAGACCAGGTGGACAAATTTCACATAACAGACAAATGGCATAGGCTTTGGAAATGTGCAAGGGAAAAGGGAAAAAGCCTTCCAACAAAGCAGCCGTCCGGTCTCCAAAGGCTGTGTCCCAGAAGATTTACCCCTTTCAGAGATCCGTCTCACCTGTCAGCCGCCTGCTCTGCAAGGCGCACCTTCTAGATACAGAAAGCAGGGAGAGCAACAACTACACCAAAACCGCTGTAGCGACAGAAAGCGCAGTGGGGGCCCAAAGCTGTTTCCTGTTCCGTTTGACTTTGCAAATATTTCCTAATTCTTTCCCATTCATTGTGTCATCACTAGTTGTGCCCCCCCAACCCACTCTTTGGAGAAGAGTGTTATCGCAGAGGACGTTTAGAGGAGGTTTATTTCAGTAGTGGATGTAATGAGCGTGTTTATGTGCTGATTATGCCCAGCCAACGCGCTGGAGTGTCTTGGGTGAAGCGCGGAGAAGAGACGGGGGGTAAAAGCGCATGGTGACAAGCCTCATTAGCAGGAAATACTCGGTGCGCCTGCTGAAGCCCTGCTGTTGACGACGAGCCCGACTGCCAGACTTTCTAATTACGCGCTGTAACTGGCATCTCGCGCGAAAGCAATAGCCGCCCTCCTCCCCACCCCTCCCCGCGTATGCAAATATGACAGACCCGATCATTAGGTTTTATGTCTCAAAGCCAAATTGTTATTGTAAAACTGCTGAAGCCAAGGGCAAAGGCGTAAAACTCTATCACACATTTCAATATATTTTTTTATGAGCTTCCCACTGAAATAGAACAAACGTTATTGAATGTCACGGCTAGCCAAGGGTAATGTACCAAAAAGTATTGTTTCAAACCTTAATAATTATTTGACTTTTCAGAAGAGATGGGGAGAGGGGGGTGGCGCATGCGAAAACATTGATTGCTGATTGCTCCTGCCAAAATCCCATAGCTTAGCTTGGCTGCTACTCCTGTACACCATGTCTCCCAATACGTGTTGACTCCAGTGTCCATTTATTTACATTTCTTTTTTGAGAAATTCTTTTTTGTTGAATTTTCATAATGAAAAGCGACTCTTTACGCTTCGAGAAGACGAACTCTGGCTCTTAATCAAGCCACATGTTGGTGTCTGCAGCCTTTCTCGTTTCTTTGTGTGCTTCGCCCTTGACTGAGACTAAAACCAAAGAGAGTGTCTCCACTGATCCGCTCGTAATGGGGTTCAGTGAACTAGCTTTGGAAAGCCATAGGCTGCTCAGCATGTGGGCCTGGACCAGGCCTGGCCACTCTAACCTCAACTAACTTCTCGGGCCTTAGAAACAAACACAGAAAAGAGTTTCTGTCTCTGAAGCCTTTCCATTTAGTGTGTTTAGGCTGGATTCCCAGAACAGTCAGCCCTATTAATTACTGAACTGAAACTTTTGAATAGATTAGCAAATTAAACATTTCTCATTTCTCACTGCATTTCTCATTGTGTGTGTGTGTGTGTGTGTGTGTGTATATATATATATATATGTATATATATATATATATATATATATATATATATATATATATATATATATATATATATATATATATATATGTATATATATAAATACATATTTCTGTGTATATATATAAATACATATTTCTGTGTATTATAATAGTTCTATCAGGAGGAGTGGCAATATTTTAACCCTCTATGAGATTTTACTATTTGAAGGATAATAATTCTTGTAAATTAAGGAGCCTTTGATGTGGGCCCAGGTCTTGGAGCAATGAGATAGGGATGGTAGAGGTAGAGGGAGAGCCCCTGGACAACTAGGCAAGGAACAAAAAGCAGAACCTTGAAATGCTGGCATCTAAAACCAGCGGCTACATAAGCAGGGTCATTTAAAAATCAGGTGTCAGCCAGCGATTGGTCAGATTAATGAATAAGTGACATAATATTGGAGTATGTGCTGAAGCTTCCATTTCAAGACTATGAAACAGTATATGGAATTTTTGCAAAAGTTTTAAAAATAATAAGTGTTTTTCAAAGAATTGGCTTAAAATCTAGGACTTCAGACTGTCTGAAAAGCTTGCATTCAGACACGTATAAACTATTGACTGTTGACATTAATAATTTTAACTGTGCAAAAGTCAGAGACCACAGTTCATTTAGAGAAAGTGGTGAAAGTATAATAAAAACCTGTATTGTAACACGACAATGAACAAAACAAATTTCTCATGACATCTTGGCTTGTGCCAAGGTTATATGAGTCACAATACCAAAAAGGAACTGACTTTGTGACCTTAGGTAATTTACGTAAATGTGGTATTTATATTGAAGGCTTGGCAAAATTGATGGATTTTGTTAAAAAAACATTGTGTTGGTGTATGTGACTCCAAAGTCATGTGGCTCATCAATTGAAGGTATGTACAGCATGGGTGTAAGGTTTGTATTTTCTACTAATTGTATTTTCTGATGAAGGCACAAGCCAAAATGTGATATTGCTTTGTTTTGGATCCATGTTTTAGAAAAAGCTTTTATCCAATACAGCAATAAAGAGTGCCATAGTTTCCACATTTTTCGTAGATGTTGAGCTTCTGGCTGTAGAGCACCCTCAGTGCTATATATTTGTTTCCTTATGAGCAGCACTATTTGTTCAGTTTTGTTGAGCACCATTCATTTACTGAATATCCAGTCGAAATGACTATTAAGTATAAGCCACATATACAGTGAGGAAAATAAGTATTTGAACACGCTGCCAGGTTCGCTGAGAAACACTGAGTTTGAGCTCCCTCCAAAGATTTTCTATAGGGTTTAGGTCTGGAGACTGGCTAAGCCACTCCAGAACCATGATATGCTTCTTACAGAGCTACTCCTTGGTTATCTTGGCTGTGTGCTTTGGGTCATTGT